>JANAVB010005397.1:6437387-7037387 GCA_029216955.1 Iris pallida
GTCGAGTCTTGTATGGTCATTGGACAACTTATCGACAAGAAAAAGTTTCTACGAGCGGCAACCCTGGGCGCCGAGGGACCGCGTCGTTCCGGGGGGAAACACGGTATAGCCGTAGCTGGACGAACTGCTCGGGTCATTCGGGAACTTTCAGCGAGGCTAGCTACTTGCGTTGAAAGGGTCGCCGAATGGCAAGGCTATAAGTCCACGATAGCTTGTGGTGGTAGTGAACAATTCATATAGATGGGTCGGCACGAGCGGCAATCCGCGTGTGTGCCGTTGGATTTTGTCTAGTTGAATGTGTGTATGGTTGGAACACAAGTGTTTGGGCCTAAGAATGGCTACAACATAGTCGACGTGCTTCGACACGAGATGTGGCGACGAGTCTTAAGTTGTCGGCATATAAGTTTGCATAAGTTGGAATTGAGTTGTCTTGAGTTTAAGTCAGGAAATGCTGCAAGGCAAAGTCGGTCGAGTGACACTTAGCCCTAAAGTCTTGATTGGGTCAATTGGTGATCAACATAGCAAAAGGGCCGCAAGATGGCAAGGGCCGCGAGGCGGAGATAGGATTGGGTCTCTTTTGAGTTATGAGGCACGGCCTCAACAAGGACTTATAGCACGGTCACATGGAAAGGGAGCCTTATCGCGTAGTTGTGTCTCTGATTTTGGCCGAAAGGCAAGCACGACTTGATAGGTTAACGTTGTTGAGTCGACGTTGTTAACGCAAGCACGAGATGGTCTAGGAACACAAAATAGGCCAAGGAGTCTGCCCTAAAACTGATCCTAAGGCAAGAGTAGAAAGACAATCATAAAGGGGACTATGTTGCACAAAGTAAATCAAACGTGTTGGTTTTATATGGGTGGGCGAGGAGCTCATTCCACCAGTACAGTTGAGTACTGACACCCACATAGTTTTCTTGTGCAGGCACAGGTAGAAGCTCATGGCACGGAGCTCGCTTGGATGCATCGAGGCACGGAGTTCCTTAGCGATTCAAAGCATGCGGCCGCATGGAGTCAAGACTTATACGGGACTTAATGTATGGACGTCGTCTTTCGAAGCATCCGCTGGTTCAAGACATGTATTGAGAGAAGAGAGAGTCGAGTGACTTGTAAATGTGAGATGTGTGAGCTTGATAGACTTGTAATCTTGGCCTTGCGCCCCATTGTAACCTTTGTTTCAATATCAATAAAAGAGTATTTTGTAATGACTTGTGTTTGCTTTCTAAATTCCACTGCTATTATTCAATATCTCTGCTCGGGACTTCTGTGCGACGATCCCGTTGTAGCCGCTGAAATCGGCCGTTATGGAACCCGCCTTGTACGAGCGCAATCTAGGCTCGTACGGCATCACGCCTTAGCGAGGACGATCGCTCCTACGAGGAGCGGAGCATGACATAATGGTATCAAAGCACAGCTTTACGTCCTTGGACTATCGATTGAATTCTTTAACTCCGTTGTTTCCGTAAACTCTGAAATGTTGCTTCCGCATAGTTGATATCGTTGGTGCGCTCTCTCTCAAATGTCCCACGGGATGTCTATACAATAAGTCTATCTATTTTGCAAAATATAGGAAAACAGTTTTTGAAAAGAAATTGAATAGTGTCGAGCAAGAATGAGTTGAACTCGATTGAGTAAATTGAGATGACTATCGATAGGGTGCTATCAAACGGCGATATCGTCGGTGCGATATAGATGAGCATGCTTGGAAATTGAGGAATGGTTCGAATGAAAATTTGAAGAAGTAGATTTTGATTTGAATGATAAATTGAGGATTTATTGAATGACTTCATCCCTGAGTGGTGTATGCGATAGCCTCAGGGATGTCGATCGATTGATTGAGAAAATTGATGTTGTGAATGATTCGAGGAATAATGATTGAACTTGAACTTGAATGTCGAGGAGATTATCCAGTCGAATGATAGCATCATTCGCACGATTCGAAATTGGTTGCAAAGGAAGATCGTCAGGTTACGTATATCCTCGATGGTATTGAGGCGTATCAAAGATCGATATGCGATAACTCGGGGGTACTCTGACTCGGCGAATGATGATCGTGCAAGTGTTATTGTTCGGTTGGGTGCTATACTTAGGATTTTGATCGAGATGAATGTTGGATAAAAATGATTGTGTTTTAATGGTTACGCGGATAACCACAACGTCGACAATCTTGTCTTGTGCGAGCGCAACTCTAGCCTCGCACATGCGTTGCGTCAGATTTGGGGCAATCATTCCGCATGAGCGCTGACAAGGTGATTCATGTCGCAGGAATGATCGAACTCAGAAGACCAGGACGCGGCAACGTTGAATGTCTCGACTTGTCGGTTTGATGCGAAAGAGAATTCGAGGATGTTAGGACTTGCGATTGATGAATGAATAAAACTTGAGGATTGAGCAGGTCCAATCCGCACATCGAGAATGAATTAATCTAGACACAAAACAAGAGTTACGTCCCGAAGAGAATAATTATCTCGTGGGAGCGTGTATGGTGATTCGTACCAACCATGGATAATCTGACTCGCGTGAGATCAGGGTGCAACATATTGTTAAGTCGGACGACCTTGTGATCGATTACGTGAATTGGGATGAATGACTTAGGGAGTATAAAATGTGAATTATGGTTTAGCGATGAATTGTGTCGTAGCGTGCTTGACTTGGAATAATTGATAGGTGGATTATGTCGAACGTGTTCGGAGAGATAGACTACGCAAGAGGGTTTGTTGAACAAAGTGATATCGATATGTCAAGGAATTGGTTGAAACATGAGTTATCGTAGGATGGCTTTGCTGAATGACTCGGACCCCGTGCGACGAAATATTGGAATGTGTGTAGGGAATCGATGCTCGATGTTTAGAAATCGGAGTGATGCGAGCTTAGGTAGAAAACCCTGTACTATCAACTTGGTTTGACCTTAGGATGGGGTCAGTGTTGATATCATTGTTTGGGAACTGTGATTCCAATACTGACAATTGACTTTACCCTAAAGAGATTGCCTAGCGGCTAGGCGAGATATCCATGTTGCGAGAGTTAGCATCGGTAGAATTGATTTTAAAGGATTGAGTGGATGGATCGGTAGATGGAATTGGATTCACTATCACAAGGCTTGGTCGAAATACATGTATTTTAGGGACGCCTAGAATATGTGCACGATCCAACTAAGTGATATGTTGAATCAAGTGAGGCTTGAGGAATGAAAAAGTGTCGAAGATTTTGAAATTGTATTGAAGGAAAGATCGAGGGTAGCACGAGCGTGGCTCGGATTTGGAAAACGCATAGGCATAGTGTGTGCGAGAGTTCCTGAATGTTGAGTAAAGTGATAAGTTAATAAGTAAGTACTCAGTTAGTTTCGAGGACGAAACTTTTTCTGAGTGGTGTATGATGTAGTGCCCCGTCCCGCTCAGTCAATCGGTGGAATCAAAATGCCGACGGCATTCGGACTTAGCCTTGCAACGGCTACTCGGAGACATCGCTCAGTCGAGGCGACCGCTCGCTCAGGTAGGGTAGTTTCGGTGAACTTGCCTCATCCTAGCCTTCATATAATAAATTGTATGTGTTTAACTTGCACAAGTAGGCTTGATAATAAAAGAGACGAATCCACATAGATAAGGGAATAATCCTGACAGGTCGAACTGACTTAGAATATGGAAGGGTCCAACGGTCGGCTTAGAGTTGGTGCACGACGTGCTTTGAAAATGACACTCGATCCTTCGTCCCGTGGCTTGGGAGAAGGAAAGTTGGTTGAGTAGGCAAAGTTATGAACGTAGCCTAAGTCTTGGGTGTCGCCCGCATGAATGCTTCATAAAGCATGTACGGTCCTATCGTCCAAGGCTTGGCACAGCCTTGGCTTGCCCCATGAGTTGAGTTGCGTTGCACGGCTTATGGTATAAGTCTAGGCACCCAAATGACTTGGTCGTTCAGAAGTCGAACGCATGAGCGGCACGTTTCCGTAATGCGAGGCTTGACGCAGCCTTTGCTCGTCGAGTCATTGTGCGTTTAAGTCAGGCAAGTTATGTTAGGCTATCGGAGTGGTAGCAAGCACGGTCCTACGAGTTCTACGGTTGGGTATAACCACATAGTCTTACGGTCTCAAGGCCCGTCATATAAAGTATAACTTGGGCGATAGCGTCATGTAGATCGGAAGTCAGTTTGAGGCACGATACACGGACTTAGTGTTTAAGGCATGAACTACGGTTGATTAATGAGTTTTAGAGAAAGGACTATCAAATAGGCATTCATGAGTGAATGAAAAGATATGGTAACATGGAAAGAATGCTCGCGACCATGGGTCGTCGAGGGGTCTCAAATAATAGAAGTCGTGATATTGGTTTTGAAAGAGATGGTATCATTGAAAGAGGAATGACTGTGTGAGACGTCAGTTTGTGTCTAGTCTTGCATGGTCATTAGACAACTTGTCGACAAGGAAAAGTTTCCACGAGCGGCAACCCTATGCGCCGAGGGACCGTATCGTTCCGGAGGGAAACACGGTATAAACGTAGCTGGACGAACCGCTCGGGTCATTCGAAAACTTTCAGTGGGGCTAGCTACTTGCATTGAAAGGGTCGCAGAATGGCAAGGCTATAAGTCCACGATAGCTTGTGGTGTTTGTGACCAATTCATATAGATCGGTCGGCACGAGCGATAATCCGCGTATGTGCCTTTTGACTTAGTCTAGTTGAATGTGTGTATGGTTGGAACACAAGTGTTTGGGCCTAAGAATGGCTATAACATAGGCGACATGCTTCGGCATGAGATGTGGCGTCGAGTCTTAAGTTGTCGGCATATAAGTTTGCATAAGTTGGAATTGAATTGTCTTGAGTTTAAGTCAGGAAATACCGCAAGGCAAAGTCGGTCGAGTGACACTTAGCCCTAAAGTCTTGATTGGGTCAGTTGGTGATCAATATAGCAAAAGGGCCGCGAGACGGCAAGGGCCGCGAGACGGCAAGGGCCGCGAGGCGGCGATAGGATTGAGTCTCTTTTGAGTTATGAGGCACGGCCTCAACAAGGACTTATAGCACGGTCACATGGAAAGGGAGCCTTATCGCGTAGTTGTGTCTCTGATTTTGGCCGAAAGGCAAGCACGACTTGATAGGTTAACGTTGTTGAGTCGACGTTGTTGTCGCAAGCACGAGATGGTCTAGAGACACAAAATAGGCTAAGGAGTCTGTCCTAAAACTGATCCTAAGGCAAGAGTAGAAAGTCAATCATAAAGGGGACTATGTTGCACAAAGTAAATCAAACATGTTGGTTTTGTATGGGTGGGCAAGGAGCTCATTCCACCAGTACAATTGAGTACTGACACCCACATAGTTTTCTTGTGCAGGCACAGGTAGAAGCTCGTTGCGCAGAGCTCGTTTGGATGCGTCGAGGCACGGAGTTCCTTGGCGATTCGAAGCGTACAGCCGCATGAAGTCAAGGCTTATACGGGACATAATGTATGGACGTTGCCTTTCGAAGCATCCGCTGGTTCAAGACATGTATTGAGAGAAGAGAGAGCTGAGTGACTTGTAAATGTGAGATGAGTGAGCTTGAGAGACTTGCAATCTTGGCCTTGCGCCCCATTGTAACCTTTGTTTCAATATCAATAAAAGAGTGTTTTGCAATGACTTGTGTTTGCTTTCTAAATTACGCTACTATTATTCAATTTCTCTGCTCGGGACTTCTGTGCGACGATCCCGTCGCAGCCGCTAAAATCGGCCGTTATGGAACCCACCTTGCACGAGCGCAATCTAGGATCGTACGGTATCACGCCTTAGCGAGGACGATCGCTCCTACGAGGAGCGGGACGTGACAGGTTCTGTGGACTTAAATGTGCGTAAATACATTGAAGGCCTGTACGAGTCATATCGGACTTGATTCATGACTTTGGGTCCCGTGTCTGGACTCCGGTTCAATTTCATATACGTGGATAAAATATTAAATAATTATTTATTTATTTGCCAAAAATTGTAGCTTTCTGTATTTGAATTTTTATATATAATTTAATTGCTGTAAAAATCTGGAAAAATTATATTTAAATACTATGTTAATTTTGTTAATTTAATATAATTTTTCCAGGATTTAATTAGTACTTTTGATATTTTATAAAAATAGGAAAACAGAACTCATTTTCATGGTACTTATGTTTACTGATTTTTAATAAATATCTATGAGGATTTATAAATTCCAGAAAAATTAGTATAAATTTCTATAATTAACAAGCATCATTCTGGTACTTTATTTTATGTATATATGAGCTTTCCACTACAAAAATTTGTCAGATTAGTGACGTTACAAAACGTCGTTATACTCGACGAAAACGTCGCTAAGAGAATTTAGCGACGTTTATGGCGACGTTGCGGGAACGACGGAAAAAAAATGTGTCACTAAACGAGAAAACATCGCAAAACGTCGCTAGGGCGACGTTATTTAGCGACGTCAATAACGTCGCTAATTAGCGACGTTATGTGCGACGTTTCTTCGTTGACGCTAATTTGCGACATATAAGGCAACGTTAGGATTTGGTCGCCGTTTAGCGACATGTTTGCGACGTTTTGGCGACGACGAACTGACATCAGATTTGGTGTCACATGTTGCCACGTCAGCTTTTAGCGACGCTTTTTGCGACATTTATTACCGTCGCTAAAATGTAGCGACGAATATTAACGTCGCTAAGTTAAAAAATATATAAAAAAATAGGTTCCAGAATACAAATGGAGCTGGAGCCTAAGCCTGAGCCAAAATACAGAATACAAAACACAAGATACAGAATCCAATCCCTGGGTTCGTCGACCCCCTCGGTGGAACATTCAACACCGGCACGCACAATACATTCCAGAATATACAAAAAATATAAAGAAAAAATACTATCCGCAACAAACAATGTCAATATATAATATCCTGAACAAACCAAATCAATATCCGCAAATACGTACAAACTCAATATCCTCAACAAAAAAGCTGAATATCCCTAAATACGTACAGAGTAAAAAATATAGTACAGTACAAACTCAATATCCTCAACTACTGATCGCCTGGAGCTGGACCCGGTGCTGAAGGAGGAGCGCCACTCGATGACTGTCGTCGCAACGTCAGGATCGTCTGATACTCCTCCGGTGACAACAGGTGGACGAGCATGTCCTTCCGTACACCGCCGGATGTAGACGATGCTCCCGGAGTACCAGCAGACGGTCGCTCCGCTGCCATCAACTGGAAATGCTGTATCTTCTCGATCAACCGCTGCGTAGCCTCCTGCGTAGTACGGGTCATCTGTTGCAGCGCCTCCGTAGTCTCCTCCAGCCTCTCAAAGCGTGAGATGAGCGCAGAATCATCTTTATGCGGCGTCCCCATCCTCTGTAGCATCTCATCACGTACAGCTGCGATCTGCGCTAGGACGCCACTCTCCTGCTGGCGGATCGACTTCTCAGTCTGTGCGGGGCCGGGCACACTAGTGGCGGTCGCAGAGGACTGTAACGCAATGAAGGCACCATAGGAGCCCGTACCATAGTACGTACCCCTATGTATGCCACCAACGGCCCTCATCCACAGCTCATCATCTGACTGAGCTGCGGCCGGGGGCTGCTGGAAAGTGCTAGCACCAGCTCCCTCTGACCGTGTCGGCCCGGCCTCCCTAAGCCTCAAAAACTCGGCCTAGAAATAACATCTATATGAATTCTCACGTGGTCGCTAAAAATTAATACTAATGCACTAGCATTAAGTAAAACTTCTAAAATTCGGCCTAGAAATAACATCTATTTGAATTTTCTACGTAACTAAAAATTAATATTAATGAACTAGCATTAAGTAAAACTTACGTAGGTATCCCGGGACTTGTCGTCTACGAACCGCTCCCCCTTCGTGTGCGTAGCGAGGAACAAGGTCACCATATTCGGGTCTTCTCCCGATTCAACCTGTTACGAAATTATTATATGATTTGTCAGTTAAGTTGAAAGAAATATATTACTGTAAAGTATTAATTATGGGTATACGACGAGATACGTACCATACGGGTGAAGAAATCCATGATGGACCTTGATCCACCACACCACTGCGACCCCGCCTGTCGCGCTCTTTTAGACTTTGCGGACTTCTCCTTGTAGGCTTCCTCATCGAATCTCCTCTTCAATACCGCCCAGTCGGCGGCAGAGATCCAACCCTGAATAGGCAATCCTCGGCGGTCACGATACTTTTGGTCGGTGATCGCGTCCCTAATAAGCTTGCTGGCGACGATAGAAAATATAGCCTCGACAGCAACGGCGCGGTGGGGAGGGAAGAAGTAAGTCCGCTGAAAAAATTATAGAAGTACATAAGTTATAAAATAACATACTAAATGTTAAAAAGAAATAAACTTTTATGTACCGAAAAGTGCTCAAACCAGAAGGCCTTCCTGTCGGCCGGAACATCCCTCCAATTTATCCAGGCCCCCCCCGTAGTTCTGTCGCAGGAATGTACCCAGCGCCCGGTGTATGGAGGAGGGATAATGCCTATAAAATAGAAATTAAAATTTATTAAACAAGTTTATAATAAATTTAAATAAATTAAATGCAACAATTTTACTTACCGCCTGGTCCGAGTACAGGCCCAAATCTCCAACCTCATATCCCCCTCCGGGCGACACGGAGGATCTGTCTCAGATGAGAGCTGTACTGTGCCCCTGCCCCGCCCCCTGACTCTGTCCCTGCCCCTGCCCGCAGCCTACCCCTCGGCCTCGCCCTCGCTCTCGGCGTGGGCCTCTCCATCGTCCTCGACCTCGACGTGGGCCTCGGCATGCTCCTCAATTGTGGGGTCGACCTCTGGAATACTCGACGGTACTGGCTGCGTAGAAGAAGAAGGCCCTAGCCTCGAACTGCTAGAGCCGGGTATGGAGGCACTGCCGGCGACTAGACCGCTAGTGTATACTGGAGTGCGAGGGGATGAGGAGTTGGTAGGAGTGGTAGATGGAGACTGTTGGCTTCGTCGACTCCCACCAGCACCGGAACCAAATGATCCACGCCGAGCCATATCTAAAAAAATACAGAAATATACCATACTACATCTTAAAGAAACAAAAGTATACCATACTACAGCCTGGGAATGTCGCTAAGTAAACCATACTATATCTGAAAAAAAACAAAAAGTAAACCATACTACATCTGAAAACATCGCTTATTAACGTCGCTAAAACAAAAGTAAACCATACTACATCTGATAAAAATAAAAGTAAACCATACTACATCTGAAAATTAAACATATTCAATCCTCTTCTGAAAATTCATCTTGTTCCTCTTCCTCTTTCTCTTCCTCTTCCTCTTCCTCTTCACTTCTATCAACTTTCTCTTCCTCTTCTGATACTTCTACCTCTTCCAATTGATGAAACATGTCATGAGGAACTTCCGTTGAGTCCACATCGACAATATTTGTAATAAGAGGTAGTTCGTCTTTCTGATAAGCTATCTCGTCGACATCGAAGGTATTCCGAGCTTTAGTCTTACAGACCGCCCACCAATCTGATCTTCCGGCTCCTCATTTTGGATAGCTGGTAAAGTAAAGTAGCTGAGCCTGGCTTGCTAGAACAAACGGTTCATAAGTTTGATATCGACGGCGATAATTTATGTCAACAAGACCATGTTTGTCAACTCTCCAACCTCGATCCTGGATCGAATCGAACCAGTCACATCTGAACAAGACGATCTTACAAGGTTCTATAGCATAATTGTATGTCAGTTCCACAATCTCCTGTAAGACGCCAAAGAAGTCATTGCCTGGGTCGACATCATTTTAGTTTGAAGATTTTATGCACAAACAGCTATTCTTAGTAGAATCCAAATCCAAGAAGTCGTCTCTTATTCGAGCATTTGTTGACTTGAACCTGAAACCATTTATGCAGTAACTTGGCCAGGTCTTCACTTGATAAATTGGCCCCTTGGCTAGAGTTTTAATATACTCATTTTCAAGGATTGCCTCGGGACGATCAACCTAAATACCATATAAATGATGCTAACTTAATTATTATGTACAAGTATAAATGAACAGAAAAAGTAAATTGTGACTACGTCCGTACATATGCACTCAACCAAAAAGGAAAATGAAGCCTCATTTGTTGTTCTACTTCCTCCTCGGTTGCGTACGGATTGTTGGACGTTACCTCATCCTTAAACATGCTGTAAAGCAACGAAGCATAGGTATATTAGTTATATTCAGAAGTAACGAAGCACGCGAAATAATTTTACTTACCCCTCTAGCTTTTCCACTTCTTCCTCGTCGCAGTTGAGCAATACATATAACATTGCAGCGCTAACCTCATCGTCATTTAGATATCTTTTTTTTTTATTTTACCAAATGGTTTTCCGTAGGCAGTAAATACTTTCAGCTTTGCCTCAATACCAACTTCATAGCCGTTATCATTTCTGGGAGAACTTGTTCTGTTTGTAGCAATATGAGGCTGAAAATACATGGAACAGAAGTTTGAAATCTCCTCAAGGACATATGCTTCACAAATAGAACCCTCCACCCGTGCCTTATTTTTTACCTTTCTCTTGAGGTGGTTCAACTGTCGCTCGAACGGGTACATCCAACGATAACCGACAAGTCCAGCAATAAGAGCCTCATGGATAAGATGAATCGGCAAATGCTCCATTGAGTCGAAGAATGCAGGAAGAAAAACTCTCTCAAGTTTGTAAAGTGTTACCACAATGTCCTTCTCTTGCTTCTCTAAACGATCGACGAGCAACTTGCAAGAACAAAGATCTCTGAAGAATATTCTAAGCTCTGTTAATGGATCTCAGACTACCGGCGGTAATAATTCTCGAAATACAACAGGAATTAACCTTTCCATGAATACGTGGAAATCGTGGCTCTTCATTCTGGTCAGTTTATACTCCTTTATGTCGACACATCTTCTTAGATTGGAGACGTATCCGTCCAAAAATTTCAAGTCCTGGATCCATCTACAAAGTCTCACTTTGTCCTCCTTTTCCAGCGAGTAGATTGCCTTAGGCCGCAAAAGCTTTCCCTTTCCGTTGTCTATCATGTGCAATGTAGGGCGTCTGCATATTTCGGCTAAGTCTAATCTAGCCTTCTGATGTCTTTTGTCTTTCGCTTGACGTCCATTACAGTATTAATTATGTTATCAAACACGTTCTTCTCGATATGCATGACGTCAAGATTTTATGTCTAATCAGATTTGTGCTCCAATATGGCAGATCCCAGAATATACTCCTTTTGGTCCAGTTATGATCTTCGCCAAATCCTTCGTAATGGCTGCTCGTTGTAGGATCTTCAATAGCACTTGGGATTTCTTTTACTTGCTCCCATGTGTCCTCTTCGGACCACATTGGCGGTGGATCGCCCTTCTCCATAGCTCCGATACGGAATGCAGTTCTGTTCCTACGGTACGGATGGTCTTTCGGCAAGAACTGCCGGTGACAATCAAAGAAGCATGGCTTTCCTTCGTGTCTCAAACGAAAAGCCTTAGTGCGGTCCATGCAATACGGACATAAAAGCCGACCATGAGTGCTCCATCCAGATAATATTCCATAAGCCGAAAAGTTGTTAATTGTCCACATTAGTGCTGTCCGCATCTGAAAATTCTATTTTTTCGAAGCATCATACTTGTACGCCCCTGTTTTCCATAGCTGCTTCAGCTCATCTATCAACGGCTGTAAGTACACGTCGATGTTCATCTTCGGGTTGTTTGGACCGGGGATGATAATAGTTTAGAACATGTAATGTGTCTTCATGCACATCCAAGGTGGTAGGTTGTACGGAGTGAGGATTACCGGCCAGCATGAATATTGGGAGCCTGAAAGACCAAATGGAGTGAAACCATCAGAGCAGAGCCCCAACCATACATTACGCGCATTAGAAGTGAAATTAGGATATGCTCGATCGAAGAGCTTCCACGCTTCTCCATCAGATGGGTGATCCAACACTCCTTCAGTCTGTTGTCGCTTGTGCCAACTCATATTTTTGGCAGTCTCTTTCACCATGAACAATCTCTGCAACCGCGGCGTCAACGACAAGTAGTGCATTGAAGCAGTCGGTCTTCTAGACTTGCTTGCAGCAGTTGGCTTGTAGCGATCAGCACCACAGAATCCGTACACTTCTGTATCCTTATGATGTTTGTAGTAAAGCATGCATTCGTTCTGACAGCAATCGATCTTGTCGTATCCCATCCAGAGAGATCTCACCATCCTCTTAGAGCGGTAGAAGTCTTTCGATAACTTGGTACCCTCCGGCAAGATATCGGTAATCAACTCGAGCACTTTATTGTAACATTCTTGGGACATATTAAAGTCAGACTTTATGCTCAAGAGCCGAGTGATCACCTCTAACGGTGAATGGTTCTCACAGCCAGGGTATAAAGGAGTCCTTGCATTCTCCAGAAACTCCATGAACTTCGCGGCATCGGTATTCGATGCCTCCTCAGCTGCGTCACGATTGTATGGATCGAAACTAGGCCCCGCAGCGTCGAAGACCATGTTCACGTACTCATTGTTGACACCAGTTCGGTTGTGGACATTCATATAAGGCTCCATAAAAGGTTCTACATAAGGCTCCATTTGGAATGCTAAAGGTACAAGCTCTCCGTGTGCGATCCATTGGTAGTAATTCGGAAGGAAACCCTTTTGTGTATAAATGATACGTCACATCCAATTCTAGTTGAAACTTCATGTTTCGACATTTTGCACGCGGGCACTTAATGTCCATGCCGTCCATGGATTGAGGAAACGCCTTCGCGAATTGGAGGAATTGTTCTACTCCGACGATGTATTTATCTCGCACACCGCACCTGTCATCTCGAATGCGGTTGTACATCCACGAACGGTCTAGCAGATACATGGATATAGCCATTTCTAGATATCTGCAAATATGAATAAACTTCAAAACTAAAATGAATATACTGTATACTACATACTACGGCCATGACTCGGGACTATTCCTTTGAGTCGGAACCATTCCTACTACATACTACATACTAAAACGAATAAACTTCAAAACTAAAACGAATATACTACAAACTAAAACAAATATACTACATACTACGGCCGTGACTCGGGACCATTCCTATGAGTATCGGGATCAAGGAAACTACGTGTTATAAATATCGGCACTATCGGTACGTGTTACAAATATCGGCACTATCGTGTTATAAATTAACCAACCAACAAAACTACGTGTTACAAATATCGGCACTATCGGTACGTGGTTTCGAATCGGAGTATCACATTTTTCGGTGTCGAAAAACAAATAACTATTACTAAATTATCAGTTTATTCGGCACTATCGGTGCCCCTGACCAAGCGCCCCCCCCCCCCCCCGCACCACTCCCCTCTCCCCCCTACACCACCCCTAACCCTAACCCGAACCCCATCCCTAACCCCTCCCCCACCGGCCCCCCTCCCCTCCCCAGCCCCACCAACCCCTACAACACCCCTAACCCTAACCCGAACCCTAACCCTAACCGCCCTCACCCCTCCCTAACCCTAACCTTAACCCCACCCCTAACCCTAACCCGAACCTTAACCCTAACTGCCCTCAACCCCAGCCGCCCTCACCCTTCCCTGCCCCACCCACCCAGCCACCTCCAACCATTCCTCACCCCCAACCACCTGCACCACCCATGCCCCTCCCCTCCGAGCCACCATCACCCCCAACCACCAAGAACAAATAGAGAGAGAGAGAGGGAGTCACATACCAGAGGAGAGTCGCCGGAGAGAGTGAAGTCGCCGGAGAGAGTGAGAGCGAGAGAGAGAGCGCCGGAGGAAGAGAGTGAGAGAGTGAGAGAGTGAAATGGATGAGAGAAAATGAATTCGGGGGGGGGGGAATTTAATTTAGTTAGAATTTAGCGACGTTACTATTAACGTTGCTAAATCAGTCACAAATAGCGACGTTTGGCAACGACTAGCTCACGTAACTAGTATACGTCGTTGTCACGTCGCTATTTGTGTCGCTAGTAGCGACGGTTACCGACGTTTCATTTATACGTCGCTAATGTCCACAATTTAGCGACGTCTTTGTGACTTTGCTAAATTTATGTCGCCAATTAAGCAAATTTTAGTAGTATTTTGTCTATCTTAATAATTGTTGGAATACAGTGTACAGTCTGATTTATTTATTGAATAATTACGACTTGCGATGTTATATATGATTTTGGGATATTTTAGTGTTGGACCTCACCCTACCATAGTATAAAGGCCCTAGAAAGTTGGTTTAGGTATTGTGTCATCCCACATTGGTCTCCTATGCTAAAGTCATCATTTGGCTAGGTGTCCAGTCAGAAAGTCATATCACACCACTAGTGTCCTAGTATTTAGCTTAGTATAAAAACTAAGTTTATATATCCTTTTTACAGTGACGGAACAGCAGATATCTGTAGCTTCATATACATACCCTTGCTTTGCATAAGGCAAGTACCCCTACAAGCTTATTTACTGCTTATAACAATAAACTGTGATTAAACCATGTTAAAATACTGCTTTTCTGGATAACTGCAAGTCATATCTTCACATGCTTCTTACTGGTTCTCAGTACATGTCATGCTTTTTACTACTCTTAGTATCACTCACATGTTATAAAATGGGTTATGGGGAAACTGTTAGTAGAGTACGTGATCATGCCCCCTTCTCCGTATGTATTTACCGTGCACTGTTACATTCTATATATAACTTTGTCGTATGTCTGATCCCGTATTTGTGTATGTATATACATCGATGCCGTTAAGTGTACGTATGTGCACTTCATAACTTTGATATGTACCACAGTACATCCTATTACCTATTGATCGATCACGTACGTGCTACAGTTTTAAACTTTAAAACAAACATATATTGCCATGATGAAATGTATCTAAAATTGGATAAATCAAGATATGCCATAATTATGTTATTTCATCTCTTTCCATTACATGATCACTATTATATATTTGTAGTACAAGTACTTGCTCCCATCCTGACAGGATAACGTTGTAGGTATACTTACCGAGGAGGAGTTGCTATGTGATTCCTATTATGGGGTTGCCATCGAGGATCAGACTTTACCTTACGAGAATGTACCAATGGGGAAACTCGTCTAGTTTGTTTAGTTGCTTGGGACTTTTGAGAGAAGACATGTTTTAGACTATGTATTTTGATACTGGACCTGTATCCAGTTTTATGTCTTAGCTATGTATTTGGAACATATTTATATACTAGATGATTTTGTGTTTAGGATATTTTTGACTCAATATGACAAATAGAACTGTTAGCACACTTTGATCTTATATTGTTTGTCTTTAGAACAGCTTACTACGATTTATCTCAAGCGTAGGCTGGATATGACTCGGCCCGGCCCAACAATTTGGGTAGCGGATCATGACAACCGCAACTGCCACGATACCGCTCTACCAGCAAACATCATCACATAACCTGAAGTCGATCGCCTCGTGTCTACATCTCCAGCCATATCAGGATTAGTATGCCCGACCAATTTTGACTCGTCACCACCAAAAGAAAGTCTCCAATCGGTAGTGCCCTGAAGGTACTGTAGAATCAACTTGACCGCACTCTAATGTACCCTTCCAGGATTGGAAAGATACCTGCTAACTGTGCCAACTGCGTAGGCAATATCTGGTCTCGTATACACCATAACATACATGAGACTCCCCACAGTTGAAGCATGTGGAACCTGCTCCATATCTTCTTTCTCGTCCTCGCTATATGGATATTGCTCATCGGTGAACTTAAAGTGAGCTACAACGGGGCTACTCACTTTTTTTGACCCGTCCATCCCGAAATGCTGAAGTACCCGATGAATGTACTTCTTTTGGGACAATTATAACATCTTGGACTCTCTCTCTCTCTTTCTCTCTCAGCTGATCTCTATTCCAAGAATAGTTTTTGCTGCACCCAAATCCTTCAGAGAGAAGGCCGCACCCAGTTGGCGCTTCAACTCTGCTATCCTAGTGGCATTCCGACCCACCAGTAGCATATCATCAACATAAAGCAGTAAAATGATGAAATTATCATCGACAAAGTGCATCACAAATATATAGTAGTCAGACATCATCCATGCATAACTATGCTCCCCCATAAACGACTTGGACTTCCTGTACCGCCTCGGAGCCTGCTACAGGCCATACAAGCTATTCCTCAATCGGCAGACAAAGTGTGACTTGTCCTTCTCAGAGAATACCTCTGGCTGCTCCATGTACAGCTCCTCCTCAAGATCATCGCAGAGGAATGTCGTCTTCACGTCCATTTGTTCGACATCCAAGTCGAAACTGGCTGTCAATGCTAGCACCACCCGAATAGATGACTATTTAATGACTGACTAAAAGATCTCATCATAATCTACGCCCTTTTGCTGTCCGTAGCCTTTAACTACCAGCCTCGCTTTGTATCGAGGGCGAGTAGCATCATCTGTCTTCTTCACTCTAAACACCCATCGATTTTTCAAAGCCTTCTTGTCCTTTGGTAATTGTACCAGATCATAAGTGGAGTTGGCCTGTAAGGAACTCATCTCCTCCTGTATAGCCTCCATCCACTCCTGCCTATATAGTCGTCCATAGCCTCTGCAAAACTTTTAGGCCCTCCTCCGTCAGTCAGCAGCACATACTTACCCGGTGAGTATCTCGTAGATGGTCGACGCTCTTTGTCGCTCATCCTCAATAAAACTACTGGTGCTGGTTTATATTAACAGTATCCTCTCCTTCAGAAACTACCTCCCCGACATACTCATCCTCATGAGGGTTACCTTGACCACCATCAGCAGGCTGATGATCAAGGTTAGGAGCAACTCCATGTACTGGCTCTTCCGTAACTGGATCCTCTGCGATGTCCTCTGGAAACTGCTCGAAGCAAAATGACTCTAACTCAGGCAATTCCTCAGCCTCAAAAGGTATCTCAGAATCCTGAGTGTTGGTCATAGTCTGGTCCTCAACGAATATCACGTCCCTGTGCTTCTGTAGGGCTTTCTTCCTACGGGATCATAGAGTCTATAGCCAAACTCATACTAGACTCGAGAATGACTTAGCTTACGTGACGGTCGAATTTGAGGATTACGTAGGTCCAATTCGTGTATCGAGAATGAACTAGTCTAGACACAAGCAAGAGTTACGCCCCGATGAGAATGATTATCCTGCGGGAGCGTTGTATGGTGATTAATGAACCACCGTGGATAATCGAACTCGCGTGAGATTGGAGCGCAACATATTCTCGAGCTAGACGACCTCGTGATCGAATACATGAATTGGTTAGAATTGGTGATTTGAACGTATTTGAATATGTGCAACGCGTGTCTTGATGTGAATTAGGTGATCGTGCTCGATGTTTAGAAATCTGAGTGACGCGAGCTTGGGGTAGAAAATCCCGTACTACCGACTTTGGTTTGACCCTAGGATTGGGGTCAGTGTTGGCATTATTGTTGGGGAACTATGATTCTAATCCTGACATTGATTTAGCCTCGAAAAGATGGCCTAGCGGTTAGGTGAGACGCCCTGTTTCAAGAGTTATCAATCGAAAGATTGAGCTTGAGGATTGGCATGGATGGATAGGGTGAATCACGAATATAGGAAACACCCTCACGAGATTCGACTGACATGCATATATTTCAGGGACGCCTAAATATGTGCACGATGCGACTCGAGTGAGAATGACAAATTCTCTATCATGTTGCTTGGCTGAATGCATATATTTTGGACGCCTGAAATACATGCACAATCCAACCAAGTGATACGTTGAGTTCAAGCGAGACTTGAAGAATGGAAATGGTCGAGGATTTTGAAATCATGTTAATGGAAAGATTGATAGTCATGCGAACGTGGCTCGGAACCAAAGAAACGCGTAGGCGGAGTGTATACGATAAATTATGGCGTGCCCCGTACGACTGTTATAGTTCCGTATCTAGGCTCGATTAAGTCTTGGCCATAAAAATGGTAGGATGGCTTGCCTTCAGAAAAGTCTCGAGGACGAGACTTGTTCTAAGTGGTGTATGATATAGTGCCCCGTCCCACAAAGTCAATCGGAGGAATCGAAACGCCGACGGCGTTCGGACTTAGCCTTGCAACGGCTACTTGAAGGCTCGATCGTTCGAGGCGACTCCTCGCTCAGGTGGGGTAGTTTCGGTGAACTCGCCTCATCTTAGCCTTCACTTAATAACTCGCATGTTTTCAACATGCACAAGTTAGGATTGTTAATAAAAGAGACGTATCCACATAGCTAAGGGAATAATCCCGACCCATCGGAATGTCTTAGAACATAGAGAATGGTCCCACGGTCTGCTTAGAAGTCGGCTCAGCGTGCTTTCAAATGACACTTGGTCCTTCGTCCTGTGGCTTGGGAGAAGGAAGTTGGCCTAAGTTGCTAAGTTGCCTCAACACTCGAATTAGCCTAAGTCATATGCGTCGCCCACGTGAATGCTTGATAAAGCATGCACGGTCCCATCGTTTTGCCCCAACGCTCGAATTGGCCTAAGTCATAGGCGTCGCCCACATGAATGCTTCATAAAGCATGCATGGTCTCATCGCCCAAGGCGTGGCATAGACTCTGCTCGCCCGATGGGTTAAGTTGTATTACACGGCTTGTGACATAAGTCTAGGCACCTCAAGTAACTTGGTTGTTCAAGTCGAACGCGTGCACGGCATGTTCCCACGACGCAAAGCTTGACGCAGCCTTTGCTCGTCAAGTTGTTGCAAAGTAAGTTAGGCAAGTTATGTTAAGCTATCAGGAGCAGTGGCAAGCACGCTCCTATGAGTTCTACGGCTGGGTATAACCACATAGTCTCAAGATCGTAAGGTCCGTCATATAGAGTATGACTTGGGCGGTGGTGTCACATAGAGTTTCAAGTTGGTTTAATACACGATGTCACAAATTTAGTGTTTTAAGGCACGGGCCATGGATGATTTATTGAGTTTTGGAAAGTGTTTCAATAGTTGTTCTTGAGTTGAGTAAAATGATAGGGCAAGAAAGAAGAATGCTCACGACTGGGTCGTCGAGGCAAGAAAGAAGAATGCTCGTGACTGGGTCGCCGAGGCAAGGTCTCAGATGTGAGAAGTGTTGAACTTAGCCCTGAAAGAGATGGTAACACTAGAAGTAGATTGACTGTGTGAGACGTCAGTTCGAGTCGAGTCTTACATTGTCATTGGACAACTTGTACAAGGTGGAAGTCTTCTTGAGTGATCGCCGGGGAGCCGGGATCATGTCGGCCCGGGGGAAGCGAGTTGGCTCAAAGAAGGATGCTGGATAACCGCATGGGAGATTCTGCGCTTCCGGCGCTAGCTACCCATGGAAGGGCGGACCGAATCCCCTGAGCCAAGTCCATTATAGCGCTGGACGCTAGTGACTAGTTCATATAGATGAGTCGGCATGAGCGGCGCTCTGCGTAAATGCCTTTGGATTGAGTCTAGTATTGAGTGTAGTGTATCAAGGAAGTCGAGTTGAATGTGTGAGTATAGTTGAAACACAAAAATATTGGGCCTAAGATTTGGTTGCAACGTAATCGACGTGCTTCGGCACGAGATGTGGCGTCGAGTCTTATGTTGTTGGCATATAAGTTGCATAGTTTGAATATGAGTTGTCTTGAGTTTCAGGAAAGGCCGCAAGGTGGTAGCTTGATAAGTCTTGATAAGTTGTGAGGCACGGCCTCAATCTTGAAGCACGAACAAGTCTAAGCATGGTCTAGAGGCATGACCTGCACGAGTCATCCCCTTGACGTCGATCGCACACAAGAATTGGTCTAGAGGCACTTGAGTTTGAGGGAAAGTCTTGGCACGACCGAGTTCGCATAAGTTGCTCCTCGGCGAAGCACTGTCTCGAATACGCTGAAATCACGAATAGAGTATGGCACGACCCTGCCGTCCCGAGTTGGAGTTCAGTCAAGTACATAAACGATGAGGCACTGCCTCGATCGAAACACACGTTGACATTTTAGCACGACCATGTCGTTGCACATCGGTTGGTCAGGCATCGTAGTCTTAAAACTGATCCTAAGGCAAGACTAGCAAGACAATCGAAAGGGACTTGTAATACACAAAGTAAATGAACGTGTCGGTTTTGTATGGATGGGCGAGGAGCTCACTCCACCAGTACAGTTGAGTACTGACACCCACACAGTTTCCATGTGCAGGCATAGGTAGAAGCTCGCGGCACGGAGCTCGCTTGGATGCGTCGAGGCACGGAGTTCCTTGGCGACTCAAAGCGTGCCGCCGCGTAGAGTTAAAGACTTATACAAGACATAATGTATGGACATCGCCTTCCGAAGTTTCTGCTGCCTCAAGCATTGTAATCGAGAGATGAGAGAGAGCAGAGTGACTTGTATAATGAGAGAAAATTGAGCACGAGAGACTTATAATCATGGCCTTGCGCCCATTGTAATATTATTGTTCAATATCAATAAAGAGTTCTTTTGAATAACTTGTGGATTGCTTCTAGATTTCCGCTGTATGTTCAATGTTTCTGCTTGGGACTTCTGTACGACGACCCCGTCGCCGTCGATGTAATCGACCGTTATGAAACTGCCTTGCACGAGCGCAATCTAGGCTCGTGCGACATCACGCCTTAGCGAGGACGATCGCTTCTACGGGAGCGGGGCATGACAGTAATTGCCCGGTAAGTTTGTCTTTGATAGCAAACACCATACCCTCTCCATCAATGTCATGTTTATTCGCTCTGCTACACCATTGAGCTGAGGTGTCTTGGATGGAGTCTTCTGGTGTCGTATCCCTTGCTCTCTCTAATAAGCATCAAAGGGACCAATGTACTCGCCGCCATTGTCGGAACGAACAGTACATAGCAGCTTCTTGCCCGTCTCTCTTTTAACAGAGGCCTGAAACTCTTTGAAAGTAGGCAGCACCTGATCCTTGGTCTTTAAGTCATAGATCCAAACCTTTCTAGAACAATCATCAATAAATGTCACACAATAAGATGCACCACCAATGGATTTTACCTTCATAGGATCGCAGACATCCGAGTGAATCAACTCGAGCAACGTCGACTTCCTCGAACTTGGGTGACTTTAAAAATACACCCTATTATTCTTTCCCGCCAAACAGTGCATGCATCTCTCCAATTTTATAGACTTTAGCCCTGGAATCACATCATGTTCATCAAGTAGCTCATGCCCTTCTCGCTGATATAACCAAGCCGCCTGTGCCATAACTCGGTAGACGCATCACTGACTGCGCTCACCTCTTGTGCCCCATCACTACACCAAAACAGTTAATTTATAACAATTTTTTCCAATTAGTAACTGTTATTACCGTTACAAGGTTGCCACGGTAATAACCGTTACAGCAGTTAAAAAAGTGTTACTAAACTAAAATTTTTGTATTTGTTATTTTGTTCATTTATTGTAACAGAAATTAACGTGACATGGTACAGCTCCCCTTCCCGGAATTTTTAAATATTTTATTATCATTTATTTTATTTAAATGGTGATTTTAGAAATTTTAGAAATGATTATTTAGTTAATTATGATGATAGATGATTTTATTTATGGTTAGAAATTAGAGTACAAGACGACTGGAAAGCATGGCACGGATAGTGCACTGGCGTGCTTTGGCTAGTGTATTAGCCATGCCAGGGAAGACCGAGCCATAGTGATGTCCTAACTAAGAAAACTAGGCCATGTTGCGACTTAACCTTTATAAATAGTTTAATGTTTCATTATTAATACTATTTGACGGTTAAGTGGCCCGGTCGTACCGAACTAGTCAAACTGGACCCGAACTGAGCCCAAGCACATGTAGTCATGCGGGACGTCCAATGACATTCGTATTTATGGAATTTTGGTATGAGGGTGTTGTATTTCGTGTTAATGATTTAATGAATATTTTCTAAAAAAAAATCGTTAATTAAATATTATAAATATCATCACTTGTATAAAATGGGTCTTTGTGCATTTTGGGATTATTAGACGGTGCAAGCGGTATATACACCATTATTGGTTTATTGAATTTTGTTATTAATATTATTATCATTATTATTTTATTGAGGATATAATTATATAATATTATTATTATTACTGATTATATTATTTATGTCTAATAAATGTTATTATATATATTCATATTTATATAAATAGGTCCTACACTAGGAATTTAGAATTTTTATTGGAATTTTGATGTATGCATGGATATGTATATATATATATATATATATATATATATATATATATATATATATATATATATATATATATATATATATATATAAATATGAATATATATGTATATTTAGTTGTTGCTAAAAATAAAATAAAAAGAAAAACAAAAACAAAAGAAACCCCAACCTTTTCCCAAGCCCAGCCGGCCTAGCAAGGGCCAGCAACCCACAAGCCCAATTCGGCCAGCCCGTCGGTTCCCTCTCGGCAAAACAAAATTTCCCACAGCCGAGCCCACGAAGGTTGAGAGCATGGCATATATAGAGAGAAACCGAGAGAGCGCAGGGGAGGAAAAACCCTAAAAATCTTCAACGCAGCACTTCCCCAACACCCCGCGACCTCTCCAGCCAACTGGGCGGTCACCCACGGCCGCGTGCGACCGTGTGAGTCGTCGGACGTTGAAGGAAATGCGCGTGGATGGCGGACCGAAAACAGAACAGCCACAGCAGTAGCGGCAGCAAACAAGCATGATTCGAGGTGCATTTTCTTCCACCTCGTTCAATCATTTTTCGATCCGTTGCTTCCTATGTACAGAAAACATATAGGAATCTCTGACCCTTTTTGTGGATTTGGAAATCATCGACTACGTGTCGAGAAATCGAATCCCGAAGTTGATCGAAAAACTATTTTTCGAAAACTTAAAAACACTTCGATACGACGTGCGTCCCGCCAATCCGGACAACATGGTCGCGAATTGAAAGCATCGAAAGGTGCGTAACGAATTCGTGGACGTGTGGGCTTTGACAGAATTCAAATTGGTTGCGTGTGTGCGACGAATTTGATGCGTATCCGTCAAAATTTACCGTATCGGTCTCTGTGCAAAATTTTCAATTAGTTTGTGCACGCTCGTCAGATCGAGACGAAACTTGCGCCAGCAGGACCTTATCATTTTTTTGGTCCTGTTTTCCAAGTTTGGTCCGATTCTGAGACAGTTGATCGGATCGCCGTTTTGCGGGCCCCACGGTCCGATTCAATGGGTGATTTTGTGCACGGGCTGTCGGAATCCAAAATTGGACATACCTTGGGTTCGTATCGTCAAAACGAATTCGTGAACATGTAGTTTGACGACTTTAGAGATCATTGACTCTGGCACGCTTTTCGGTGCAAAGCGGGTCCAACGGCGGACACCGTTTTGGCCCGAAATTACCGTTTTGTCTCTGTGTCCAGAATTGGACTTAAAGACAGGCAATCCTAGCTCATTTGTCTATTCTGAGAACATTGGTAATGTTTATTTCAGCTTCCGGAGACTGTTGTACGAGTTTTTGACCATTGTGGCACACTGAGTGGGTTGGATTATCGGTTTCACAAGCAAAGGACCACAGGCGAGTACAGTTTATTGTCTGCATTTCGATATTGATCTTCACTATATTTCATTGATTGACTATTGATTATGTGATTTTATATTCTATTATAAATTATTGAGTCAGGAATGTGAAGTACCAACGATGTGTGATCTGACCTTAGACAGTGTAGACAGTGTAGACAGTAATTTATTATTGTAAAGTAGACAGTGTAGACAGTGATTTATTATTGCAATTAGACAGTGTAAATAATAATTTATTATTACAAAGTAGACAGTGTAAACAGTGATTTATTATTGCAAAGTAGACCATGTTTCTTTATTGCATTATTTGATGTAGACAGTGTAACTTTATACAATATAGACAGAGTAACTATAGACAGTGTAGACAGTGTAGATTGTGTAACTTTAGACAGTGTAGACAGTATCGTGTAATTGTCCCGAGACCGATCACATATCAAAGGTACTTCTACGATTGGGAAGATATTTTGTTTATTTATTTTCCGTCTTTTCTGTTTATTTTCAAAATATGTAGTTGATGTCTAACCTCTGTTTTGTAGTCATTTTTATTTATTGAAATTGCATTCAGTGAATTGTGCTCGTTCCATTCCTGACTGGAAACCAATATTTTTCAGGTTAGCCGTGGATTCACTTAGCCTGGGAGTTACGGGTGTAATTGCAGACAAAAGCCTAGAGACTAGCTAGATAGCTGAGTTGTAGTCATTCCAATATTTGTACAAGTTTATATTTTTCTGCAAATGTAAACCTTGATCATTGTAAATTAAATTAATTTTGTGAATGAGCATTATTTGTGATTTTGATCTTCATGGCCGTGACAGCGTTCTACCGCCGACACTGCGGCGTAGGCTGGCTTGGACACGTCTCGTATCCGTTTAAAAAATGGGTGCGGGTCGTGACAAGTTTTTGTGGTGGCCCATGCAGGTCAGTTTTCACAAATCATGTGAACTCGTGATAGTACTTAAGTTAGTTGTACTATTACGAGCCTGCGACTCGAAAATGCTCATTCACGAATTAGGATTAATTTAATTTAAGAGAATGACTAGGACTAGGAGCCCCTTATACAAAATTACCGATGGATAGTCTAGGCCATGTAATTTAGATGAGGAGTTATTAATTTTGATAGTTGTCATATTTTCATAAGTACCCTATTACCTATTTATATGACGATATGGTCCAATGTGGATAGATTATTCACTTACTGAGACGGGCTTCATAGAAGTAATGATCTAACCTTGCTAAACTATTAAATTCCTTCTCTTTGTCTCTTTAGACATCATCCTCATATCTTAGCCCGAATTGCCTGTTTAGTTCCTATTTTTGCCCTAAGAGTTAATATTTTATATAATTTCTGATTAGGTTATCCATATACGGGCCTCGAGTTAGTTTCGATTCAAGTTTTTCCTCAAAGGTTTGAATACACATAGAATAGTTAGAATGTTTGTATTCCTTTGTCTTCAGTTATTTCCTCCATGTTCATCTTTTATTTTAAGGGCTGATAAGACAAATACTTACGCTTTACTTCATAGTCAAATTGTTGAAATCTCTAGAAGCTCATGGATTCTTACAGACATAGTTAAGGGAATGTAGCTAACTCATAATGGCAGGACAGCAGTGCACTGTCACCATTTTATTAGAATTTTGGAGTATAGATTCACTGCAGCTAGCAGCGCACTGGCGAGACACGACCCCTAGAGGTGAAATTAGTTTAAGAAAATATAGGTGATGGGATATTGCTAAAACTATGGCTAGTGGTCCTCTTGGATCGTAGTTACCCTTGAGCCAATATTGGATAGAATTAAGAAGTGTTCGATTTGTATCATGTTTGAGTTACGAAACCAAGGGTTTACCACAGCCAGAGTATACGAGCGAGGCGTAACCCTAGGTGAAATGACATCAAACATGATTACAAGTTTAGGGTACCATAGAGGATAAAAAATGCCATGTGTGACCCATAAGATCCAAACCCAATACTAGTGGAAGTTCTGTAGGTCGGGTAGCATGTCTCCCAACCTAACATTCCATGATCCTTGTGATCTATTGACGAGGTAATTGACAGACACTAATGGGTTTACCTAGAATATAGAATAACCCCTTAGTTGACCAAGGCCTTATGGATAAGAAGGTAGTAGGATGACGGTATAAGCAAGAACACCGGAAAGGGTTTTGATTCTCACAAAACTCGAATTACTTGTGCCTCCTTTCAAAAATCTCACATACTTGTATTTGGACTATCTTAACCAATGCTGCTACTACAGCCTAGTTTTGCAAGCTCACTCTGTTCTCGAGCTTGATTCAAGACATATGTTTAGTGGGGACGCCTACTAACATATTGTCTAATCAGAATCGATGTATTACGGTCTGATCAACCGTAGTGCGCTCGGTTCGCTCTCCTTCTGATTAACTTACGTGGATTGAGATATAGATGCCTCTAGGATCTCATTCGCGACTGCATTGACAATTCATCTTGAATTATACATTCGTCTTTGAATCGCAAAATTGTATTCATTGACATCTTCCTTGAACTCTTTATTGTTTTCGCCTTTCACTGATTAGAAGGACGAAAGCTCATAATTGGTAGAGAGATACAGAGTATTCCCATGGCTACAATAGTTGTATGCACAAGGGTAGCTACCATCGGCTAGCCATGTGACTAGAGCCTTGCCTTGAGTTACTCATTCTCCTCTCGACCCTCAAACTGGTATTGGGACTTTCAAGCCATCTGAATTTGAGAATGATTAGGGTTTAACCCTTAGTCGAAATGACAACCTAGGAGGCTATCTATTCTTAAGAAATCAATTATCGTGAGTCTCTAACTATCTGCTTGAAGCTTTCTATAACTAGCAACCCTTATGCCTTGACTCAACCGTCCCTCGACCAAAGCCTACAGTTTAGACATGAGATGAATAGACAAGGGTAAGGATAATCCTTTACCGTGACTATGGTAGACACTCATCCCAAGATTGGTTTCCAACAAATATTACCCTAGTTATGTAAATTTTGATATTAAGACCTAACTAGTGTTGAAACACCATAGTCACTAGCTTAGCTAATACCATAGCTTAAATATCTTGTCATATTATGATCTACCAATTGTCAACAGCAATACATGATCACTATAACTCTTGTATACAGTGAACGAGTAAATCATTATATTTTATTGACCATGTGTCATTGCACACACACTCGTTTTTCATTTATTGAGGAACGATCCTTGACTTGACTATATCTACCGTATCCCGTTACGTCGTGCCTCATTCTTATTTAACAAGAGTCGAGGTACAGTATCCTGATTTTGAAATTCTTCTAACCTCATTATCCCTAAAACCATGTCCTAGCTTCTAGGGTGAGTAGACTGTAAGTCTTCTAAAATTTTAGGATATACGAGGATCGCCGATTGATTAGAATAATTTTCATGAGGGTGATAATTAGTGCCTCATGGACTCCCACTTTCCGTTTAGATCATTCTGTGTCCTCGGTCGTGTCATTAATATTCGGAGCACGAGACCAGCGGTTACCTTTCCACAAATTTTACATGCAAGATCTAGACGAGTCCACCTTCATCTAGGTATATCATGTCCCACTCCAACACGTCTCCTTGTACTCTATTTTTATGGTATGACTTTCAGGTCAAGTGGGCTAGCTATGACCCTTACCATAATACCAGTATATTTTTCGACTAAAGTTAAAGACTCCACCTTGACTTAAACCCTTCGACCCAATATATGGTCGTGATCTACTCGAAGCCCACTACGCACATGTTCCTAGTGTGCCACTCAATTGTGTTTCCTCGTGCTATATAAACACAAAAGTCACATCTTCGGGGCTTACAGAACCTATTTAACCAATCAGACTGTCCATCTAGCTCAACCACTTGGGTGGAAACCTATTCTAGGTTACCCTAGCCTAGTAGAAATAGTTTTATCATAGGGATCTTGTCCAGTCCGTATAGATTGAAATTCAGGGTTCATCCAAACAACGAGTGATGTCCAAATAGGGAAACCATTAAAACCCATCCATTCGTACCACTATAATTGGACTATGAAACCGAACTATGTGAAATAGATCCCTATACCTACTATGTAGTCCCCACCTCTTAGAATGGAAAGCCATCCGTAACCCTTATTCCATCTATCTAGAAGTCATGATACGATCTTGTGTTGCAAATTATATCCCTTGCTCGTGTGTTTAGATAACCACGAAAAAGATCATAATCTTGACTTCTCAAATTCCGTTCCATTATGGAACCTTGTTTGAATTAGAATTTTGAGAACAAAACTTCTGTATTGCACAGATTGCAAGCCCCTCTAAGAAACGAAGGGTTCTTCGTTTTAGCAAATGACTAGACTAGAGTAGCCCAATCTAGCGACTTTCTTTCTGTCTGTATCATTGGATACTCTCTACCGCTCGGGAAACTTCATAATTATCTTCGATTATTCATCCTTATCATCATGTCCTTCCTATTGTAGAGCGACGAATGGTCATATTTATTAGAATTTACTAATAATTCTTAGCTACTTGTGTAAATGTGTTGCTTGTTAAAGTTTGGATTGCTTGAATGGTAGGAGAGGATAATAGAGGCCGTATACAGTAAATAACTATTGGTAGCAAGTTTAACAGATTATAAGCTTTTAGTTTGAGGAGTAGTGTGACCAAAGGTGGGTAGAAGTCCCGTAGGTCATATAGTTACAAAATGGCTAGGAGGAAGAGAGAAACTATTTAGAGGAATTAAAATTTATGGAGATTAAGGTTAAGGTAGACTTTCCTTTTGAATTTTATGGAATAGTTATGAGTTAGAATTTCGAGGACGAAATTAATTTTAAGGTGGGTAGATTTGTAGCTCCCCTTTCCGGAATTTTTAAATATTTTATTATCATTTATTTTATATAAATGGTGATTTTAGAAATTTTAGAAATGATTATTTAGTTAATTATTACAATAGATGATTTTATTTATGGTTAGAAATTGGAGTACAAGACGACTGGAAAGTATGGCACGGATAGTGCACTGGCGTGCTTTGGCTAGTGTATTAGCCATGGCAGGGAAGACCGAGCCATAGTGATGTCCTAACTAAGAAAACCAAGCCAAGTTGCGACTTAACCTTTATAAATAGTTTAATGTTTCATTATTAATATTATTTGACGGTTAAGTGGCCCGGTCGTACCGAACTAGTCAAACTAGACACGAACTGAGCCCAAGCCCATGTAGTCATGCGGAACGTCCAATGACATTCGTATTGATGAAATTTTAGTATGAGGGTGTTGTATTTCGTGTTAATGATTTAATGAATATTTTTTATAAAAAAAATTCGTTAATTAAATATTATAAATATCATCACTTGTATAAAATGGGTCTTTGTGCATTTTGGGATTATTAGACGGTGCAAGTGGTATATACAGTATTATTGGTTTGTTGAATTTCGTTATTAATATTATTATCATTATTATTTTATTGAGGATATAATTATATAATATTATTATTATTACTGATTATATTATTTATGTCTAATAAATGTTATTATATATATTCATATTTATATAAATAGGTCCTACACTAGGAATTTAGAATTTTTATTAGAATTTTGATGTATGCATGGATATGTATATATAAATATATATATATATATATATATATATATATATATATATATATAATATATATATATATATATATATAGATATATATATATATATATATATAGATATATATATATATATATATTTTATATATAAATAAATATAAATAAATAAATAAATAAATATATATATATATATATATATATATATATATATATATATATATATATATATGTATATATATATATATATATATATATATATATATATATATATATATATATATATATATATATATATATATATATATATATATGCGTATATGTGTATGGGTATATATATATATTTATATATATATATGTATATATATATATATATATATATATATATATATATATATATATATATATAAATATATATATATACCCATACACATATACGCCTATATATATATATATATATATATATATATATATATATATATATATATATATATATATATAGGCGTATATGTGTATGGGTATATATATATATATATATATATATATATATATATATATATATTATATATATATATATATATATATATATAGATATATATATATATATATATAGGCGTATATGTGTATGGGTATATATATATATATATATATATATATATATATATATATATATATATATATAATATATATATATATATATATATACCCATACACATATACGCCTATATATATATATATATATATATATATATATATATATATATATATATGTATATATAGGCGTATATGTGTATGGGTATATATATATATATATATATATATATATATATATATATATATATATATATATATATATATATATATATATATATATACATATATATGAGTGTGTATGTGTGTATGTGTATATACATACACATATACGCCTATATATATATATATATATATATATATATATATATATATATATATATATATAAAGAATATATATATATATATTCTTTATATATATATAAAGAATATATATATATATTCTTTATATATATATATATATATATATATATATATATATATATATATATATATATATATATATATATATATATATATATACAAATATATTCATATATATATATATATATATATATATATATATATATATATATATATATATATATATATGAATATATTTGTATATATATATATATATATATATATATATATATATATATATATATATATATATATATATATATATATATATATATATGTGAATATATTTGTATATTTAGTTGTTGCTAAAAAAAACAAAAAACAAAAGAAACCCCAACCCTTTCCCAAGCCCAGCCGGCCTAGCAAGGGCCAGCAACCCACAAGCCCAATTCGGCCAGCCCGTCGGTTCCCTCTCGGCAAAATGAAATTTTCCACAGCCGAGCCCACGAAGGATGAGAGCAGGGCATATATAGAGAGAAACCGAGAGAGCGCAGGGGAGGAAAAATATATATATATATGTGAAGTACCAACGATGTGTGATCTGACCTTAGACAGTGTAGACAGTGTAGACAGTAATTTATTATTACAAAGTAGACAGTGTAGACAGTGATTTATTATTGCAATTAGACAGTGTAAATAATGATTTATTATTGCAAAGTAGACAGTGTAAACAGTGATTTATTATTGCAAAGTAGACCATGTTTCTTTATTGCATTATTTGATGTAAACAGTGTAACTTTATACAATGTAGACAGTGTAACTATAGACAGTGTAGATAGTGTAACTTTAGACAGTGTAGACAGTGTCGTGTAATTGTCCTGAGACTGATCACATATCAAAGGTACTTCTACGATTGGGAAGGTATTTTGTTTATTTATTTTCCGTCTTTTCTGTTTATTTTCAAAACATGTAGTTGATGTCTAACCTCTGTTTTGTAGTCATTTTCATTTATTGAAATTGCATTCATTGAATTGTGCTCGTTCTATTCCTGACTGGAAATTAATATTTTTTAGTTTAGCCGTGGATTCACTTAGCTTGGGGGTTACGGGTGTAATTGCAGACAAAAGCCTAGAGACTAGCTAGATAGCTGAGTTGTAGTCATTCCAATATTTGTACAAGTTTATATTTTTCTGCAAATGTAAACCTTGATCATTGTAAATTAAATTAATTTTGTGAATGAGCATTATTTGTGATTTTGATCTTCATGGCCGTGACAACGTTCTACCACCGACACTGCGGCGTAGGCTGGCTTGGACACGTCTCGTATCCGTTTAAAAAAATGGGTGCGGGTCGTGACACATGGAAGAAAGAAAATGTTACAAAAATTTTAACTTTTCCCTTCTAAATTTCACATCCCTCCTTATTTGGTTCTCTGTTACTTTTCTATCCCCCAATCATTTCTCTCCTCACTCCCCTACCACCCTCACATCCCAGCCATCCTAGTCCCCACCACCACCACCACCGGCGCCATCACCACTCCGCGGCGAAGGAGGCCGACGGCTGTGAGGATGAGGGTGAGTCAGAGGCAGAAGGAGTGGCAGCAACAACAGTCGCGCCCGCTGCTGCGGCGACGGTGATGCTTCTTGGTGAGTAGCTGTAGCAGTGCCACCATGTGGGGGGATGGGGATTCAGTTTGGCTGAGGTGTAGATCCGCTCCGCCATTGTTGAGTTGGCTGCTCAGAAATTAGGTTAGGGTTTGAGTATATTCTATTCTCATATTTTGTTGTCTCTTGTTACCATATCCCAATCATGTCTCTCCTCACTCTCCCACCACCCTCACATCTCAGCCATCCCGATCCAGGCCTCCCTCACACTCTTACTCTCCTCTGGATCCAAATCCTAAAATTCGTTTTTGATGAGAGCGTCAAGGATGAGGCCGTGGAGAAGAAAGGTGTCGAGTTGCCCAAGAATGGTAAAATCTATTCTCAGATATTTGGTGCTTCTCTATTTTAAAATATACATTCGATATGAATGGAATATTTGGTGCTTCTCTATTTTAAAATCCTAAATTTTGGTTTTTGACTTTGTGATTGCGGATGAAGTTGGCAACAAAGAATATCAATTCATTTCCTATATTCAGTAATAAACTTGTCTTCTATTGCTTCTACTTCCTTGTGGTAGGAGGTATGACAAGTAAATAATTGATTGTTAATTATATAAAGGGATTATAACATTTCTTTTTATTGTACTTATGTATTTCCTGTCATAGCAATCTGGTTAATCTTTGCCATTGTTCAAAAAATAGAATAATGAATACTTCTCTTAATTATGTGTTCTATTTGGCCTAACAAGCTTCTTATCAAGCATTCGCTACCAATTACTTATGCAATTTATTGTTCAAGTAAATGAAAAACATTTGAATTCTTATTGGTGTATATATATATATATATATATATATATATATATATATATATATATATATATATATATATATATATATATATATATATATATATATATTTCTGTTGGTTGTGGCAAGGGCTATAACTCGGTGTAAAGATTGTTGTACCATATATTCAGACTTTTCATATCAATTATTATTGTTGCAAATAAATAAAGAATTAGCCCAAGATTCTCATAGTTTCATCAATCCTGGTTTTAGTCAAGCCATTTTTAGTACCTTTGAGAAATCTGTTATGTAGCAAACTTGGTCTAATGATTTTAAGGCATTCGAGATAGGTCTGATTAGTAGAAAGTTGATCGAAGCTGTAAGAGTCGTAGTTAGCTCTCAACTCGTATTCACATATGCTTGAAAATATTAATATAACTACGGGCATTTCCAAAGCTACGTACTTTCAATGAAGAGAAACTGAGAAATTAAATGCTAGATACAAGGCAGGCATGTAGAGTTACTCAGGACATCGTGCATCGTGTGTCGTGCCAATATTGTCTTCAATGGATACCGTGCATCCCGATACTCTGAACCTTGGCTAAATGAGCTTGTCAGTTTAAATTAATGAAATAGTTCAAACTACAAATGAGATTTGAACCTGAGCTTATTTTACTATGCGAGTAGCTGTTTTGGTTGTCACTATATTTGCAAGTAGCTTGAACAGGGTATTTATTAGCTGAGGTGCTCTCGGTAGAGTTATATTTTCTTCTCAACAATTCTTTTATCACATACTTCATAAAACATTGTTACTTTCTTTTTTCAGGATGACACTTTTATTGGGCCCTCCATCAATCTGGAAAACATGTATAAACCATTTGTCATTAAGAAAAATGATAAAACTGTAATGCCTCGCTCCGCACGGTGCATTATGCTGAGTCATTGACTCGAAGAGTAGCGTTGACCCGATTGCATATCGATGCGAATCGATATGAAAGTTACGTTGTCCCGAGAAACGTATCGACCCGAGGAATGCATCGAGTAATAACGGTGCAAGTGTTAAGTGTCCCGAGCAACGCATCGAACTAAGTCGATGCGAAGAGTTGCCTTGTCCCGAAGAATGCATCGAGTGAATCGATGCGAAGCGCCGCGTTGCCCCGAAGGATGAGTGCGTTGAATTGGCTCGAAGATTCTAAGAAATCGAATCGACCAAGGCGCAAGTCCGAATCGATGAAGTATTGATTTTAGTTGGTTTCGTGTGCAGGTTATACTTTGACGCAAAAATATTAGAGGTCGATCTTCGGCAATATTTAGTAAGGGGTCCGCAGAACCAAATCGACGCCTTGCGACGGGTTGAGACTTGGGCACACTAAGGCAAATCGGACGTATAATTTAACAAGCACGAAGTGCTCGAATGGCTAAGTCAGGAGAGTGGCAGTGCAATAAAGTTAGGGAATCGAGCCGCATCGGCTCGGCGAAACGACGAAGGCAAATCGATTCAAGGTGGGAGGATTGACTTCTTTTTACTCCTTCATTCGATAAGTCAAATATATCATTGTATGCTAAGTTAACCTATCGACGCCACGGGAGTGGTCCGATCGAAGATAATCATAACGTGTGTCGAACACTAAGATAGTACAATTGAAATGAAACGTGCATCAAATGCACAAGTCGCTACGGAACATTGGATATCGCTAAGGAGAGCGCCTCGGTGCGCAAGCCGCAATAACATAGGATAACTGTACTCGGCGAGTGCCTAAGTGCACGAACCATACCATGCCTTCGCGCACGAGTTAGAACGGCTAGAACATTGAAAGACAATAGGCGAGCGCCCTAGCGTGTAAGCCACGAACATTGAACGTGGAAATACGGCTTCGACGCGTGCAGCAAGTGCACGATGCGAAGGATAAATGATAAATGTGTCAAAACGTGCTTACGTGCACGAGATAACAAAAGATGGCTTCATTGCGAAGGAATACAGTTGTGGTACGAATGTGGCGGAACTGTCGGATATGACATAATGCCTCGAAAGGTGTTCGGGACCTTCGGGTCGTTCGGTTGGCGAACATTGAGTTGAGGCATAATGCCATTGAACATTGAAACGAAGTATGAAACGTAAGAACATAGAAAGTTAACGAAGGAAATATGAGATGGGTAATGCGGCATGGTGCCCTTCGAAATGTTCATAGCCTTCGGGCGTTCGTTGAGGACATTCGGGCGTTGTGCCAATTGAAATAGCGATAAGCGAACTTGCTTGGTTGTATGAAATATAAGATTCGTTGCATGGCCAAATGGTCAAATGGTCAAATGGACTTAAAGATATAAAAGCCCGTGCATGGGTTTCCCTCGAATGCGGCGCACCTGGGCGCTGGGACCGTTCGGCCTAGGAGGGATTCGTTTGAGTATTGTTGGCGCCACTTCGACCGGACAGGGTAGCGACCTTATGGTGAATGTGTTAAGCAACTTGCTGCGATTATTTCGATGGCCTCTGATGTTGGTTAGCAACCGCACGGAGTTAACATCGTCTTATGTTTCGAATATAAGTCTATTCTAGCTTGACAAGCTAGTGACCTTCATATAGTTAAGGGCGATGGGTTTGGAAGTGCAAGGTATGCGTATATCCTGCATGGATGGATCCGAATAGAGGGCACTTATAACATGACAGGGAAAACAGATATGCGTATTCACCTTGCGTCGGTTACAAGGGCGGGTGCGTCGATAAGCTAAGTTGCGCCACAAATCAAACACGAGAATGCTTGCTTGCCTATTCAATTCGATAACATGCTTTACGCTTTCAAAGATGCCATGAAATTGACCCTAAGGAGAACATAGCAAGATCATAAGCTAAGTTGCATGATTCAACGTAAATATTAAAGATGTTGGTTTGGAAAGAAGATCTTTGCTTCAGTACATGTGAGGACGAACGTACTGATCCCCCACCAGCTTCATGCAGGGTGCAGGGATTGGATTGCTCGCGGCGAAGCGTTGCTTGAACGTATTGAGGCTTGGAATGCCGAAGCGCATTGAAGCGTGCGATCGCATTGACGCTCGGACTATGCAACTGGATTGATGCGGCCGAGATATAGAAGGCATGATGTATGGAACGGTGAAATCCTTTATGGGCAAGAGAGAACCTAAGTGTTGTAGCCAATCTGGCATATATTGTTAGGCTATCGAAAGCCTTTGTAATCTGATTTCGAATATCAATAAAGAGAATTGTTTCGTATACTCCGTTTTCCTATCGTTGTAAATATCGAATCAAAAGATAACCATTTGAGAACTTGTCATCTTGCCTTGCACGAGCGCAATCCCAGGCTCGTGCGGCATCATGCCCCCTGCGAGGATGATGATTCGGGTGATTTCGGGTCGGGGCGTGACAAATTGGTATCAGAGCTCTAGGCTCAATTTCCTCTGGACGCTTGCTTCATTCCAATTCCAAAAAGTTGTCCACCACCAACTGAAATCACTCTTGACTCTACTCGATGCCGCACTGGATGTTCCATACAATAAGTCTAATATAAATCATGTAATTTTGCCGCGTGTTGTTTGGAAATTACATGGTGTTCGTTGGAAAAGTCGGGAAAGGTTTGTTGCTATAAGTACAACAAGTTGCGAGATATGAATTCAAGGATTGGTTGCCGCGGATGCAACACGTCGTGAATTGTAATTCGAGATATTCGTTGGTTACAACGAACGATACGAGAAATATTGGTTGCATCGATACAATAAAATTCGTGGAATGTTGCTGTAGCAATTGCCATGCGTTGATTGTAAATGATGCGTTGAAAAGAAAATGAAAGTCAATATCGAATGTGTTGAACGGATTTGAGCATTGACTTTGAATGTCGGAAATAAATCGTTGCACGATGTGCAATGCGTATCGAAAGTAAAATTATTGCACGTGGTGCAACGCGTATCAAAGTAATCGCTGCACGAAGTACGACGGATATTGAGAATGAATTATTGCACAAGTTGCAACGGAAGAAAACAAAGTTATAAATCGAGAAACAAAATTGGCTCGGTTGCGTGCCGAGCTTGTGTTGGCAAATGAATGCATTGGCCGAGTTGTATCGGAATTGAATTAATCAAAGTTACGGTTGTGATCAAGCACGATCACTGCGGAAATCGTGAGTCAAAATAAAATGTTGGTTCATACGGAGTATGTTGCGACGAAAGTTACTTGATTTCTGGGTGGTATATGGCATACCACCGATGCGATGAATGGCTCGATTTTGAGTGGTATATGGTATACCACTTGTGCAATGAATTGCATCGACGCGTTGTGAGAATTGCGGAAGGTTTGTCCGCAACGGACGGGATAGCACCGAGACTCGATTGAGGATTTGTATGACGGCATGTTGATGCAAGTGTTCTTCGATGATCGGTTAGAACGGTAAGGCGGGACTTGTAACATTGAACGATTACGTCGATTGAAAAATTTATGTGTCAGTCGAATGACAGGAACTAGCAAAACGATTATGCCTTGAGGCAACAATCGGATCGACGGGATAGGAAATTCGAAACGTTGAAATCGAACCGCACGACTTGCGATCTCGATAGGAATGTTCGGCTAGGCGAATCGAATCGCACGAATTGCGATTTCGATAGAAATATGGGGCGACGTGAATTGTAATCGAATCGCACGATATACGACTTCGGTAAGAAAGTTGGTTGACGCGAGTAATCGTGCCTAAGAAATAGTTGGTTACGTTACGACGAAACTCATTTGAGTACGACTGAAAACCCGCAAAACTTAGAGGGCGAGATCGTATGACTTGAGGGTTCGATGTTGGATAATCGGTAAATCAGTTACGCGATCAAAGTATAGCGGGATGCGGCGAATCAGAGAACGAGTCGATGCGTATGGAAAAGTTTGTTGCGAACTTGGATGTATGCGATGCGAGCTAAGTTGACGTTGAAACGAATTCAAAGTTGACCCTTACGTTATCGAAATAGATACGACGTATCGAGATCGATATGTAAGAAAACGTAAACGATGTGAGAATACAAAATAGAGTGTGCCTCGCGCTATGAAATTTTGTAAGTAACGATACGAGAATGAACGAACTTAGTTGATCGTAAATTTTATGATTGATCAAAGACGAGCCTAAAGTCATCGACGATTGCTCGATGCGTATAGCATCTCGTGTGTCGACCGCGAAATAAGATAGACTCGAACTCAATACGAGTAGATGCGTCGTGAATAGCAGAATCATCGACGGAGTACATGACCTTACTCGGAGGATAGTTGCACTTAAGTTGCGCCGATAGAAATGGTTTGGTTCGGAAATTGGGATAGTCGCATAGAAACATCGGAACGTAATTTGGCCCCGAAATAAGATATAGCATGGTTCGTAGTACACTGCCCTTCGGTGATGATCCACAATTATCGAGCGTAGCTTCGGAGCAGCTGGCCCTAGAAGACTTGACCGCCAAATCAAATTGAATGTTGCAGACCGTAAGATGACCCATGCGATATCGCATATGGGATTGCATCGATAACAAATTAACGCGGTGCATGTTGACGATAAGTCTAGGCGATCGAGAATTGTTGGAACAACTTTCGATTGAGAATGATATAGATAGATTTTGAGTATTCGCTGGATGGATACTTGAATGGTTATGTTGGTTGATGGTCGAGCTAGAAATTCACCAACGAACTTGGTGATCGGATAGGCGATTGCGAGAATCGTGCTATGCACGAGAGAACGATAAGAGAACGACTTACAAGACATGTCATTAGGTTCGAATTCACCTTGCAATTTAGCTTGCGTGAATCGAAGTTATATTCGATGTTGCGAGATGGATAAGTTGGGAATTTGGCTAGGGAATTCCTACTCGTTAGGAATCGAACGTAAGACGCATCGTAAAGACCTTCGTGTCAAGGCGATCGTTGTCTTGAGCACCATCGCCTTGATGTAAACTTTCGTGTCGGATAGATTGTGGCATTTGTGCAATATCAATTTAAACTTGCGTAAGGAGAAGTAAAGCACGGTGCTAGGTAAGTCACCTAGCGGACGTAGTCCTGAATGTTGATGCATTTGCAAGTCAACTAAGGAAGTCGTATCGAGATAAGTTGCGTAGCAAGACTTCGGAAATAGTTGGGTAACGATTTCGAACGCACGGCGTTGCGGAGGATCGTTGTGATCGGATGCGCGACGGCTTGACGCGATGCGTAGAATTGATAGTCCCGATGAAACATACAAAGTGAGAAATGCAATTTTTGAATCGCATCGTGTGCCTTGACTTATGTTGGACGATCGCGTATGTATCAATATGCATGTGCGCTAGAATTGCGAGAACAAGTAATAGAGCCAAGTCCGATCGAGAATACGAGATGGCGAGTACTTGAAAATAAGAAAGTAACATGTTTGCGTTGTTCTGATATCTTACAACTAAGCTTGGCTGAAATGCGTATATTGGTGGGACGCCTAAAATATGTGTATGATTCCAAACTAAGTTGTACGATCCAAACGATAGTGAGACGAGATCGTGGAACGATCTAATGAAACCCTTAGAAATTTAGAATTGGTTTCGGTTCGGGACAAACCTTGTTTTGAGTGGTATATTATGTAATGCCCCGCTCCGTACGGTACATTATGCTGAGTCGTTGACTCAAAGAGTAGCGTTGACCCGATTGCGTATCGATGCGAATCGATATGAAAGTTACGTTGTCCCGAGAAACGTATCGACCCGAGGAACGCATCGAGTAATAACGGTACAAGTGTTAAGTTGTCCCGAGCAACGTATCGAACTAAGTCGATGCGAAGAGTTGCCTTGTCCTGAAGAATGCATCGAGTGAATCGATACGAAGCGCCGCATTGCCCCGAAGGATGAGTGCGTTGAAACGGCTCGAAGATTCTAAGAAATCGAATCGACCAAGGCGCAAGTCCGAATCGATGAAGTAATGATTTAGTTGGTTTCGTGTGCAGGTTATACTTTGACGCAAAAATATTAGAGGTCGATCTTCGGCAATATTTACTAAGGGGTCTGCGGAACCAAATCGACGCCTTGCGACGGGTTGAGACTTGGGCACGCTAAGGCAAATTGGACGTATAATTCAACAAGCACGAAGTGCTCGAATGGCTAAGTCAGGAGAGTGGCCGTGCAACAAAGTTAGGGAATCGAGCCACATCGGCTCGGCGAAACGACGAAGGCAAATCGATTCAAGGTGGGAGGATTGACTTCGTTTTACTCCTTCATTCGATAAGTCAAATATATCATTGTATGCTAAGTTAACCTATCGACGCCACGGGCGTGGTCCGATCGGAGATAATCATAACGTGTGTCGAACACTAAGTTAGTACAATTGAAATAAAACGTGCATCAAATGCACAAGTCGCTACGGAATATTGGATATCGCTAAGGCGAGCGCCTCGGTGCGCAAGCCGCAATAACATGGGATAACTGTACTCGACGAGTGCCTAAGTGCACGAACCATACCGTGCCTTCACGCACGAGTTAGAACGGCTAGAACATTGAAAGACAATAGACGAGCGCCCTAGCTCGCAAGCCACGAACATTGAACGTGGAAATACGGCTTCGACGCGTGCAGCAAGTGCACGATGCGAAGGATAAATAATAAATGTGTCAAAACGTGCTTACGTGCACGAGATAACAAAAGATGGCTTCGTTGTGAAGGAATACAGTTGTGGCACGAATGTGGCAGAACTGTCGGATATGACATAATGCCTCGAAAGGTGTTCGGGACCTTCGGGTCGTTCGGTTGGCAAACATTGAGTTGAGGCATAATGCCATTGAGCATTGAAACGAAGTATGAAACGTAAGAACATAGAAAGTTAATGAAGGAAATACGAGATGGGTAATGCGGCATGGTGCCCTTCGAAATGTTCATGGCCTTCGGGCGTTGTGCCAATTGAAATAGCGATAAGCGAACTTGCTTGGTCGTATGAAATATAAGATTCGTTGCATGGCCAAATGGTCAAATGGACTTAAAGATATAAAAGCCCGTGCATGGGTTTCCCTCGAACGCGGCGCGCCAGGGCGCTGGGATCGTTCGGCCTAGGAGGGATTCGTTTGAGTATTGTTGGTGCCACTTCGACCGGACAGGGTAGCGACCTTATGGTGAATGTGTTAAGCAACTTGCTGCGATTATTTCGATGGCCTCTGATGTTGGTTAGCAACCGCACGGAGTTAACATCATCTTATGTTTCGAATATAAGTCTATTCTAGCTTGACAAGCTAGTGACCTTCATATAGTTAAGGGCGATGGGTTTGGAAGTGCAAGGTATGCGTATATCCTGCATGGATGGATCCGAATAGAGGGCACTTATAACATGACAGGGAAAACAGATAGGCGTATTCACCTTGCGTCGATTGCAAGGGCGGGTGCGTCGATAAGCTAAGTTGCGCCACAAATCAAACACGAGAATGCTTGCTTGCCTATTCAATTCGATAACATGCTTGCTATGATAACATGCTTTACGCTTTCAAAGATGCCATGAAATTGACCCTAAGGAGAACATAGCAAGATCATAAGCTAAGTTGCATGATTCAACGTAAATATTAAAGATGTTGGTTTGGAAAGAAGATCTTTGCTTCAGTACATGCGAGGACGAACGTACTGATCCCCCACCAGCTTCATACAGGGTGCAGGGAATGGATTGCTCGCAGCGAAGCGTTGCTTGAACGTATTGAGGCTTGAAATGCCGAAGCGCATTGAAGCGTGCGATCGCATTGCCGCTCGGACTATGCAACTGGATTGATACGTCCGAGATATAGAAGGCATGATGTATGGAACGGTGAAATCCTTTGTGGGCAAGAGAGAACCTGAGTGTTGTAGCCAATCTGGCATATATTGTTAGGCTATCGAAAGCCTTTGTAATCTGATTTCGAATATCAATAAAGAGAATTGTTTCGTATATGCCGTTTTCCTATCGTTGTAAATATCGAATCAAAAGATAACTATTTGAGAACTTGTCATCTTGCCTTGCACGAGCGCAATCCCAGGCTCGTGCGGCATCACGCCCCCAGCGAGGACGATGATTCGGGTGATTCCGAGTCGGGGCGTGACAAAAACTCCCTAAATTTGAAAGTCTGCTCCAGCCTGCCTAACATATGGGTACAATATTTAGTGTACTTTACCATTTTATTGCTCATACGAGCAAATGAACGTTACTGGTTTTTCAACTTTACCCTATCAGCCCAATGATTTGTTACTTTGCTATAAGGTCCTCAATGTAGGTTTTAGTAGTTTAAAGTTAACTTCTCCTTTTTGTGAACTCAACATGGCTTTCCGGATCTTAGCATATAGACTTATTGGCTCCAAAGAGTTGGGTATAATGTAGAAGAATGGCAAATGTTTCTCACGCAGAAGCATGGCAAGTGTTCTAATTTTTCTTTGTGAAGAACATCAATACTAAACTCTGAAAATAGCTAAAAAGGGACACACAAAATAAGACAAAAGGGTGCATGTGATGGGAAAGGGAAACTAACTTGGAATTTACCAATGGAGCAGAAGGCTGACAAAATTCACAAGTGCAGTCAAACAATCTAACTTAATCTAACTTCCTACTCTTTCTGTTACAGTTCAACAATGAGTGCAACTTTAAGGTAATAGACTTTTGCCCCTTTTTTATCAACTCAAAGGTTTTTGATCTTGCAAAGATCCCCGTAAAGTAACCTTTTGGAGGTTATAATTATAATCATCTGTCATCTATGCTCCATAGGCACAAATGGGCACGGTACAATATTGGCACGACGCACGACGCACGATGCACGATGTCCAGAACACAATGATACACGGTATCTATTGAAGACAATATTGGCATGATCATACGATGCCGCCGATCCCGATACTCTGAACCTTGGCTAAATGAGCTTGTCACTTTAAATTAATGAAATAGTTCAATCTACAATAGTTATTATGCTATACATTGCATTATCTACAAATTAAAATAGTTTGTCTGCCACCAATCTAAATCTTAGAGTACTACAAATGAGATTTGAACCTGAGCTTATTTTACTATGCGAGCAGCTGTTTTGGTTGTCACTGTATTTGCAAGTAGCTTGAACAGGGTATTTATTAGCTGAGGTGCTCTCAGTAGAGTTACATTTTCTTCTCAGCAATTCTTTTATCACATACTTTTAAAACGTTATTACTTTCTTTCCTCATGATGACACTTTTATTGGGACCTCCTCATCTGGAAAGACAACACTGTTGCTTGCTTTAGCTGGGAAACTAGAGCAAAATTTGAAGGTTTGATATACAATAAAACTAGTATGACATGTTTGTTCTCCTGAGTTGGTTGGACTATATGTACATGTGGTTGCTAAATGCAGACCAAGGAGAAGTAACAAACAATGGATACAAACTGAATGAGTTTGTGCCCCAGAAAACTACAGCATCACTACAAAAAAAGTGCCTTTTTGGAAAGCCAAAAATCCGTCTTAAAAAGGCTCAAATCAGTCCTAAATCGTAATTTGGGATGAATTTTTGGACGGTATGTAACAGTGCTATTAGAGTGGTGTGGCAAAAAGTTTTAGGACGGAAAATACCGTCCTAATTTGGTTTTAGGGTCGAAAAATCTAACAGTACCAAAAGAGTTTGAATTATTATATGTTTATGACAGTTTACTAAACTGTCCCAAAATAAAAGAGTTTGTGAAGAAAAACATCCGTCATAGAAAAATTTGCCAGCGTCACAAAAGGATGTCGTTTATATCTAGGACAATTAAATAACCGTCCCAAAAGTAATCCATATGAAATTATTTTTTGCATTTTCCAGCTATAAAACATACAATTTAAATACACATATAACATAATTCATATGTTCATGGTCGTTGTCATGCTTGTCCTCAGATGTATCTCCAGATATCGGAGCTCCCATACAAAAAAGCTTAACAACATCAAGCATTCTTTACCACATTGTAGAACACAACAAAATCATATATAACTATAACGTTCAATTGATAAACAACAAAAAAGCTTAACATTAAGCATCTTTTACCATCATTTCCAAAATAAATCCAAAACACAATACATCACACACACCATCAGTTACAAAATGAATCCATAGTCTAGACCTTACATACAAAATTCTAAACCCAAAACATTAAGCACTACACAATGTTTTTGAATAATCTATTAAACATTCAAGTATATCCAACATGAACCCAAAATACATACTTAAATAATGAAAAACAAGTTGGCCAGGGGGGAGAGGGAAGAAAAGACACTTAAAGTATGCATCTTCAGGAGTATCTGCAAAATTGACAACAAGAAAACGAACATCAGTGAAAGAAATGTTTGAAAATCCACAATTATATTGAATATCGCTAAACAATAAGAAAAACAACTACTATGCATACAAATTCATGAGTCCTTAAGATAACTCAAATCCTGTGATGTATAACCAAAAAACAACATTCATAAAAAGTATTGAAACAAGAACTCGAAGAAATTAGCACTTGTTACAGGTGTATAGCAAACTGGGGCAAATCAATCTTAAGTCCAGTCTCCAAAATGACAAGGTATACAACCAAATTTTTATGCGTATGTGCCGACTTTTTAAAGAAGCAACATGTCAGTGTCAGGTTTCAAAAAAGGGCTTAAACTCTTTAACCAAAAAGATTGTTCTACTTGTTCCAACTCGTATTTTGTGGTCTTGCGACAAGGCTTCTTTTAAAAGCTAAATATGGCAAATATTTTTTTACTCAAATGTATTTTCTTTTACTCAAATATCTACATAGGAATTTTTGTATCCTTTCTACTGTCTTAGACCTAGCCTTATTTTCTTATGGGTCAGATCATTTGGTTCTTAACCATTCATGAAAGAAAATGCTGGTCCTAAATCCCGGTTGTCAACTCGGAACATGGAGAGAGCACTTGCACTTGTTGTCAACTCGGAACACGAGCATGGATATACGTAGTTGGTGGGTTGAAATAGGAATATATAAGTTGTTGATAAATGTGAACATTACATGTAACGATGTGTCCTTGATTAGCATTCCTCCAGAAGTAACTCTTTCCACAAATATGCTCTCTAGCTTCTTGTTCTTGGTGAAGAGAGAGGCAACAAAAGGTTTGGTTCTCAAGTTTATCACAACAAATTGTCTTCAATCTTGTCAACTTTAACAAATCAAAACAAAAATTTCCTCTCAGGATACTTGCATCTTATATTCCAATATACACATCATAGCTTTGAAGGTTTTAGACTAACGACAAGATTGTTAGTTTTGGATATAAAATGAGAAGTAATATGTTCATGAACTGAGGATTATTCAATATATTGTGATAATGGAAAGCAAGGGACCAAATACCTCTTCCTTTATTATTAGTGAATCCTCAGGAACATCTAAGAACAATATCAGAGAAATCTTCCTGCAATGACATTAAGATATTACAAAGACACCAGTATATGTCTAAATCAGTAGAAAGCAAGAAAATTGAACTACCTATAGCAGCTTTTCATCTTGGTTTCCTCCATGTATTATCTTGTCAAATTGACTGAGAAAGAGGCGCCCAATGGTCAGTATCGGTAGCAGTTGGTATGGGATTTGGACCTACCAAATCGTATTGTTATAGCCCATATCGTATCAGTATCAACATATTCTTAAGCAAAAAAAAGTATTAGTTGTAGTGATACTAAACTTTCAGAAGTCAGTTCATGCTATAAGAATAATTTTAAATACATAGTGATGAAGGACAACACTGTTTGTGTCACAAGTCCATGTCCATGCCTCTTATCTACTTGACATAGATGCATAAATGATATACTTATTCTTTAGCTCAAAAAAGAACTAATAAGTGAAATTGATAGATATATACTGATTTTTTTCTTCATGGAGGAAAAGAACAACACTCATATAACATCAAATGAAAAGACAGATAAAGAAACCAAATGCCAATTGTTTAAACACATTCAAATAAAACATCAACACTTAATCAGCTATCTAGAAGTTTCTCAACAAGCCATGATATATTCAGTATTTAAAAGTTAAAACACGTCTCCACAACTGGAGAAACTTTTATGAGCTTTTGAAGGAGAAACGGTAAAAATTGTTAATGTACCAACCAAATTCTCTAGTATATATGATTTTGTTGCTTTCAACAGTTTGTGATGGATGAAAGTGAACTGGCAAAAAGGATCTCTCATGTTCCTCTAGGACGCATCAGAGAGACCAAGGAGGTGGCTTCTCTAGCGATATTTCTTTGAATGCCTGCTGCTTCTTACATTACATGCCAAATCATTTGTGTTGACGGAGGGCGTACGGTGACAGGATGAAAGAGAGGAAGAGGACCATTGTCTATACATACTTTGAAATTAATGCTGGATTTGTGTTTACAGTGACCACCTTAAGAAATTTATTACTAACTTTGTACTATGGTGCCATCACACATTTGCAAGTATCATTACACATTTTGATGTTGGGAGTTCACATGATCGATGTCTATAGCAGGAACAAGGAAGAACATTGGGAGCACTTGCAGAGAGTATTTCAGAAACTGAAGGAGAACAATCTCAGAATCAAAAAGAGCAAGTGTTCTTTCATGCAGAATCAAGTTGGGTATTTGGGGCATGTAATTTCTGAAGAAGGAATTAAGGTTGACATGGAAAAAATTAGAGCAGTGGTACAGTGGTCACCTCCTAAAACCATCAAAGAGTTTAGGGGATTTCTTGGCTTAACAGGTTATTATATTAGATTCATTAAGGGATATGGCAACATAGCTTGTCCCTTGAACAATTTGCTCAAGAAAGACTCTTTTAAGTGGAGTCTACAAGCTCAAGAGACTTTTAACAACTTGAAAACTGCTTTAACCCAACCTCCAGTATTGAGAATGCCAGACTTTAATAGTGAGTTTATACTTGAGTGTGATGCTTCTGGGAATGGAATAGGTGCTGTTCTTATGCAGGAGGATAGACCAATAGCCTATCTCAGTCAAGGGTTAAAAGGAAGAGCCAAGATCCTATCCACATATGAGAAAGAGATGCTTGCTATCTTACTGGCAGTCAAAAAGTGGAATCAATATCTTTGGGGAAGGGTGTTTCTCATTAGGACTGACCACAAGTCCTTAAAGTATATGTTAGAACAGAGGGTCTACACAGAGGCTTGATATCTTACTTGTAGATATTTAAGGCATATCTATTTGTCATTAGCAGGTTCTGAACCCAACCATTCTGCACATGAATATGACACTATTTTATTGTAGCTCTTATGATTATTTCAGACTTAATTAAGATGTATTGGTGGTGCAATAGGTGAAATATGCACAAGTATTGGTTAAGCTGCACTAAGTCTATTTAACATTCACAATATTTGATCAAAATTTTGAACAGTGATGTGGGAAAAGACATTTCCAATGATTTCAACTTGTTACACCAAAATTATAGATTTGGTCTATAAAGCCATATGTTAAAAATTTGAGCTTATTGTATCCTTTTGTCAAAAGCTAAATTAGTAGAAGATCAGCCCACATGTCAAAGTACCCAGATGACAAGTAATAAGCCTTAATATGGCGAGGAATGGTGCAAGAGGTTATCTATATTAAAAAAGGAACTTCCATTAAGTTTATCTATATTACAAAAGGAACTCCCATATACAACCACATTAATGCAGAGGACGTTGTCCTAGCAATTGTAGATTTCAGTCCAAGTGTTTGAAAAGATTATTTCATCTCCCATTCTCCTAAGTATCCTCTTACATCACATGCACATATCATTTATCAAGAAAGGCTTCTTCTTCTTTTTATGAGCAAGACTGATTTATATTTAAATACCTTCAACTTAATCTCACTTTTTTACCCAATTTTCTATCCCGATGTAGAACATAACAAATTTATGAAGAATTATACATGGAAACATATTATTTAAGCAAGGGCTAATACTTCGATACCATGTTAATGAAAATTTTGAATTGACTAAGCTCTGAAAATATCTATTAGGGCTTCATATATATATATTTGAACATGGTAAGACTAACTTAGAAATAAATACCTATAAAAAGAATTATCTTAATCAAGCAAATTAAAATTGATACACATGTGCATATTTCGTTATCTAACTAGCGAATGATTAATTTGAATGCAGAAGTCTAATGCATGAACAGAGCAGAAGCTAGAAGAGCTCAAGAAAGAGGTGAAGGCAATGCTCAAAACAAATGACCTAGTTTTCTTTTTGTGACTATAACTAGGAGAGACCAGTGGTTATCGCCAAAGACAAAGTTGGGAGTTAACTAGTTTTCTAGTGGGTAACATAAGAGGTAGGTTCTTGTAATTTTGTTACCAATATTTCTTCTAAACAGTTCTTCCCATCGATCCTAGTGATCTCAACTCATCTTGAATTCTCTTATATATTTGCTTAATTGGCAGGTCCACTCTCTGATAAACCTGTAAAGACTACTGCCAGGGCTACTACTTTCTTCTTCTTTTTTAATTTATCATAACATGAAGGGGTTCCTTTTTCATGTATTATACTATGTTGATCTTGTATTTTCCTTCGGGTTAGATAGATTAGGGACATCCCATTTGAGCAGAATTTTTCTTCTACTTACACAGGCACCAATTGAATTGTTACTCTTTAATCTTCGCCCTGGAAGGGCAATTCAACTCGGTGGTCATAATTGCCAGGTTTGTAATATATTTTTACACGGTATCTTTTATGTTTTCTGTTCTATGGCTGAAATTTTGTGATCCCAGTATGAAGAAAATCAAATAACAAACTACTTAAAGGCTCCTTTTTTTGCTATTTCGTCTTTGCAGACCCGATGACCATCACAACAATGAGAGAGATCACAAAGCTTGAAGGAATAGTAAAAGGCACGGAATAACTATGAGGAAGCAAGAGAATGAGAAAAAATTGCTCAAATTATTTTCACACCTCTCGAATATTTTTTTACCATGGTTGTTAGCTTTGTAAAGTTGTATTAAACATAAAATATTCATGTAAGACATTTTGACTTTATTAATATATGTAACTTTGTCTTTTGTGCATGTACTTATGTTATGGATGTTCAAATATTTATCTATATATTAATTAAACCTATATGCCAGTTTGAAATTTCAAATAAATTAACATTTAAATAAAATGTGTCTATATTAATACTATTAAAATAGGAACACTTTTCTACCGTTCCAACCCTGGCACGTATATAAATTGTTCCAGTAAGTAACAAAAATTAATCTGAAACGCTTTATTGGGAATACTTGTTTGGTGTTCCAGTACTGGCACACATATAAAGCGTTCCAATTACCATCCCTTGGAATGCTTTTTTACCGTTCCTAGAAATTTGGCAGCCCAAAAATAAGCACGAAAAAAAGACGTTCCAAAAAAATTTTGGAACGAATTTTTTCTGTTCCAGAAAGACTTTTTGGTGTAGTGACATGGGACAGTACCTTACAAATCCTTAAGGATAATTTGCTCCTGGCACAGGACTGTTGTTAGTCAACAACCTCTAGCTGTCATGTGGAGAGAGTATAAATAATAGTGAGCATGTAATCAAGAAATTTAGACAATTGTAATTTCTGAAAATTAGAAATACAATTACTTAGCTTGTTCTTCCTTCTTCATCTTCTTATTTCTGTTAATTGAGGATTTCCTCCATTAGAGAGCTTAGAGCATGGTTAATTCCGCTCGAAGCACCCAACATTCTAGTGTTCAGGGAAGAGGTTCCCAACATTTTCTTTGGGTTATCTAGGTATAAACCCGCCAAGAATACCTTAAAATACCTAAAAACTGTTTAAAAAGCTAAAATTAACACAACCCTAAAGAAATTAAAGGAAAAAACCCCATACGATACAAGTTATTGAAGGAATAAAACCTAAATTGATGCATTTAAAAAAACTTAAAAAACACCAAGCCCTAAAGAATTTATTTATACAAATATACCTCGATGTTCAGAGGAGGCGTTGATGTCGGAGGGAATCGGAAGGAGGGACGGAGGGAATCGGGAGAAGCGACGTTCAGATGAGCGGCGGAGGGAGTCGGGAGGAGGAAGAGAGGAGGCTGAGCGACGTTCAGAAGAGTACAATGAATGAGGGGAGAGAGAGAAAGAGACGATGTGTATCTTTGTGTAGAGAAATAAGTTCTGAAAGTTTTAGGATGGACGGTCTAGATTAAGCCATCCGATTGAACGGTCAAGATGGAGACATGTGGAGGTAAACTTTCCCCCCATAAAATTTGGCAATTAGCCGTCAAATGTGTGGCATTCCCGCCGAGCTATTTGGGACGGTAATATGAATTATTTGGAACAGAAATTTTTATTAGTCCCAAATAGTGATCCATTTTTAGATTCTGTCACAAAAAATACAACTTTTTGTTACTAAAAATATAGCCGTCCCTAGAACTATACTTTTAGGACTTTTTAGACTAGCGTTCCGAATAGTGTCGTCCCAAAAAGATACTTTTTTTTAGTGATACATTAGCCAGTATGATGTACACATGGGAGAGATGACTGTCAAGGAGACTCTAGACTTCTCAGCTAGATGCCAAGGCCTTGGCCCTTGATATGGTAAACAACTTCTCTTCTCTATATAAGTAGGATATGTTTGATGCATAGTATTGTTGTCAATAGCATAGTGTTGTTGTTAATGCAACTGGGTTTGGCAAAGGGATTGTTTTTTTTAACTAACATAAGCTAATCAGATAGGTTAATAAAAAAAAATGAACTAAATTTTGTAACTATCATTTAGGCTGCTGTCATAGGCAGGTAAATTATTTTCCTAGAAGGCTTGTATCTGGTATGATTTATACATATAATTAGTTACATGAAGGAAGTAAATTATTTTCTTTTATTGCTGCACTAAAGAATATTTATTTGTGGGAACCTTCCTCTCAGACATGGACTGTGGATAAAAATCCTTTTATCGGCCATACTGCAAGTGTTGAAGATTTACAAGTATGTAACTGGAATGATTACTTCTAGCACATGCATAGTTTATTATTTGGTGTTATACTTGTTAAGTTTATCTTCTTTTCCTTTTTCAGTGGAATCCTATAGAAGCAGATGTTTTTGCTTCATGTTAAGAGGATGACACTATTTCAATCTGGGATACACGTTTAGGTAGAAACCAACAATATTTGAAAAGGCTGATTAGTTGCATGATAACATTTGGAAGTGATGATGGCACATTTTCTATATGTGATATTTAGATTTATCAAGGTACATATGTAATTTTTTAACTCCCATTCTTTTGCTAGTGAATTGTTATAGTTTGCCAACTAGAGATTTTATTTGTTTTGCAGGATCCTTCTTTTCCTACTTCTTGATGGTGGTGTATAGGCTTCTTGATGGGATAATGTAATTCTCCAGTATATGTAGACTTGTAGCTGTTTTGAAACTTCCTATCCGGTTCATCGAAGATCATGTAATTATCAGGTTATAATTCCCCAGTTTTTCCTCTTTTGTTTTGTATGTAATCTTGGATATTTCAAAATGTGAACTGATGGGCATATTGTAATCTAAACATATTGTTTTAGAATATTATGTGATTAATGGGAGTATGAAATTTGTATAAAACGGTTTAGTTATTACAATTTTGTTGTGAATTGTGTATGCAATTGTTATTTTCCTATGGAGGGCTACCATTTTACATTATTAACTTATTTTTCTTTGGAAGCATACTGAATATCACAAATTTATGCATTCTCGAATACTGCCATTTATGATGGAGGCAAAGTGTAGTGTCCCGACCCGCAAGATGCCTTATGATGGATGGTTGGTTCGATGAAGCCTTGTTGGACTTGGGATTATGCGAAGGATCGCTTGGAAGGCTATGTGATCGTGGCGGAAATCGTCCTATGAATGTGAGTAGTGTTGAACCCTTCAAAGATGCTTTAGCTTCACGCTTAAAATAAGGATGAGTATGCTATATTTCTTGTTGAGTTCTTTAATAACACCTTGTATGGAATTTGGAAAGATAATGAAAGATAATAATCACCTGAACGTAAACTGTTGTTGCTAGATGAATTGTATGCTTGTTGCGATAAAAATACATGACAGGTGAGGCAAAGTCCCAAATGCTTGGGCGGTGAGTATATCGAGCTTTGGCTCGATTGAAAGATGGTAAAACAGATATTAAGACCCAGGAACTGGGCAGTGAGTATGCTTGAATTGCATTCAAATGAATGTATGCTAAAACAGATGCTAAGTCCCAAAGGATTGGGCGGTGAGTACCTTGAGTTGGTTGGAAAGATGTATGGTATCAAAGATGTGATACAAGGGATTGGGTAACAATATTCTATTATCCCGTCGCCGATGTAGAATGTTAATTACGCCAAGACCCTGGCAAGATGACAAGATGGCAAGATGGCAATATGAATGAAAATGATGGATGAATTACTTAGTTTTCCTTATCATGCATTATATGTTTCTTTATAGATAAGTTGCATATAGTTGCATGGTCATGGACAACTTGTCGACAAGGTGGTTTCTCGAACGGTATTCCTGGGCCATGGAACCCGGTTCGTCCTGGGGGAAACCAATGCTGAAGTAGTAGCAGTGCTGAAGTAGTAGCACGGTATACAGGACTTGCAGTGGGGCTAGCTACCTGCACTGGCAAGGGCGCTGTATACCTGTAAGTCGGTCCAAGATGGCGTGTCGCCAGTGACCTTCATATAGATAGGTCCGGTGCAAATGATGTCTTATACAGGTAGAGTAAGTTATTACTCAAATACAGGAAAGGATGTCGGCTGTTGGTAAGAATCACCTGAACGGTGATATTTATATTGAATCATGATATTATTCCTAACAATGTCTTGTGCAGGCAGAGTAAGTATTATAAATGTATAGGGATGGCTACACGACCGTGGATAAGAATCACCAAAGGGTGATAACAGTATGCTTTAAATTATGTTGGCTATGAGATTTGCATGCTTTTCTTCTTGTCGGCTATAACATGAAATTGACCCTAAGGCAACGAGAAAGACTAATGTTAATAATGTTCTGTAATATGATTACTTAGTGTTGTCTTCTTAGGTGAGTTGGGCCAGCACCGCTCGCCAGTACATTGATGATGTACTGACCCACGTTGTGGGCAATATTACAGGTGTTTGCTTAAGGGAAATCCTGTGAATCAGTGCTTGGCATCGATGAATCAGATGGGTGTGCAGAAGCTCTTCTTTCAAGACGATGTCTTCTGCTATACGGGACATAATGTATGGAATAGTGGAACTCAGTTGTACCAGTAAGATTGTAGCCAAATTGGCAAGTTCATTGTAAAGAAGTCGGTATATTCAGTTGTAGACCAAAGGGCAAGTGTATATATTCAGTTGGTTATTCAAGAGTCTTGTAATCAGTTGTAAACTCTGTATTCCGCTCCAAGTCTTGTAATTCATTATGATTATCAATAAAGAGATATATTTCTTCATATCTTGTGTGACTTTAATTTATCTGCTTGGTTTTGCTGCGTTGTCGATGTTTCCTGAGAAATACCAGGAACTGTAATGGTTTTGCCTTGTACAAGTGCAATCTAGACTTATACGACATCACGCCCAGTGGCTAGTTTTCGATCCTCCGGGATCGGGGCGAGACATAATGGTATCATAGCACGGCTTTACGTCCTTGGATTCTTATTTCGATTTGTGTCAAATCAATGTTGCTACTAAAATGATTCTAAGCTGCTTCCGCGATGATTCAAAGATTGTTTCTGCGATTCTTCAAAGTTGCTTCCGTGGTGAATCAAAGTTGCTTCCACGAATACTCAAAGTTGCTTCCGCGATGAAATCAAAGTTGCCTCTATGATGACTCATAGTGTTTCTTCGATTACTCTGTGTTGCTTCCAAACTATTCTAAGTTGTTCCCTTGACTGAAAGTCCGTTGATCATTCTAGCCTCTCACTGGGTGTTCCATACAATAAGTCTAAATATGTGGGCTGTGATATATATGCTTTGTTGAATTTCTAAAAGATACCAAAAAGAATAACAATGATGCGATGCGATAATAAGTTTGTGAGGTATGCTGGATGTCTTATGCGTGGGATTCATTGAGATCGATTATTATGCAGCAATCGACCGTGGGTGATGGCATGGTATGTTGGAAGTGAATGTGCATGGATTTCAGTAAATGAGAATCGACAGAATCTTGAGTCAATATCTGCGGTCAGCATAACCACTGCAGGATAGATTATCCATATTGGACGTTGGTTTGATACGAGGGAATATTATGTCGGAATGGCTTGAGCTGTGAGTGGTATATTACATATACCCTTGTCGTGATAAGATGTCCCTTGACCCTTGATGTGTTTATGATTTTGTGATTGCTTTATCTATAAGGTATTGGGTGGTATTGAGTCGTAGCTGAGCTTACGATTGATACATGACGGCTAGGAATGTCCCTTGATGATTGAGTTGGATGACCCGTTGTGAGATTTTGATGTGTTCAGATGAACCATCGCTAGACCTTGTCGGTTAGCATTATGTTGGGTAATAAGAGAATTGAGAATAGGAAATAAATGCCTTGTTGGGAAGAAAATAAATTTTAGATTCAGGCGAAGACTTGAATCAGTTGGATAAGGAGGATGGTAGGCTTGGTAATGATGGTATAGTGTTGCTATTGCAAGATTTTTGCGAGAACAACTATGGACCGAATAATGAATGATATTGGAATTGAGTAAAAGAAATTGCATGTTGGATATCGACAAAATTAATAGTAATGTTAGACGCTTATCGGGACGTTGCAAATGATTTAGAAGATGTAGAGAGTTGTATCAACGACCGAAAAGATTGAGAATGGAATTGAGGAATAGATGATCTTAGCACGTGGTGCAGTGTGCTTGAGAGAAATTGATGTCCCGAATTAACAAGTTATGACCCTTGACTATTTTGAGGCATAGGGAATGGGTACTTGTCCCTTAATGCATGAAAGAGTAGATGTTCCTTATGAGAGTCGAATGGCTGGGATACAAATAAGTATCGAGGTGCAGCGATATGTAATAGACCATGTCGGTAGATGATGTTGTCGCATGAATAACAAGTTTGGGTGGAATATAGAATTGTTGGATTATAACTTAGGTAATGAGTTATGTCATATCCACTAAGATGACCAATATACGAATGCTAGATGATTGGTGCTATAGAGATTGGATCGGTGCATGAATAGTAAATCTTCTTATGGAATCACAAGGAGATGATGCAAAACGAATATTGATGGTTAACGTGAATTACTAAGAGATGACCGTGTTGGTGCTAGAAAATTTATAAATGATACCTCGGAAGAAATACGATTATGTAGTTGCCTTATTTTGTTGGTTAAGAGAAGTACAGACCGTATCGATGATATAAAAATATGGAAAATGAATATATCGCGAAGAGACCGTAGGAAGAGATTGTAAGTGATAAACTATTGAGGTAGCAATGTCAGATGATGACTCGGAATAGTTGACCCGATTGAATAGACAAATTGAGTACGATATGAGGATGCAAGTCGGATTGAACAAGTGATGCTATGTCTATGCAAGTGGAAATTGAAAGTTTGGATATTCAATTGATATGTTTTATATGATAACTTCGGAAGGGACCATAAGGATTGTTGGATAGAATTGTTGGATAGATTTTGTCGGTTGCGGGTAAGTCTAGAATGAGACTTCATTGGATATGGCCTGAGTATGAGCACGGGTAGAAAGACTTGACCCTAGAATGTCGGCTGGTTGCCTAGATTATTGGCTGATTGCCTAGATTGTCAGTTGGTTGCCTAGAATGTTGGTTGGTTGTTTAGAATGTCGGTTGGTTGACTAGAGTGTCGGTTGGTTGCCTAGAATGTTGGTTGGTTGCTTAAGTTTCATATTGGTTGGCTATGTTCTTCAGTTGTTCGTGTTGGGAATAGGTTCATAAGATTGGGGTGGTATCCCATGTCCCTAAGTTGGTCAGACCATAGAGTTGCCCCTATGATGAGAATTGGTTGCCTCTAAGATAAGAGATAAGTATGTCCCTGATAGCTATCCATCTCATATGAGTTAGCTGAATGTCTGGTTTAGCTTAGATTAGCTGACCATAGAGACTTGACTGAATGCTAAGTTGACTGTTAGAAAGCCGTAGGATGTCCCTATTGATGTTGCGTGTGTATAGTCAGAATGAGTAAGATGTGTCGGAAGGTAGACTTCGAAATGGAATAAAGATTAGAAATTTTGATGTTATAATATTGGATGGGATGACGGATCATGTTGGTTTTGAAATTTGGTTGCCTTTGTTAGAATGCTGGAAATTGTTAGAGCTGGTTGGATTTGGTTGATTAATATTGAGCTGCGTAAATTGATGGTAGTGCCTTAAGACAGTTGGGATAATTTCATTGATCGGATCAAAATTGAGAATAAGTGTAACGACGGAATTGGATAGTACTTGTAGCCGAGATCGGCGAGAGCGAATGTGAATAGAAATGACCCTCGGGATTAATGTTGCTGGAATATGAGAGTGGCTTATGCGAGAGAATAATATGTTGGCTTGATCAATACGAGAAAATGTTGGAGTACAGCAAGAAATATTACTAGAGTGGAATGGTGGTACAATTTGAAGGATGGTGCGATTTGGAAGATGGATTATGATCGGGAAATTTACAAGTTGTAAACAAAGTGTATGGATACGAACGATGATGAGTACAAGATTTGATCGATGAGAATCGGGGTATCAAAATGAAATGTGGCTATAGGATTTATCAACTTTGGTGGCATGAATGGCAATGAACTTGAAAGGAATACTTGATACAGCTAAGTCTGAATACTTTGGAAAATGTTGGGATCGATTGTGGAAAATTTATCGAGTTGGAATTGGCAATATCTATTATCTTATTAGTTGGTTGGAATATTGAATAAACGAGTGGGATTATACGAGATGCTCGAAGAGAATTACTGATGTTCGGGAAAGGAACGTACACCATAGCTCATTTGTTTTCTCTATCACTGAACTTGGCTGAAGTGCATGTATTTCGGGGATGCCTAAAATATGTGTATGATTCCAACTAAGTGATATGCTGAATTCAAACGAAGCCACTGGGAGGATTATTATGTGCTAAGGATTTGCACGAGTGTCGGAGGAAAGATCAAAGATGGTAAACTATTTTGAATTAATTGGAATGCTGTAACGAGACGGTATGTTACTTGAAATCAATCGAGAGATTGCGGAGAAATATTAAATGGTGCAAGTTGATCGTTAAGAAGTTTCATGAAAAGTTGGTTGAAGTTTTGGGGATGAGTTTTGTTTTAAGTTTCGAGGACGAAACTTTTTCTGAGTGGTATATATTGTAGTGCCCCGACCCGCAAGATGCCTTATGATGGATGTTTGGTTCGATGAAGCCTTGTTGGACTTGGGATTATGCGAAAGATCGCTTGGAAGGCTATGCGATCGTGGCAGGAATCGTCCTATGAATGTGAGTAGTGTTGAACCCTTCAAAGATCCTTTAGCTTCACGCTTAAAATAAGGATGAGCATGCTATGTTTCTTGTTGAGTTGTTCAAAAATACCTTGCATGGAATTTGGAAAGATAATGAAAGATAATAATCACCTGAACGTAAACTGTTGTTGCTAGATGAATTGTATGCTTGTTACGAAGAAAATACATGACAGGTAAGGCAAAGTCCCAAATGCTTGGGCGGTGAGTATATCGAGCTTTGGCTCGATGAAAAGATGGTAAAACAGATGTTAAGACCCAGGAACTGGATAGTGAGTATGCTTGAATTGCATTCAAATGAATGTATGCTAAAACCGATGCTAAGTCCCAAAGAATTGGGCGGTGAGTACCTTGAGTTGGTTGGAAAGATGTATGGTATCAAAGATGTGATACAAGGGATTAGGTAACAACATTCTATTATCCCGTCGCCGATGTAGAATGTTGATTATGCCATGACCCTAGCAAGATGGCAAGATGGCAAGATGGCAATATGAATGAGAATGATGGATGAATTACTTAGTTTTCCTTATCATGCATTATATGTTTTTTTATAGATAAGTTGCATACAGTTGCATGGTCATGGACAACTTGTCGACAAGGTAGTTTCTCGAACGGTATTCCTGGGCCATGGAACCCGGTTCGTCCTGGGGGAAACCAATGCTGAAGTAGTAGCAGTGTTGAAGTAGTAGCACGGTATACAGGACTTGCAGTGGGGCTAGCTACCTGCACTGGCAAGGACGATGTATACCTGTAAGTCGGTCCAAGATGGCGTGTCGCCAGTGACCTTCATATAGATAGGTTCGGTGCTAATGATGTCTTATACAGGCAGAGTAAGTTATTACTCAAATACAGGGAAGGATGTCGGCTGTTGGTAAGAATCACTTGAACGGTGATATTTATATTGAATCATGATATTGTTCCTAACAATGTCTTGTGTAGGCAGAGTAAGTATTATAAATGTACAGGGATGGCTACACGATCGTGGGTAAGAATCACCAAAGGGTGATAACAGTACGCTTTAAATTATGTTGGCTATGAGATTTGCATGCTTTACTTCTTGTCGGCTATAACATGAAATTGACCCTAAGGCAACGAGAAAGACCACTGTTAATAATGTTCTGTAACATGATTACTTAGTGTTGTCTTCTTAGGTGAGTTGGGCCAGCACCGCTCGCCATTACATTGATGATGTACTGACCCATGTTGTGGGCAATATTACAGGTGTTTGCTTGGGTGAAATCCTGTGAATCAGTGCTTGGCATCGATGAATCAGATGGGTGTGCAGAAGCTCTTCTTTCAAGACGATGTCTTCTTCTATACGGGACATAATGTATAAAACAGTAGAACTCAGTTGTACCAGTGAGATTGTAGCCAAATTGGCAAGTTCATTGTAAAGAAGTCGGTATATTCAGTTGTAGACCAAAGGACAAGTGTATACATTCAGTTGGTTATTCAAGAGTCTTGTAATCAGTTGTAAACTCTGTATTCCGCTCCAAGTCTTGTAATCCATTATGATTATCAATAAAGAGATACATTTTTTCATATCTTGTGTGACTTCAATTTATCTGCTTGGTTTTGCTGCGTTGTCGATGTTTCCTGAGAAATACCAGGAACTGTAATGGTTTTGCCTTGTACAAGTGCAATCTAGACTTGTACGGCATCACGTCCAGTGGCTAGTTTTCGATCCTCCGGTATCGGGACGTGAACAAAGTAAATTACTTTTATTGTGAAGCAGGTTGAATATAGGATTATGGTAAATATAGCCAAATTTTTATTTTTAAAATGAAAGTTTTTGTCACGGTTATATCCGTTACATTTATGGGAGAAAAAATGACCTTCAAATAACTGTTGTAACGTTTATAACCGTTACAAAAGTAAACTATTTGTAACGGTTATAACCGTTACAAAGTCTGTCACAAAAGTAAAAATTTGTAACGGTTAAAACCGTGACAAAAACCATGATAAAAATTTATCACGCCTAAACAGTCACGGTTATTACCGTGACGAAATTTTTTAGTAGTATGTGCGCTCCCCTCCATATAGTAGAGTCTGGACTTCTTGCTTCCTCTGACAATCACCATCGAACCTCTGAAAAGCTTCCATCAACTGTTCTCGAAGAGATTGAAGAAATCCTCGCCATCCAACCTTCCAACCGATACCAGGTTGAAACGGATATCAGGGACATGACGGACATCTTTGAGTACAAGAAATGCACCCATATTCGTCCTCAAATGCACATCTCCAATAGCAACCGCCTTCAACACATCTCCATTGCATATCTTCAACTAGGGATCGGCATTGGGCCGCGCCGGGCCACCCAAGTCCATAAAGTACGGGCTTGGGTCGGACATGGACCAGACTTTTTTTGGCCCTAAAGAAATTACGGGCCGGTCCGAGTCGGGCTTAATTATCTATGTAGCCCAAGCCCGCCCACAAGGGTCGAACTTTTCGGGCCAAGTCGGGTCAGACCGGACTAGCCCTATAAAAAAAAACCAAATGGGCGAACCTAATTATTACATATGTTCTCAAGAAAAGCAAAACAAATTCATGACACTATTTGTTTACTGTATAAATGATTCAATCTAATTGTTAACTAATTAAGTACAAGTTTGGTTGTAAACCAAACATTTTCCTAAGTCTTATCCGGTAACTTCTCCAGTAACTTCTCAACTTTGTTGGAGGCAGTTATTCTCCAATGTGTCAGCGAACACAGTTTTATTGTCCTCAATACAACTATCAACATATTGATTTTTGGCCAAGTACATGAGGACAGATAAAGAAATGGGTGTGGAAAGCTGAATCAGTCGAGCAATTTATTACAGGAAAAGCAATATTCAAGAAGAGTTAGATGCAAAATCTTTTCTTAAGGTGCTTGGTTGTTTTTATGTTTATGTTTAGTTTTTGTTCTATCATGTTAACTGCATAAAATATGGGATTGACTAGTTATGTCGCGCCTTCTAGGGGAGTTCTTTGTTTCGCTCGTTGTTCCAAGTATAGTGATTTACTCGTGGTTCAATAGTGTCATGTTTTAGTTCTTTAGCCCACTATTGTTGGGAAAGAAAGCGATTTAAAGAATAAGAACAGACATGATGTATGCATTCTTCAATTTTTCAAGAATGACTCAACTTAGTTCAAATTTGCTACATCTCGGGTAAAATATATAAATGTTAAATGTAAATTCTTTTGGAAAAGGTTGATAAACAACTTATAGATAAAAGTGTCAAGATGGTGCATAGAAGCAAGGATGTGCAGAGATTGTAGTAGCACACTATTCAATACAACTAATTCATTACTGAAACAGAGAACAAATCACTGATGACAGTTGACAACAAAGTTGGTAATTAGAACTTCACTAATTGTATGTTGTAACATCTTTCAAATTAAATTAAAATATGTATCCTATAATTAGGAATGTATCTGATTTTTTGGGCCAGACTTAGACGGTGTCACGCCCCAGAACCAGAATACTGGAGAACGGGGGCAGACATAGCCAGCTACGTATAACGGAATGGAATCCACACCGCTATACGGTCACGACTGTCTAGATATGTGAGGGTTTCACTACAATCCATCAGTCTCTTAAGGTCATAAAATAGCCTATTGTCTCAATCTCAACCAACTAATAAGAATCACAAGATATCAGATCTCCAAATATACAATTGTAAGGCGTCCCAAACATTACATATCCAGATGATCATAAAGCTAGTCGTTACAAAATGTAAGGACTAGCAAGAGTTCAGTCATACATGATCAACCCCCGGGGCTTGTCAATCATGTTACAGCCCGTAGGCAGACAGTAAGTAAGTACAATCGAGCTAACACTTGCTCGTCGGCTAAACGCCTCAAAAGAATAATTTACAATATTACAGTGGAAGAACAAAAGAAACCCACTCGATGCCCTGGTTATGCCTGGTGACCACCATCGGGCTGGAAGACAGGTAGATCCTTTGCTGCTGCTCCGGTATCTGGCCATATAAAACTAGCTGGGTCAGACCCCAGGAAGAGCAAGTGCCACAAAGGAGGCCACAAAATAAGAACCAAAGCCAGCAAATTAGCACAATAATATAATTACATAATAAGAGACAGTAATTTAAGAAAAAGCATGATGGGTAATTATAAAAGACAATCTTGCATAGAATCACTAAAAGATAGGACATATGAAAAAGCATGCCAGGATGATATACGATGAGATAACCATGGGACTATTCAGATAGCCAGGTTACAACCCGTAAACCAAACAAGGACCGGGGTTGTAACCCTTCGTCTAATTGGAACTTGGTTTCTCTCACCATTTATCGGCAAGATCAATATAAGAAATCAGGTCAAGTAACAATCTGGAGTGACAATCAATATAAGAAATCAGGTCAAGTAACAATCTGGAGTGACAATCATTATAAGAAATCAGGTCAAGTAACAATCTGGAGTGACAATTATTATAAGAAATCAGGTCAAGTAACAATCTGGAGTGACAATCATTATAGTGACAATCTGGAGTGACAATCCTTCAATCATTCTGGTACAATCCTACAATCAATCAATTCTAGACAATACTATACTGGACTAGACTCCATCCAAGCAATCACGGCCAATCATTGCCTACGGTTTTCTACATTAACTAACTAGGGTTATCACAATCCTAGTTACTAGCAAGATGCAATGAGATGCTCCAAGAAGTCACAGGCCCTGCAGCTATCCAGGTTATCCAGGCAATCATTATAGTGACAATCTAGAGAGTACAATGCATTATAGTGACAATAGAGTTCAATCATTTAAGTGACAATGGAGGGTGCCCCACATAACAGTGGGCTGGAAATGTGCCCTACTCGTCGGCAGGCTACAAGTCCAATCATTTACGGCCGGGATAACGGGATCGCCTGTAACTGGGGAACATCTCTTCATGACTAGTAAATTATACTAATTATTAACCTTAGTCAAATTTCATAGGTACTCCTGACCGTGGTACTCAGGAGTCCCCTCTTAGACATGATGCAAGACGTGACTGCATTATTTGTACAAGCACAATCGCCCACGGTGTCAAGATTAATTATACAGGTCATGCTATGTCAGGTAGCCGTCGTAACAGCTATTCAAGATATATCAGGTCAGGTTATCATATCAAGTGTACTGGTCAGGAGTGCGCCACGACGGGCCACTTATCAGGTCATGCTCAATTATCAATTCCAAACATATCAAGTAAATTCGTGATTATCAAGTTCAGGACAAAAGGCGTAAGGATATAAAATGGACGTAAAATATCTAATAAAATATCAATATACAGGGCTATAGAAGAGCCAAGCATTAAAGAAATAAGACCAAAACTCCAAGAGCCAATGGGTTAAGCAAGGGGTCAGGGGGCAGCGTACGAAAAAGTCACGCACGCTGAGAGAGCAGCGTAGGTGAAAGTCACGCACGCTCAAGAGGAGCAGCTGCGTGAAAATCACGCACGCTCAAGGAAGCAGCTGCGTGAAAAGTCACGCACGCTACAGGGAGCAGCTACGTGAAAAGTCACGCACGCTCAAGGAAGCAGCTGCGTGAAAAGTCACGCACGCTACAGGGAGCAGCTGCGTGAAAAGTCACACACGCTCAAGGAAGCAGCGTACATGAAAAGTCACGCACGCTCCAGGGAACAGCGTACATGAAAAGTCATGCATGCTCAAGTCTGCGTACGCACAAAAGCACGCACGCTGGAGACACGCTTCCAACAGGAAGCGTATCCAAGGCTCAGTGGCGTAAGCTAAGAAGCTCTGCACACTGCTCACTGTCTTCTCCAAACAGCAAGAACACCATGGTTGAACTCAAGGCTACACAGCATCATAACTTGGCCATCCGAACTCCAAATCCAGATTTCCAAAGTCCCAACTGGAGTGAAACTGAATGCTCTTCCACATGGAAACATCAAAACCCATAAACATCCAACTAAAATAGATCAAACCATGCAAAATCCAAAAATAGGAAAACTTAGATCTAGAGCAATGGAGACACCAAATCACAAAAAGCCAAGAACTAATGTTGATCACCATGTCCTAATCTAGCTAATGGACCAAAAAAATAGGGTTCTCATGTACTGGCAAGATGTACTTGCCTATGGGTGGAGAGTTGTGGAGGAAGGAAAGAAGAAGAAAATAAATGGTGGTGGTAATGAAGAGAGAGAGTAGTAGGTGGGGATTATAAAGAGAGTGGGTTGTGGTGTGTTGAGGGTGGAGCATAGGCTATGGTGATCCAATACTCATTAAATCAAACCAAACCAACCCAAAACAATTAAAACCGAGCCATGACAAAACCCAAAATACGAGAAATACTAAAATTCCACAAGTTGAGAAAAATAAAAATATATGCCAAAAATCCAGATACGAGTATAAATACAAAATATGGGAAATACAGAAAATGAGGGTGACAGACGGGCTTTAGGGTTGGGCTCGGACGAGCTTATATTGGGCGGGCCTCAGGCCGGGCTCGGACGGGCAGATGCTTAGCCAAAGCCCTGCCCTATACTAATATGGATCGGGCGGGCTACCCTAATGGTCGGGCTATATATCGGGTTTTGGCCCATCAGGCCGGACGGGCTTTTCGGGCACCCATGGGCCACAGGCCCAACGATGATCCCTATCTTCAATACTCCACAGTCGTCTATCGTGTAAGTGGCAAATAGTGTCCTGTTGTGAGATACGTGCGCTGAAGCACCTGAGTCCACCAGCCAAGAATTATCATCACAGTCGAGGTTCATGACAACCTCATCACCTACAACGATCACATCGCCTCCATGTGACGGGGCCGTCGCTGTAGTGTTCTCACTTTGCTTCCCCTTGTCGTTCTTCTTCTATCTCTTCTAAGCGAAACAGTTTCACTTAATGTGGCCCTTCTTGCCACAATGATAGCCACTACCAAAATACAGTAAATTAGCGACGGCACATTAGCGACGGATAATTTCCGTCGGCGTTAGCGACGGATTTGCGGCAAATAACCGACGGAATACCAACGATAAGCCGATACATTTTTTTATTTTATTTTAAGGAAAAGAAAAGGTCGCTCATCCGTCGCTAGGGCGTCGGAGACATAGCGACGGATAAGCAGCCGTCGCTATGCAGTCGATTATTTGGCGGGAATTGTTGGGAGAAATGGCGGGACAATTCTTCGACTACGTAGCAACGGATATTCCGTCGGCAAGTATTAAAAAGAGCGACGGACTAGCGACAAATTTTATCCGTCGCTAGTCCGTCGCTAAATATACGTTCCAGACTTAAATTGAAACGACGGGGGGAACTTTTCATTCCCCCCAAATTTCACTCTCTCTCCTCTCTCTCCCGCGACGGTGATCGATCGGCGACCTCCCTCTCCTCTCTCTATCTCCCGCGGCGATGATCGACGACCTCTCCTCTCTCTCCGAAAGGTAATCCCCTCTCTCTCTCTCTCTCTCTCTCTCTCTCTCTCTCTCTCGCGTGCGCGCGCGCACGGTGGTCGTGGGTGCAGCGGGCCGGGGGCGTCGGGGGCTGCGGGGGCGGCGTCGACAACGGAGGCGGCGGGGGCTGGGTGTTTGGCGGGGGAGGCGGGGGGGCGACAGGGGGTGGGAGGGACGGCGAGGTGTTATGGGTGGCACGCGCGGGGCTGCAGGGGGGCGGCGGCGGCGGCGACGGTGGCGGCGGGGGGGGGGGGGGTGAAACCATCGAGTGGTGAACCCCCCCCCATGTGGGCATACATTTCCCCTAGGACACGAGTGTTTGGTTTGGCTTTCATTCGTTTCTTTTGGTTTCGATTTCATGTTTTCTTTTGATACACTGATATAGAAAGTTTACTGTTTTTTTAAAAATGTTCAATTTGAAATCCAGGTTTTAAATGAGTCTTTGAAGGCCTATATATATGTATTTGAGGGTATATCTATGTAAGAGGGATTGGTAGATATTGATACATATGGCCATGTGATTGATGATGTGCTTGAGAGGTTGGGGGCTGCCTCTCCTTGGCAGGGAAAGCCCTGCAACAGTAAGAATGATTGTGGCCATATGGCTTGTGTGATGTTGAGTGAGGGAGGAAAGTGAGGGTGTGTGTGGCATGGATTGTGAGTGTTATGTATTTCCTGTGTATTAATAGAGTGTTAGTGAGAGAGTCGTTTGGGTAGTATTGAGTGCAAGTGTCTGATACTAGGAAGTATCAGGGAGCATTGAGTCAGAGAGCATATGTCTCATTTGTGTGTGTCTTGGGATAATCAATAGGAGAGTAGAGTGTATCAGTTGTGTGCTTCTATATAGATGTATATATCTATGCATCTAACTGTGATATACATATATGTATGTGTGCTTTAGAGAGTGAGGAATGAAGGCAGGCCTACCATGCCTATTAGCATGCAGGACGGCTTGGGGTGTAATGTGTGAGTGTAGGAATGGTAGGAAATATAGGTAATGCTAGTGTAACTAGACTAAGGTAGTGCTTGCTAGATAGTAAGGACACTCTAGTATCCTAACCAAGTTAATTTCAGCCTAGATATTTTGGATATAGCTCCCATACCCTAGAAGTGGACTCTTGCAATTTAGAAATAGATAGATTGACTCAGTTTGATTAATTGACATATAATGACTCTAAAACTTGATTTGCTGCTGCAAGCATACAACACCACAAAAATATTTACTGACTCGTCAAGTTGAACCGTGTATAACATGCTCGACGCTTAAGAGGAATCATTTGGACTTAGTGGACTATCGAACTATCGGTATCGGACTATCGATATCGGTATCGAACTATCGGACTATCGGTATCGGTATCGAACTATTGGTATCGCTAGCGGACTATCGGACTATCGATATCGGTATCGAACTATCGGTATCGCACTATCGGTATCGGTATCGCACTATCGGTATCGGACTATCAGTATCGGTATCGCACTATCGGTATCGGTATCGAACTATCGGTATCGGTATCGGTATCTGTATGTACTTAGTATCGATCGTAGCAGATTAGTATCGGTATATCGGTTTGGTATAGGTCGTATCGGATGGTATTGACCTTAGTGAATTGGTATCGTCCTATCCGATATGTATCGGCCGTATAACTAGGATTCGTATCGGCCTTATCGATTTGGTATCGGCCATATCCGATATGTATCGGCCGTATCGGATATGTATCGGCCGTATCATATTAGCATGGTGGAAGGTTTAGTAACAACTGTACTTAGATTTTTGTCTTCTCGAGCTAGAATACCATTGCATGAGAGTCACGAGAGAGTAAAAAAAATCTCCTACATAATAATGTTTACGAGAGTGATTGACCAATTACAGTAACACACATGCTGTATTTTCCATCAGGGAAGGAGAGATTGAAGGCAATAACATATAGAGGTGTACTTCGGAAGAAGACGAACTCCTATAAACTTTTTGTTCACAAAGAGTTTGTGGAGTTCTTCTCCGAAAATACAACTTTATATGTTATTACTTTCAATCTCTCATTCCCTGATGAAAAATGCAGCATGTGTGTTACTGTAATTGGCCAATCACTCTCGTAAACATCAATATGTAGGAGATTTTTTTTACTCTCTCGTGACTCTCTTGCAATGGTATTCTAGCTCGAAAAGAGAAAAATCTAAGTACAGTTGTTACTAAACCTTCCACCATGCTAATCTGATACGACCATTACATATCGTCGCTACGGCCGATACCTATCGGATATGGTCGATACCGAATCGATAAGGCCGGTACGAATTCTAGCTATACGGCCGATATATATCGGATAGGACGATACCAATTCGCTAAGGTCAATACCAATTTGATACGGCCTATACCAAACCTATAGACCGATACTACTCTGATGCGGTCGATACTAAGTACATCCGACCTATATACTAGCGGATCCACCAGTTACATGATTATATACTAATTTTGTTTAGTTTGTCTTACTATACAGATTTTTACATCCAATCTGTGATGGATCGTTATTTCGTTGATCGTACATGAATGTACAAACGACAACACGAGAGCAGAATAGGTATGAGTGACGATTTTCAGGCAGGCGTGGAAGTGTTTCTTAAGTATGCCATGAGCAAAGCTCAGTATATGGACGGTAACAAAATCAAGTGTCCATGTCGTAATTGTCGCAATAGACGTTACGAAGAAGTGGTGAGTGTAAGAGATCATTTGACCCGTAAGGGTTTCGTACGTGATTACGGCATGTGGTCATCGCAAGGTGAACTATATGCGGAAAGATAGGTTGCGAATGCTACTACTTATGCTTTTGATGATAATGCTGCAACGGATTTTGTCGTCGAAGACGATGAATGCTCTGTTGATTATGGAGACATGCAGAACCTTGTACGAGATATGGTATACGATGCGGCAGGGCCTAATTTTGATCCGGAGGATCCTAATCCCCAGTGAAGGAGTTCTATGATATGTTTCAGGATGCTGAAACTTCTTTATATCCTGGTTGTGAGCCACATTTCGTACTGTCAGTGACGATGTGGTTGTTGAACATAAAGTCCGATTTTAACTTGCCACAAACTTGCTATGATCGGATTATACAACTAATCAAGGAGGTGTTACCGAAGGAATCAAAAGAGCTTCCAAAAAACTTCTACAAGTCGAAGATGATGGTCCGACAACTGGGACGGGGGTACGTGAAGATAGATTGTTGTCGCAACGGATGCATGTTGTACTACAAGGAGAACGAGGATATAGAAAGTTGCAGCTTCTGTAATACGGATCGTTACAAGCCAGTCAGGAGAAAAGGAAAGTCAACTAAAAAACGACGTCCTTACAAGTATATGCATTACTTGTCGATCACGAAGCGCTTGCAGAGGATGTATATGTCTCAAAATATAGCAGAACACATGACGTGGCACAACGAAGAACGCACAAAGGACGATGGAGAATTGTCACATCCTTCGGATGGAGAGGCGTGGAAATATTTTGATTTTCGTCATCCAGATTTTGCTGCAGAGCCTAGAAATGTACGCATGGGGCTATGTTCTGATGGCTTCGCCCCTTTCGGGCAGTCGGGATCTCAATACTCCTCCTGGTCGGTTATTCTGACCCCTTACAATCTGCCACCATGGATGTGTATGAAGACTCCTTATATGTTCTTAACAGCTATCATACCGGGTCCCAAAAATTCGACGAAGAATATCGATATATATTTACAGCCGTTGTTGGATGAGCTGAAACAGCTGTGGGAGATCGGCGTCGCGACCTATGATATTTCCAAGAAACAGAACTTTCAGATGAGAGCTTCACTGATGTGGACAATTAATGATTTCCCACATATGGTATGCTGTCGAGATGGAGTACTCACGGCACCATGTCTTGTCCGATATGCATGCAAAATAGTAAGGCGTTCCGCCTTAAGCATGGAGAAAAAACTTCTTCCTTTGATTGTCATCGTCAATTTTTGCCCACGAGTCATCCTTGGAGAAAGAACAAGGACGTGTTCAGAGCTGGAAAATAAGAATTTTCTCATCCGCCTGCCAGATTGTCGGGATACGATATTTGGGAAGATGTAAAGGACTTGCCCACTGTAATGGAAGATCCATCGAACAATCGTGTCGACGGGTTCGGACAAACCCATAACTGGACCAAACTGAGTATCTTCTAGTACTTGCCTTATTAGAAAGATAATCTTATAAGGCATAATCTTGATGTTATGCATATCGAAAAGAATGTGTTCGATAATATCTTCAATACCGTCATGGACATTAAAGGAAAGACGAAGGACAATCCAAAAGTAAGACAAGATATTGTCGAGGTATGCAAGCGTCCTTATCTGAACTTGATACAAAGGGGAGCTGGTGGACAAATAACTAAGCCGATAGCACAATACACATTGAGCAAGAAAGATAGATTAATAATCTGCAAGTGGGTATCTACTTTAAGATTTCCCGACGGCTATGTGTCGAATTTGTCTAGATGCGTTGATCTCAATGAACGCAAGCTAACGGGAATGAAGATGACTGCCACGTGTTTATGGAAAGATTACTGCCCATTGCTTTGAAAGATTTGTTGCCTTCTGCTGTATGGGTTCCGTTGGCCGAACTATCTATATTCTTTAGGGATATTTGTTCAACTAAGTTGACTGTGCAACACATGGTTGAACTTGAGGAGAAGATTATCTTAACAATTTGCAAGTTGGAGAAAATATTTCCTCCTGGCTTCTTCGACAGCATGAAGCATCTACCGATTCATCTAGCATACGAAGCCCGTGTCGGTGCATCTGTTCATTATAGATGGATGTACCCATTTGAAAGGTACATAAAAATCGATATAATTTAAGTTGAATTTCAGTGGGTTTTAAAATTCATTCTTAGTTCTCAAGATAATTTGTTTCTCTAGATACCTACACCATCTAAAGAAGAAAGTTGGCAACAAGGCTCATATAGAGGCTTCGATATACGAAGCATATCTTATTGAAGAGGTGTAAAACTTCTGCTCCATTTATTTTGATACTCATGTTAAGACAAATCGAAATAGACCTCAAAGGAATGACGAGGACGTTGAGGATGGAGGTATATTCAATGTAAGGGGCAAGCCTGTTGGGGCTATAAAAAACGGTGGTTGACTGACGACGAGTATGATGCCGCTCACCGATATATCTTATTAAACTGTGACATACAAGAAGTGAGAGATTTGGAGAAGTAAGTCAGTACACTTGCACTCGTTATAATCTCGAATTTGATGAAGTAAGTGACTACACTTATATATTCTTATTTTCTCTAATAGTGTATTTAGAGATGAAGTCAAAATGAGGACACCCGATATTACCGATGAGGGACTTCAAAGAGAGGTTAATTGTACATTTTCGTCATGGTTTCGCAAATACGTAAGTAACTGAGATTATAATTGAGGTTGATTTTATATATTCTAAAATACGTAAGTAACTGAGATTAGAAATATATAATCTAAAACATTTAAATTATAAATATTTATTTACAGGTTTTATTGCCTGAAACAACACTCACTAATGAGAGTGTTCGTTATCTGGCATTGGGACCAAAGAGGCAAACAAAGACTTGGCCAGGCTATGTCGTTAATGGCTTCAGGTTTAAGGCAACTCAGAATGCTATAAATATTGAATTTATCAATGACGGCATCAGTACCAAGGATTCTGGTGTTTGTATAAGAGGCACCATCTATGACGATGAACCGGACTTTGACTATTATGGAGTGCTTTGGGATATTGTAGATTTACAATATACTGGCCCATATGATATGCATATTGTGATGTTCAAATGTGAGTGGTTCGATACGACACCAAATATCGGTTGGAGAATCGATAAACAATTTGGATTTGTCGATATAAATCATCGCATGAGGTATAGAGAGTCCGATACATTTACGATAGCAAATCAGGCTGTTCAAGTCTACTATACAAGCTATCCAAGGCGTCGTAGAGATCGATTTGACTGGTGGGCAGTATGCAAGATTAAATCTAAAAATACATTCAACGTTGGAGACCCAACATACCAAGAGGACCAGATCGAAAAGTTCTAATACTTGGGACAACACTCGGATACAATGGATATTGAAGATATTGTTGAAAAAAATAGAGGGAAGGAAGAGGTTGATACACAAGACTTAGCTGTCAACCAGGGAAGAAAGAGGCGTCTTGTCCCAAATATTGAGGCAGAAGAAGAAGAAGAAGAAGAAGAAGAAGAATTTGATGGGGATGAGGATATAGATGAAATCGACGATGAAGATAAGGATGAGGATGAGGAGGAGGAGGATGATGAAGATGAGATCGAGGATGAGAACGAAGACGATGATTAGGTTAAATATTGTTGTATATTAAAAACACTTCCAATTACGTGAATTAAGTTTGACCTCATAAAAGCAATTACGTGAATTCATGTTTTTTTCGTTCGATTATTTACTTATTGCAGATGGCACTCCTAGTCCTTTTCGTTGCGGCGGCACTCGTCTCCCTACTGGTGGTATGTATATTTTAGTTTAGAATTTTATATTCATTTACACTTTTATATTGTTAATTATGTTTATGTGTTCTATTTACAGGTCATGATGGCTGGCCGTGGTCGTGGTTCTGGTGCTGGCGGTGGTGGTGGTCGTGGTCGTGGTCGTAGTGGTGCTGGTGGTCGTGGTCGCATTCAATCTTCCCGGGATGTGACCCCATCCAACGAGCCCGACCCGAAGAGTACCCCGGGCACAGACACATCACGCCGTCGATCGACTACTTCATCGAGGCATGAGTCTGGATCTGCTAGCGGATCCGTTCCGCTATCGGACCCACCAGCGGACCCACCAGCGGACCCACCAGTGGATCCCCCAGTTACTGCACAGTGGGCCCCAGAGTACCCCCATACTCGGTTCCATCCGGTTACTGGGGAGTACATGCACGGACCCGCGGATCCTCCGACGGCACCAAAGAGGCCGAGAGGCGAGTTCTGACGAGAGCTATGGCTCACGGGAACCTCGTAAGTAAATTTAAGATAATTTATTAAATTTTTTTTATTTATTCAAGTTAATAATCCAGTCGTTTCTTCTTTGTAGGTTTTTTCGTTTAATGTTGCCAGGGCTCTTAGAGAAATTATCAGGGCTAACTTCCATGGTCCCTACCTCAACTTTTCGTCGGTGCCCCCAAACTTGAAGTACGTTTGGCTCGACGAGTTGAGGGTATATATCTATATCTTCTAGTTAATTATTAGTTACTCTTTAATCAACCATTTTTTAAATTATGTGATAATTGAATTTTTATGTTAGACGACATACTGGTGGCCCCCCATCGCGAGGACGCGATCCGCAGGACCTACAAAAGCGCTGCCTCGAAGAAGATACGGGATATGATTCATGACCTGAAAATGGGGCAGACGAGGCCGAATTGGATCCGGCAGGACTATTATGAGGACCTCTTAGATATGATGAATACTCCTGCGTACAAGGAGAAATCGGAGAAGGCGAAGGCGAACCGACAGGCCGCAGGGCTTCATACGGGGGGATCAAGGCCCCACGCAACGACGCTTGCAGATCTGGTGAGATACCGTAAATTTATTTTACTATCGAATTAGGTATTATTAATATACGGAGTTAATTAAGTTCTATAGAAATTTCGTATACAGACCCAACAGGCGATGAAGGAGGGAAGGGCGCCAGAATCGGTCACCATGCACGACGTCTTCCAGCATACGCAAAAAAGACGGAAGGACGGGAGCTTCGTCGACGAGAGGGCCAAGGAGACTGATGTAAGTACTTATGTTTATGAGATTTACATTATAATTAAAAGTATTCGGACTATAACTTAGGTAAACTTAGGATTCACACTTAGCTTAGTGAAACATAGGATTTAGATTACAACTTAGATAAATCTTATATTAAAAACACATTCATTTGATAGGCTGCGTATCGTGAGGCCCTTAGTCGGGCTCAGTTAACTGAGACCGAGGATGTCCGTGAAACAACGCCCGCCCGGACGCCCTCTTCTTTGGCCGCTCGTAACGACATGTTCGTAGATATCGTCGACGGCTTTAAGAAAGGGCACCTGTACGGAGTCGGCTCCCTAGGGCCGTTGCACATGGCGACTCAGAGATTTCCACCGACACCGCCTCCTCCCGCGGCCCCGACAGACGATGATGTTAGATCGCAGCTTACGCAGCTGCACGAGGCGGTGTCGTCCTTGCGGAAGAAAATTGCCACGTACTTTCCGCCTCCGTCTGCTACTGCGGGTCCGTCTGCTGCTGGTGTCGGTCCGTCTTCTACTGGTGCCGGTCCGTCGACTGCTGCTCCCGGTCCTTCTTTCGTCGGCCATCTTTCTTTCAACCCTGCTGCCCCTCTGGTACCGCCTCCGACTGTGACGGCACTCCTTGATCTCATGTCGCCAGAGCAGCTACGCCGACTTCCGAGCAGTGTCTACGACGACTTGCCGCCGTACCTAGTGGAGCAGTATATTCGTCGGTCGCAGCAGGGATTACCACTACCGGGCAATCGAACTCCTCCTCCTCCTTAAAGTATTGTAATTAAGAAAATTTATAATATTTGTGGGAATTTTGGAATATTTGTGGGAATTTCGGATTATAATAACGGATATTAGTTTATGATTTCAGAATATTTGTGATAATTTTATATTGGTGTGCATTATATATTTGGTCTATGTGATTGTTGGATAATTGGTGTGCATTATATATTTGGTCTATGTGAATGTTGGATAATTGGTGTGCGTTATATATTGGTTTGGTTTATGCATATTTGTGTGAACAGGGAAAGCTCTGCATTTTTTTTCAAAAAAATCTCAGTTAGCGACGGACTAGTGACCGCTTAGCGACTGATGTTTCCAGTTTTCGACTACCTTTCGACGGAATATCCGTCGCTACCTGGAGATTTGAAGCTGTTTCCAGTTAGCGACGGGTGGTCGACGGATTCGCGTCGGAAAATCCGTCGCCAAGGTTCTGGAAATACATAGTTCGACGAAATAGCGACGGATTATCCGTCACTAGTCCGTCGCTTCGTCGACGGATGAGCGACGGAGTAGCGATGACTTATCCGTCGCAATGGTTCTGGAAATGCCAAGCATTTCCAGAACATGGTCGGCGGATTATCCGTCAGTATTCTGTCGCTAGCTTCTACACAGTTCAGTATTTAATACTTGAAATCGACGAAAGACCGTCGAAAAGTCGTCGCTAATGCATCGTATTGTGACGACGAAAAGCCGTCGCTATTCCGTCGCTTGACGACTACTTAGCGACGGATCTTTATTAGCGACGAGCTGATTGCCGACGGATTATTTTGACCAAGATCCGTTAGTGATAGGTCGCTAATACAAATTTCCGACGGATGGGCGACGGATCTGGCCGTCGCTAAATCGACATATTTTGGTAGTGAGCACTCTGAGTCCTCGTACCGACCCTTGGACTTGCTCATGCTCTTGTATCTGCCAGTACCATATTGATCCCTGCTTTTGTCCCTTCCGCGGCTCTTTGAAACTAGCGCCTCCGGGTGGTGGGATGTGGATGAAGTGCCCTGAGAACGTCTCCGCATCTCTTCATTCAGCACCCCGCTCTTGGCAAACTACAGACTGACTACGCCTTTCGGAGCAGAAGCGATCATAGATACTCGTACGGTCTCCCACGAGTCTGACAATGTACATAGCAACCAAAGTCCCTGAACCTCGTCGTCGAACTTGACTCCCATCAAGGATAGCTGGTCAACCACGTCCTGGAACTCACTCAAGTGATCCATAATGGACACACCATCTTTGTACCGCAGACCCATCATCATCCGGATCAGGAACAATTTATTTATCCCAGTCTTCTTAGCATACAAAGATTCCAGCTTATCTCATAGTGTCCTGGCGTGCTCAATACTGGCAACGCGATTATACACATTTTTGTCAACGAACTGCCTTATGTACCCACACACATGTATATGCTCAAAATTTCAGTCCTCTTCAGATTTACCACTGGGCCTCTCGGAAGCAAATATCGACAGATGTAATTTCTTGACAAATAGCAAATCCTTCATCTTGCTCCTCCAGTAGTGATAGTTGTTACCGTTAAGGTTTACCATGCGCACCGGCTTCGGTCCATCTTTGTTTCCTGGTTTGACTGTCAACTTCTGACGCTTCTCTGAACCCAAAGCTCTGATACCACTCTATTGGAAACGAAGCACGGAAACCGTTCCCCCAAACCAGAAAGTCCTGCGAGAGAACCGAGCAAAAGCACACAAGCCAAAAAAAATGTTAAACACAATCGTAGACACAAAGATTTTTAACGTAGAAAATCCTTGCGAAAAAAACAACGGGACGATCGAAGTCCAACCTTGAAGAACCTCCACTAATGAAATAAAGAGAATACACCCTCTACAAGCTCCTCCCAATCCAAACACGGATCACCACAACTCACTTGAAAGAAGAAATTTTGATTGTAAACTCCGAAGAACAAGAGATGTCGAAAAATTATTCGAAGCGATCTCTCCTTCACAATAGTCTTCAGTCATTTCTCTCTCTCAAAAGTTCTAAACCACTATTTCTCACTTTTTGATATATGTTTTATGGTGAGGAAACACCTAGTATATATATCATCAAACCCACAACTAATTGAGGTATTATACTATATCTAGGAATACTCAATCTAAACCATTTATGCATTCCTGTTATATATAGGAATACCCAATCCAACTTCAATGGGATATTCCTACTATATATATAGGAATACCCAATCCGATTCCGGGATATTTTTTACATAGGTTGGGAACCCCACCAACTCCAACAGATCTGACTAAATTAGACATGTACTTTTGAATGGGATCTCATCGGTTTCAAAAAGGAAATATTCATAATTATATGAATCAGATTATGGTAGAGTGGAATGTAAATTGAAAGTGTTGTATTCAACACAATACTTAAATTGAAGATTAAAAGAGACTCAACACAATCCTAGGATAAAATATGTAGTAAAAGCAATAAAAATTAAATCAAATATTTAGGATATTTGTATCATTTAGTATATATATTAATTATTGTTTGCGTTATAGGATTTTTTTTTTCTCAGTAAGTGTGGTTTATCCCGTAAACTTATATAAGAGAAATGATGTTCAAGGTTAAAACACCTAAGCATGTAAAATTGTCAGGATTAAAACTTGTTGAACTCTCCAATATGACAAACGATGTCATGATTAATTCATTTGAAATGTATATTACTTGAACATTTTATTATTTATTGGATAAAATAAAATATTCAAGAAGTGTGGAGAGAGTGTTGAGAGGCACTGGACGTCTCAGTTCCAACGGCACAGGTCAATAAACTTTGGATTTAGCAAAAAAAAAAAAGTTTGGATTTAGTAACGGTAGACAAAAGTATAAAGAAGGGGCGTATTAACTAATATGAGTATTTATGGCAGAACATAAAGTGTCACAATTAAAATACAATAGTTTAGGTTAACGAATATGAGTCTTTTCCGATTAAAATTATATTAAATTAACTTAATTTAAGTTCGACTAATGTTAAACTAGTTTAGATTAAGTTAAAATATTCAAAAAAATTTATGTAACTTGCATTATATTAAGTTCAAGTTATACTAGATTAACATAAAAGTTATCTATGTTAATTTTAAAATTTAAATAATAGATTAAATTTTGAAATAAAGGTTTAGATAGTAGATTAAATTTTAAATTGAATTAAATTTAAATTAGATTATATTAAGTAAAAATTGATAATTTTATATAACTTACCTAAGATTAGCTTGACTTAAATCTTTAGTTAGAGAAAACATTTCAAACAAAAAAAACTTGAAGTTCAGGGATATCACATATTTACCTCTTTGAGAAACAAAATCACCTTTAGTGAGGGGAAAGTCAAATAGGAACAAAAAAATATTTACCTTTGTTTCCAAAATAAAAAAATAAAATGTTAATTTGTTTTCTTGGTTCATAATGACAATGGTTTAAGAGTTTAAGCCAAACATAATAGTGACATTGAGAGGCAGTGAAGGTAATATGGGGCATCAATTTCTCATATTTGTGAAAATTAAAAATTCTAAGTTTCCCTTGGCAATTGTTTTGTAACCTTAATTCACTACAAGAAAATGCATGTTCAATATGTAGCTTAAAGTTATATTTGTGTCGCCAAAGCGTTTCTGCGACATACCTGGCTATGTCGACGCACACATGTCGTTGTAGCCTTGTCTGGAAAAGTCTTTAGCGACACGAAATCACCTATCCCGCGGAATGTAATTACTTTTGGCAACATATCATATTTTTCATTTAAAATAACTTTCGACGACATGTATCTTGTGTGTCGCAGAAAGGCGATACATTAGCAACAAAACACATGTCGCCAAAAGTCTAGTTCTTTTTTTATTATTCTTCCTGCTATACAATTTGATGTCGCGAAAGCTAATGTAGCCAAATATAAATATACTTTCTGCCACATAATTTAATGTCGCAAAAGCTAATTTTTTTATATTTTTATATTTTTTTTTAAGATTCTCTTTGCTTGTTATTGAATAAATGCACATAATATTAACAAAGCAAAAAAATATTTCACAAATTGATCTTATTTTATCAAAAAGATATAGTTTATACATAACAAACATTCAAGAAAAATACAAAACATACTATCAAGTTGTAAATATTGCCATAGATGATAGAACATCACTACAAAATCATGCCCCTACTATAACATCCTCTTGATATCCCTACTATTATATCCTCTTGAGAATGTAAGGATGCATATTTTAGGCTTTTAGCTCCATCATCTGTTGATTTTTCTTTAAAATTTGTTGCTCTTGCTCCATGGATGGCCTAGATCCTGAAAATTCAACCGAGAGAGAAATCATGATTGCGAAATTAGAATATAAACCGAGATGTCATAGTTTTCCTTAATGGAAAGCATAGCATCTCAAAATGTAAGATGTTATTTACCTGATTTTCGAATTCATTTCCACTAATAAATCACCTGCAAAAAGCCATATAATGAGGAAAATAACTGGATTTCAGTCTTTATACAGCAATGATGCTTCAGGAAATCATAAAGCAAATTATTAAGAAAAATACAAATAAGAGAATAAGCCAAAGAAGACAGTATTACTGCAACTAAAATGCAAGTTCTTAAGCATGGGAGAAAGTACCTGACATATTCTGGAAGTATGTCATTCAAATTTAGTCAAATCTCGACTAGTCAAAATAGATTTTGGACACAGGAAAACAAGAAGTTGATGGACTAGTGAGTATGGAAAGGAAACAATTGAATCTAGAGTTATAGACAGGAATATATCTTTCAAAGATTTCCTCCAGTATTAACTGAATTTATATGAACAAACCTGGAAGTATAAAATAAGATAGGATGCTGCAAATATTTCTATACACATGCTATTGTTGGGGTTTTGGCCTTTGTTTAGAAACTTTAGTCCCATATCGGCTAGGCCAAAGGAGTTGTATCTCTATATATTAGCTATGCTAACTTAGAGATGCACATGTGGTGTGGAGGTGCACATGGGTGTGCCATATGGGATTATTTTTCTAAAGGAGAAAAAAAGACTAAATCAACAATTGAAAGCATTCATGCTTTTTGCTCTTGGGGGCTTAGCGACTCGGACTCGGGCTCATGGGCTCATGAGGCGTAACGTGGCGTTTTGTTGCCGCACTTTGCACTTAGCACGTCAGCATCGTCGCGAGGTTGCGCGCGCAGTGTGCAAGGCGCGCGGGGTGCGCGAGAGGCGCAACTTGTTTCAGATCGTGCATGTGCATGATCTGAGCGGTTACTGCACGTTCGGAGTGGTTATTACCACGTCCCGAATGTTGTGCTAACCGTGCAGTTGCTACTCGGGCCTATATAAGGTCTCTTCTCTCTCACAGGCAAAAGACAGAACATATTCAAAGAGTTACGAAAGTTTACAATTATTTCTTAACACAAGTAAACAGAGTCTGTCAGAGAGAAGAGAAGCTTTGCACCAGCGTTTCTTTTACACGGAAGTCCATGTACGATTCGAGGAGTTAGAAGAGCAGAAGTGTTTCAAAGTTCTCCGATGAACTTGCTGGTTCCCGGAAGCTATTCGTGTGGGACGAATATAGCTTTGAGCAACGGTGATCATTCACCCCAGCAGGCCATCTTCCATCTTTCGCCTGTCATCTTCTTCGCTGTTGTGAATTACGAAATCTTCTTAGATTCTCGTATATCATATGCTGCTGTAACGAGATCTTTTTAGATCTTCGTTATACTTGTGCAACCTTCCTAGAAGTGTTGCGTTGGAACATTGTTCTTACAATTGTTTCATCTTCTCAGTTTTTTTATCGAAAAATTGTGCCCCGGCAATAACAATCTCAAAGCTATATTGCTACGATGGAAAACTTTAATGCTTCACTCCTCAATACTGGCTTCTGTAAGTTAGAAAAGTTTGATGGAGAGCATTATCAAGTCTGGAAGAGGAAAGTTTATCTCACTCTTCAATTAAGAGACGTTGATCACGTGCTTATTGAAGAGGAACCTACTGTTCCAGATGTTGGGTCTGCTGCCGCAATCTCTGCGGCTACTAAACTTCAGGCCAAGTGGAGAAGGGAGAATAGCATTTGCAGGCTGCTTATCTTGAATGCTATGGAGGATTCCCTAGCAGAATCCTACAGTAAAAAACTATTGCCGGAGACATATAGGAGTCTCTAGAGAAACTGTACGAAGAACACAAGAATAGGAGCAAGATATTTGTGGTTGAAAAATATCACAAATGGCTCTCTGAGGACGAGAAGTCCATGATGTCGCAGGTAAAAGAATTTTTGAAGCTGCGACAGAAGTTGGAAGACGACACGATGCCCCTCCTCGACAAGTTTGTTGTTGGAGGGATTGTCTCAAAGCTCCCCGCTAGGTGGAGTAAGTTCTATGCAAACATGCATAGGAAGAAGCTTGAGATCAGCCTTGAAGATCTCTTGCAGGAAATCTATGTTGAGGACCAGATGCGGGCTCAACTCAAGGTGGATGCACTGTCCAAGCAATTGGCTAACACCAATATGGTTCATACCAAGGAACCAAGGGAAAAGCAGGCAGCTTTCCACAGCAAGAAGAAGGACCTTAACAATCTGAACGTGAAGGAGACTTCCTTCAAGCGAAAGAATACAAAGTCTCAGATGCCTTATTTCAAGTGTGGCAAGAGGGGCCACTTCAAAAGTGAATGCAAAGCAAAGACCAAACAATCAGAGCAAGGTGAGCCTAGCAAGGTATCTATGATCACTGATGTTGTTGCTATGAATGTGCAGGTCGATGCGGTGGGGGCTAACTCTGACTGGTGGGTAGACACTGGAGCCACCTGCCATGTCTGCTCCAGTAAGGAGTGGTTTACAACCTATACACCAACTTATGAAATGGTTATGATGGCAAACCAGGCACAAGCTGAAGTGCTCGGGATCGGGACGGTGGTCTTGAAGCTGACTTCTGGCAAGTCTCTAACGCTTCAAGGCGTGAAGCACGTACCTGCTATCGCCAAGAACCTGATCTCAGGAGGCCTACTCTGCAACGCAGGCCTCAGGATGGACATCAATACTGGACAGATGGTGATGTCTATTAAGAGAACATATTTCGGGAAAACTTTTTACACCGAAAGAATATTTAAAATTCAGCTTGTAAATTAGTTCAATGTAATTAATGCAATCACTCCTTCTGCTTATACTCTTGAGTTGTGGCATAATAGGCTAGGATATGTTCATTGTAAACGAATAAACAGAATGTCTATTCTAGGACTTATGTCACGACCCGATCCCAAATTGTTGGGTCGAATCGGATCATGCCCAGCCTGCACCGTTGTGAGACGGCGGTAGTAAGCTGTTCTATTTGTAGGTATTCACAACAATATTTATTTGTATTTTGTCACAACACGAATTTACGAATGTTTAAAAACTTTTTATTCAACAATTGAAAAGTACAAACTAAAACTGAAAGTACTGAAATAAAATACTGAAACCAAAATCTACAACTCTAACACAAATAAACTAGATAACGAGGAAAACAACTAGCTAAACGGTCAGTTCATCAGCCTCTGGTTCTGCGTCCTCCAAGGGGGACTCTGGCAACACCACAGGATATAATACCGGGTCATAGTAGCTATTGAACAATAGCTCAGCATCATCAACATCACCTATTGGGGGGATCCAGTCAGGAAAGGAGCAAGTACGAGTACATAATCCGACATTCTAAATAATAATAGAAAGATGCAATTTTAAACAGTTGAAATACTTTGAACAATATTTTCCAGCAATTTTCAGCAATTCAGTACTTGAAATAATGTGATTTGAATAGGTAACGTCAATGACCGGCTTGGGTTGTACAATAGCATCCTAGCGACGCGATACGGCTTATCCCCGTGTGTAAGAGGGGTAAGCTCGTACAATAACAATATGCAATATGAGGGGTATTGGTCATAAACGCTATACTATTCCCCCAATATCCCCACAATCAATATCAATCAATATTTGAACCCTAGGAGAGGGTTCCGTGTAGCAATGTGGTTTAAGCATGCAACATGACAATTACTAAATAAAATACAAGAAAACATAACCGTAACTTGCCTTTGTTAATGACTGGAACAGGATGTCGGTACCTGGGGAGGAAGTCAAATACGTCTCAAAACCCTACAGTTGAGAATCTTGACTTAGAAACATAGATGCGCTAAATCTAGGTGTGCTAGTTGCAATTTCTATAAACATACCCTAGTCAGGTTTTAAGTTATTTAATTAATCTAACGAAATCCATCTAACGTCGTAAACTATATTGGTTATCAATTTACGGAATAACCGATTATTAATTTATTGAAAAAATAGCAATTACACTTTAATTGGCAAGACTTTGTATTTTTAATAATATATATAAAACTAAGTGGTCTTTTAAGTGAGAAAATATGAAGTTGTTTAAATTATTAGGAATCTTTATTCATTAACTTAATATGAGAAAATCTTATTAATTTTGTACAAAATAATTAATACACAATTATAATTTATACGTCTAGCTACGCAAATAACCAACCCAGAAAAGAAATGGAAAATCTAAGCTACACAATACAGGATCACAAAAAAATAAAGGAATACTGGGCTTATGCCCTTAGAACAAATTAATTAATAGAAAAAATACTTTAAAATGAATTTTCGAAATTAGTAATTTTCGTAAGAAAATAGTTTTTATTTAAATAACATTTTAAAATAGAATTTATTTAATCAGAATGATTTTCATAAAATATGTCTTTTAGACATTTCATAAATTATGTAGAAAATCACATTTAAACATAGATAATAATAAATGCACAAAAATACGTTTTCTTACCAAAATATTGGTTTAAAGTTAATATAAAAGGTTTTCGGGTTTTAATATTAAATACCATTACCAAAATAATCTTTTTAAGTAAATATTAGTTTTTATTATATTAATTCTCCTTATAAAACCTTCTTGATCAGAAATCATCTTTAAAAGAAAAATATATATATATATATTTTTTTTTAAGAAATATATATATATATATATATATATATATATATATATATATATATATATATATATATATATATATATATATATATAATCATGTAACGAAATCTAATTTTTTTATACCATTTACTTAACTAAACTTTTATTTTAAAGATAATAACTTTTAAACGAATATTTATTTAACTAATATTTTGTAAACAAAATATTAAATCATTATTTGGTTTAAAAATCTCTACAACTTAACATTAAATTAAAAGATAATTCTAACTTTAATTTAAACTCATTAAATCATTTAAACCATATTTTAAATTTATAAGGTTAATCCATAAATCAATTAATACCAAAATAAACATGTATAAAGTTTCCTAATATGTATATTATTACCACATTGCTAATTACAACACGGAAAGCTAAAATATTAAACCACAGAACCTAATAAAACAATTCTACAGAACCAAAATAATAATCTACAGGATAGACTCTACGGCAAGAATGACAAATGGGTTTCTGTGAAAAAAATGACAGAGAGAAATGGGAAGAGTTTACCCAAACTTGCACGAAGGAGTACCGAGGGGAGGCCTCGGACTCGGAACGACGCCGGGATGACGAGCACGGACACGTGCGTGCACACGGGCGGACACGTGGGAAAGACACGCGATGACGGAGCACGTGCGGGAGACAACGGCGCCGGCAGAGGGCACACGGGAGGCACCTGGGACAGGCTCGGAAGGTGGGGGAGTTGGGTCTAGAATCGGAGAGAGCGGCAAGGGGAACGCGGTGGTGGTCTCGGATTTGGATTTGGTGGAGGGAGGAGGAAGTTATGGATTTTTTTTGTGAGAAATGGGATTGTGAACATTCTGTGGGGTTTCTGATCTTCTGAAGAAATGTTACGTGAGATGAAGAAGGAGAGGATGTGGGCATGGAGAGCGGATCTGAGAGAGAACCGGAGAGTGGGATAATGGGTAAGTCTAATGGGTTTTGGGTACCAAGGCTTAAGTTATGGGCTAAAAATAAAAGGCTCACCAAACAATATAAAACATGGATACTAAAAATAAAATAAAAGTAATGGGCTTCACAACTTATCTCCAAGTATGGGGGTAAGGTAGAAAAATGTGAAGTTTGTGCTCAAACGAAGATCACAAGGAAACCCTTTCCTCGGGTTAATCGAAGTACAGATCTTCTGGAGTTGGTACACTCCGATATCTGTGACTTCAAACAGTTCTCTACAAAGGCCGGGATGAAGTATTTCATAACCTTCATCGATGACTTCTCTAAGTATGCGTTCGTCTACTTGTTGAAGGCTAAAGATGAAACATTCGAGAAGTTCAAAGAGTTCAGAGCCGAAGGTGAGCGGCAGACTGGACAACAACTCAAAAGAATAAGGAGTGATCGAGATGGGGAGTACAGGTCTCATGAATTCGCATCGTTCTGCAAAGAACATAGAATTGTCAATGAGACTACGGCTCCGTACTCTCCTCAATCAAATGGAGTAGCAGAGAGGAAGAACAGAACGTTAACAGAAATGCTTAACTCAATGTTGTTGACTGCGGGCATTCCTAAGTGCTACTGGAGAGAAGCTGCATTGACGGCCACTTTTATTCTAAATAGAGTGCCTCATGCAACTTCAGACGTTACTCCTCATGAACTCTGGTTCAAGGTCAAACCTAACTTGAATGTCATTCGAGTGTGGGGGTGTCTGGCATATGTCAAGCTTCTAGATCTGAAGATTCAGAAGCTTGGGACAAGGACTACCAAGACGATCTTCTTGGGGTATGCCGAGAAGAGTGATGCTCGGAGATTTTTTGATATTGAGACAAATCATATCTTTGAATCTCGCGACGCAGAATATTTTGAAGACAAATTTGCAAGGCACAAAAATATTATTCTTGCAGATTTACCGGAGAACAATGAGGGTGCGCAGAAAACTGAAGTCTTCAATAAAGATGTGGCCCAAGAAGATGTTGTTGAAATAACGATTGAACCAGAATAAGCTGAGCCGTCAGCTAAGCGTGTGAGGAGGCCGAAGGACTTCGGAAGTGACTTTGTTACCTATCATGTTGAAGCAGATCTGCTTACCTATGATGAGGCGATGAAGACCAGAGACGCAGTTTTCTGGAAGGAGGCGATTGACAATAAAATTAATTCCATCACCTCAAATAACACTTGGGTGTTGGTTGATCTTCCTGAAGGAGCAAAACCCATCGGATGTAAATAAATCTTCAAGAAGAAAATGAAAACAGATGGAACTATTGACAAGTTCAAGGCTAGGTTGGTAGCCAAGGGATTTTCTCAGAAGCAAGGGATTGACTACTTTGACACGTATGCTCCAGTAGCCCGGATGACCACCATCAGAGTGTTGATTGCTTTTGCAGCAATACATAAGATGGTAATACATCAGATGGATGTGGAAATGGCCTTCCTAAATGGCGAGCTGACCGAAGAGATATACATACAACATCCAGAGGGATTTGTCGTCAAGGGTCTTGAAGACAAAGTCTGCAAGTTGGTGAAATCTTTGCACGATCATAAACAGGCTCCCAAGATGTGGCATGAGAAATTTGACAAAGTTATAAGGTCAAATGGCTACATGGTCAGCGAGACGGACAAGTGTGTTTACACGAAGTTCGCTGATAGAAGAGGTATGATCGTTTGTCTGAACATGAACGACATGCTTATCCTAGGTACGGATATGGACTGTGTCACGGAGACAAAGAAATTCATCTCGTGCAAGTTCAGTATGAAGGGCTTGGGGGAAGCTGATGTGATCTTAGGGATCAAGATCTTCCGGACAGACACTGGACTAGCGCTGTCACAGTCTCATTATATTGAGAAAATGATCACTCATTATGGGTATCGGGATCTTCCAAGGATCGATACGCCGTACAGGTGTGATCTGAAGCTGAAGCCTAATTCAGGGAAAAGCGTCAGGCAGATGGAGTATGTAAGCGTAATCGGGAGTTTAATGTATGCTACTACTGCCACAAGGCCTGACATAGCTTTTGTCGTGGGAATGCTGAGTCGTTTCACGAACAACCCAGGTGTTGAACACTGGAAAGCTGTGAAATGGGTTATGAGATATCTCAAGAAGACTCAGACATATGCACTGTACTACAGCGGAGATCCGCCGGTAGTGGAAGGCTTCAGTGATGCCAGCTGGTGCTCAGAGATGGAGAGCGAGAGATCCACAGGTGGATTCATTTTTATAATGGACGGAGCTGCTATATCATGGAAGTCGAAGAAGCAGACTATGCTCTCACAGTCATCCATGGAATCTGAGTTCTTTGCACTTGATACCGCAGCCGAGGAAGCAGAATGGCTCTGGAAGCTCATGTATGATCTTTCAGTGGTTGGGGCACAAATACCGACGATACCGATATACTGCGACAATCAGACGACTGTGGCGGTGGCATCAAATGACCTCTTCAACGGAAAGAAGAGGACTGTGCGGTTGAAGCACAGGGCAGTACACGATTTTATCAAGAGAGGTGTTATTGCAGTGATGGATTTTCGGAGTCAGAAGAACATGGCGAATCCATTCACCAAGGGCCTCAAGCGCCAGCTCGTCGATGACACAACTTGTAAAATGGGCTTGAAGGCATTCTGATATTGTATTATTGTATTCCTACCATAAAGTTTTATGCTAATAGTTCAAAGTTTAATCTACTAGGCATCTAGCTTTTGGTTCAAGGGAGGACAACTAATCGGAAGAATATCAGGAACGGTGGGTACATGTTCTATTGGGCATAGAGAGGTTACGAACCTACAACCACTGTTGTCTACTGTTGTTTTCTGTAAAAAATGGATTCTGTAGGAAAGTTGGCTTAAATGCCTTAATGAGTTCTCAGGCAGAGTGAATGCCTAGTGTGCTTTACAGGAAGCACGGTAGAACAGCACTACAAGGAGTGAAACTCCATGCTACTATAGGGTGACTCCACTATGAGGTTCCCAGGCATGTAGTAATGCCTTGGCTTTACTAGCCAAGTCACAGCGGCGTAGCACCGCAAATAGGTAGTTAGCCTAATGTTGTATGTTAAAATAAAGAGGGGTGAAGTCAGCACTACAAAGAGGAGGAGTTCCTCATGTTATAGAGGCATGACACCACGATGAGGTACCCGGTTAGGGATAAAGCCTCGACCTTGCAAGCCATGTCATTGCGACGTAACACCGCAAGGAAGCCTAAGGCTTCATGCTGGGTAGTTTGGCACTACAAAGAGGCGGTTGCCTCATGCAACAGTAGTATGACACTACGATGAGGTTTCTGGTACGGGGTAAGGCCTCGGCTTTAAGCCATGTCATAGCGGCGTAGCACCGCAAGGGAAGCACAAAACACTTCATGCGATGTCTATTTATAATGAACTCACCTATAGTGTATGGACAAAGAGATATCAGGCCGTCTCTTGAGGGTAAACTTGTAGACGCCCAAAATTATACACTGAAACCAGGCTGGCACATGACCTTTAATGTGTAGCCAGAAGCACATGTAACTATATTATGTGAGTGGAAAGAATTTCAGCTATGATGCAGAATTCAAGGCTTAGTCCATTCTTGTATTATAGTCTGTTGTTTGACCCATGCGGGAAGATTCAAGTCGTCAGCGACATCTCTCCTAATGCATGATGGACAGTTATTGTGGGGAACACTTATACCCATATATAGAGATATGTTGGAGATTGTTGGGGTTTTTGGCCTTTGTTTAGAAACTTTAGTCCCACGTCGGCTAGGCCAAAGGAGTTGCATCTCTATATATTAGCTATGCTAGTTTAGAGATGCACATGTGGTATGGAGGTGCACATGGGTATGCCATATGGGGTTATTTTTCTACAGGAAAAAAAAGGCTAGATCAACAATTGAAAGTATTCATGCTTTTTGCTCTTGGGAAATTTATTTCCGTGGAAGCTAATCCCCGTAGGGACTTAGCGACTCAGACTCGGACTCGGACTCGGGCTCATGGGCTCATGAGGCGTAATGTAGCTTTTTGTTGGCGCACTTTGCACTTAGCACATCAGCATCGTCGCTAAACGCATAGAGCGCTTAAGTTGCGGTCGTTGTACGAGCCACTTGCGCAGCCAGACGTGCTGCCAGGTTGCGCGGCCATATTGTGCAGGCCAGGTTGCGCGCCCAGGTGCACTGCCATGTTGCACGGCCAGGTGGCGCTGCTAGGTTGTGTAGCCCAGGTTGCGCGACCAGGTGCGCGCCCAGTGGCGTGCCCAGTTGCGCGCACAGGTGCGCGCTTAGTTGCGCGCAGGTGGCACAGGTGGCGTAAGTGGCTCAGTGCGCGTACTGCGCAGCGTGCAAGGCGCGCGGGGTACGCGAGTGGCTCAACTTGTTTCAGATCGTGCATGTGCGTCATCTGAGCGGTTACTGCACGTTCGGAGTGGTTATTATCACGTCCTGAATGTTGTGCTAACCGTGCAGTTGCTACTCGGGCCTATATAAGGTCTCTTCTCCCTCACAGGCAAAAGGCAGAACATATTCAGAGAGTTACGAAAGTTTACAAGTATTTCTTAACACAAGTAAACAGAGTCTGTCAGAGAGAAGAGAAGCTTTGCACCAGCGTTTCTTTTGCACGGGAGTCCGTGTACGATTCGAGAAGTCAGAAGAGCAGAAGTGTTCCAAAGTTTTTCGACGAACTTGTTGGTTCCTGGAAGCTATTCGTGTGGGGCGAATATAGCTTTAAGCAACGGTGATCATTCACCCCAGCAGGCCATCTTCCATCTTTTGCCTGTCATCTTCTTCGCTGCTGTGAATTACAAAATCTTCTTAGATTCTCGTATATCATATGCTGTTGTAACAAGATCTTCTTAGATCTTCGTTATACTTGCGCAACCTTCCTAGAAGTGTTGCATTGGAACATTGTTCTTACAATTGTTTCATCTTTTCAGTTTTTCCATCGAAAAATTGTACCCCGGCAATAACAGCTATGAATATACATGTTGTCAAAATTAGAATATGACAATTTTAGTATATTAGGCTATAAGCACAAGATGGACAGATTAAGCATTAGCCACATGCAGTTTAAGAAGGTAAGTATTTTGCCACGGAAAATGCTTTATATACCTCCAAAATGTATCTCTTTCATGTTCCTCCGCCACGTGGTCCTCTTCTATTGGCTCATGTCTTTCCCCCAACTCCTCTCCTATTTACTTGGGCCAATAAGGCGGTGCCATGTGGCGGAGGGACATGAAAGAGGTACATTTTGGAGGTACATATAGCATTACTCTTTTGCCGCATAGGTGCAAACATTAAGCTTACTTTCTCCCCAAGCACGATCCAATTCCATCATCTTTTTCATCTTTTGAGATAGTAGGCAAATATGAAAGGTCGCAAGCCAGTGGCCTTGTCCTAAAAAACTGAACCACAAAGGCAAATATTAGTTATTACTGGATACTAAGAACATACGAACTCATAAAATCAGACATGCAACTACAGGCAATTACAGTATTGTACATTATCTAGAACAAATTGTGGCTCAAAGGCTGTGGTACGATGGCATCTCACTTTGTAAAGAAGTTGCAATTCCGCGATCCGAAGGGTTTAAAGCAAGGTTCACAATATCGATATCGGAATCAGTATCGGACTATTCCTATGAGTATTGGTATCGGCGATATCGGTAGTATCGGCGGTTTCGGATCGGAGAATCGGATTTTTTGGTATCGGAGAACAAACAATTATTAATAATTTATTTACATTTAAAAACATATATTTTATACGTTTAGGCATAATTTAAAGTATTTTCAGTGTTATTTCTCAGTAGTTTTGAAACTAAATGAAATAGTTGTCACCCTTACCGATTGGTTTACATACAATAGATTGATTTTCTTCTTTTACATGCTTTAACAACCTTATTATGTTTTAAACCCTTGCTGATTTGTATTTTTCATTTAATTTTCTTTGTCGAATTGACCGGAAAAGGGATCCCCAATGTCGGTATCGGTCAGTATCGGGTATCGGTCGATATCGGATCGGGACATGCGAAACTATAATCCTTATCGACCGATACTTTAAACCATAAGAAATAATGAGTAGTCAACAAACTCAAAAAGATGTAGAAAAATTCTGAAAAGATTCTAAAATACTAGGTTTGTAAGTTTGTGGAGACTGAAAGCTAATAGGCAGGTTCAGTTTTTGCCAATAGTCCTCTGAAGGAGATCCACAGAGCTTAAAAATTCTATGAAGTTGTTCAAACTGCCAATAAAACATAAATTTGCTACTACAGTATCCTTCAGATGCTGAATGATCACATGAAACCTATTTAAATCAATAAAGGTTTAACACAAATCTCAAATCTCAATGCAGATACAATAATATCACTCCATGTATGAACCCATCTTATATTTTGATCATCATCGTCCATGGGTGGGGCATTGCATTGGACTTGTAAGTCTAACAAATATTATCCATGGAGCTTGGTTTTGTGTGGAATCTAACAGAAGATGTATATAATGCATTTCATTAGGTAATGAGGAGAGCCACATTGTTTCAAAAAAAAACACATTGTGTCCTGATGTATATAATCTTGACAGTATCTAACAGAATATGATCTACTTATTGTCGTCATTTGATACTTTATCCTATTCTTCATGGCATCTGATTTTGCAAAATCAACTAATGTTGCCGTTAGTTAAAGAGATCAGCATGCCACCTCAAGCTGTTACAAGTTTCCATGCTGGTGACTAGTTTCACAATTTATAGAGCATCTTCAATTCTTCATTACCCACTCATTTGTTACTGAAATGGTTCATTTACTTATTCTATTTTATGATTTAAAGCATCCGTACTGTCACGACCCGATTCCAACGTAGTAGATCTAGTCGGATCATGTCCAGCCTGCACCGTTGTGAGACGACGGCAATAAGCTGTATCAAGCAGTGAAACACAACATGCAAAAACATCTAACAAAAATAAAATATTTTATTCAACTGGGAAAAGTCTGAAAATAAAACACACTACAAGAAAAATGACGATTCTTGACAGTTTATAAGTTGACGGTCGTCGGAAACCGTCAACAATAGGGTTTATCTTGACGGTTTTAGGCTTACGTCAAGAGATGGCCTTTTTTGTTACTTTAGCTCATTTATAGCATGTATGTTGACGGTTTCGAGGGATCCGTCAAGAAAGAGCATCTTTTATATTGACGTTTTGATAATAACCGTTAACTATTGTGTATGCGAAAAAGTTGTCGCGGTTTTTTTCATTTGCCATTATGGTAATTATTTCAAAGTCTTTAAAATTAATGACGGTCTTCCACAAAAAATTTTAAGGCTCATAAGAACCAAACTCTCGACTTCTTCCCCCGCTCTATTCGAAACTCTCGACTTCTCTCTCCCTCCGCTCTCCCAGAAAACCCTCGTCTCCCCCTTCCCTCTGAAACCCTCGCCTCTCCCCCTCTCAGAAACCCTCGTCTCTCCCCTTCTCAGAAACCCCTCATCTCTCTCCCCCCTCAGAAATCCCTCTCTCCCCGTCTCAGAAACCGCTCTGGAGAAAACCTAACCGGTCTGAAGAAAACCCCTCCACTTCGATACTGCTCTGGAGAAAATCCTAGGCTTCAACAACTTCGTGCTGGAGAAAACCCTAGGCTTCAACAACCGTTCTTCACAATACGGCAACTTCGATCTTCACCGTGCGGTATAATGCCTTTAATTTTCTCTCTCTGAAATTTAATTTTATGCCTAGGTTTTTTGTCCCAACTTCGTTCGTTCTTCACGTTAGGGTTTTTCGGTGGCAACTTCGTTCGTAAACTTAGGATTTGATTATAGAGAAGTGGGTTTTTTGATGTTATATTCTGTGATGGGCCAAAATTAGTCCCTTCGTTCGTAAACTTCGTTCGTAAACTTAGGATTTCATCATGAATTGATATGTGCACATGTACGCATTAACATAAGTTCATTTTTATTCATCCACCAAAACTTTTATAATTCAATAACTGTTATGTGTAAACTACTAGTGGCCAAAAATTATATGGATGTTCACTATTTTATCCAAGAAGAGAACTATAGTGATTTTTAATTTCACACTTGACAATCCTAATAGTTGGTATTAATTTTATGGATGTTCACTGTTTGTGTAAGGATGTTCACTGTTTGTATAAGGATGTTCACGGTTTGTGTAAGGATTTTGAATAATGATTTCGTGTAAGTATTTAATAGTTGGTGTTAGTTTTATGGATTGATTTTGTGTAAGAATTTAATAGTTGGTGTTGGTGTTATGGATTAATTTTGTGTAAAAATTGGTTTTATGGATTGATTTTGTGTAAGGATTGATTTTGTGATTGATTTTGTGTAAGGATTTAATAGTTGGTGTCGGTTTTATGGATTGATTTTTAATTTTAAAACATCATGAATTGATTTTGTGTAAGGATTTAATAGTTGGTGTTGGTTTTATGGATGTTCACTGTTTGTGTAAAAATTTTGTGAAATTGCCATCTTCCTAATAGTTGGTATTGGCTTTATAAATGTGTAAGGGTTTTGGGTACGTATCAGTAGGTGTATCAGTATACACTGATTTCACACTTGACAATCCTAATAGTTGGTGTTGGTTTTATGGATGTTCACTGTTTGTGTAAGAATGTTCACTGTTTGTGTCAGGATATTCACTGTTTGTGTAAGAATTTTGAATAATAATTTTGTGATTGATTTTGTGTAAGGATTTAATAGTTGGTGTTGGTTTTATGGATTAATTTTGTGTAAGGATTGATTTCGTGTAAGAATTTAATAGTTAGTGTTGGTTTTATGGATTGATTTTTAATTTTAAAATATCATGAATTGATTTTGTGTAAGAATTTAATAGTTGGTGTTGATTTTATGGATGTTTACTGTTTGTGTAAGAATTTTGTGAAATTGTCATCTTCCTAATAGTTGGTGTTGATTTTATGAATGTGTAAGGATTTTGGGTACGTATCAGTAGGTGTATCAATATACACTGATTTCACACTTGACAATTCCAATAGTTGGTGTTGGTTTTATGGATGTTCACTGTTTGTGTAAGGATGTTCACTGTTTGTGTAAGGATGTTCACTGTTTGTGTAAGGATTTTGAATAATAATTTTGTGATTGATTTTGTGTAAGGATTTAATAGTTGGTGTTGGTTTTATGGATTAATTTTGTGTAAAGATTGGTTTTATGGATTGATTTTATGTAAGGATTGATTTTGTGATTGATTTTGTGTAAGGATTTAATAGTTGGTGTTGGTTTTATGGATTGATTTTTAATTTCAAAATATCATGAATTGATTTTGTGTAAGAATTTAACAGTTGGTGTTGGTTTTATGGATGTTCACTATTTTTGTAAGGATTTTATGAAATTGTCATCTTTCTAATAGTTGGTGTTGGTTTTATGAATGTGTAAGGGTTTTGGGTACGTATCAGTAGGTGTATCAGTATACACTTATTTTGGATATATTTTAATTTTTAGTTGTATCTCAATTTTTAGTGTATCGTTGGTCCTTAATTTCTAGATGAATCTCAATTTTTTATTTGAAATGCATAAACTCTTAGTTTCTTCCTACTTCAATGTTGCACAAATAGGTGAAGGGTCCTTAATTCCTTAATTTCTAGGCGTATGTACCTGAGAATTGCTCGTTTCTTTATTTGTAGAATGAATGGTTCTTCAATGTGAATGGTTTAAATACTTGCAAGCATTGTCTTCTACTAGTTTTAGATACCCTTTGAATTTGCATTGCACATTCTTAGATGGTTTTTTCTGAGTCTTGCATTGTATAGGTTGCATTCCCCTTCTTAAAAAAAATACTGTTGTAGCTTAAAAAATAGCTCTGTCATATTTTGGTTGTAGGAAAGGATGAAGGTAAGACCTTAAGGAGTGGACTAAGGTCGTCTAAAGTTGAAGCTCAGGTATACAGACTATTACAATATTATATTGCATTTGTATCTTGCTAAGTAGAGTTACATATCTAAATCATGGCTAACATGCTATATTAACCTGTTTAGGCACTTCTATTCTAATCCAACCCAAAAATGGATAAATCGTGGATGTCAAAGGATAGAATGTGTAGGGAATATGAGGAAGGAGTAGAAGAGTTTCTTGAGTTTGCAAAACTCCATTCAAGTAATCCTAATTCTATTAGATGTCCATGCGAAAAATGTGGAAACCTGACATTTCAAACGTTAGGGGTCGTAAGAAAACATTTGTTTAGGAGGGGTATAGATCAAAGTTATATAGTATGGGTTTTGCATGGTGAGAAACACGAGAAGATAGGATCGTCAAGCTTTGCAACATATGTTGAAGAAACACACGGCTATGAAGACGACTCCTTTGAAGACGCTGTAGATGCTGTGAAAATGGTTAATGCTGCATATGAACATATTTCTGGTGACCGTAAGTCATTTATTTCTCTACTTGAAGATGCTGAAAAGCCTCTATATCCTGGTTGTTCAAAGTATACAAAACTATCAGGATTGATGAGATTGTATAACATTAAAGGAAGATTTGGGTGGTCTGACAGTAGCTTTTCAGAGTTGTTGAAAACTCTTCATGATATGTTCCCAACACAAAATGAAATACCTTCATCAATGTACGAGGCTAAGAAGATGATAAAAGCTCTGGGTTTGGAATATGAGAAGATACATGCATGTCCCAATGATTGCATACTTTATAGAAAGGAATATAGTGATTTATCGGATTGTCCCACTTGTGGAACATCAAGATGGAAGAAGGCAACTAATGATCCTCACCAAGTTTTTAGTAAGAAAGTTCCTGCCAAACTATTATGGTATTTTCCTCCCATTCTTCGGTTTAAACGAATGTTTTAATCCTCAAAGACAGCAAAGGACTTAACTTGGCATGCTTATGAAAGAGTAGTTGACTGTCACGACCCGCTACCCAAATTGTTGGGTCGGGCCGAGTCATGTCCAGCCTACGCTTGAGATAAAGCATAGTAAGCTGTTCTAAAGACAACAAGATAAGACTAAATGTGCTAACAGTTCTATAAGTAAAATAAAAGTCATAAATGCTCCAAACACGAAAGTCGTCTCATATAGTAATAAGTCCAAGTACAAGTCTGAAATGTAAAACTGGATACATGTCCAGTTACAAAATATGTAGTCTAATACATGACTACACTAAATATCCCAAGCAACTACGCAAACTAGGCGAGTTTCCTCACAGGTACATCCTCATAAGACAAAGCATGGTCCTCGACAGTATCTCCATAATATGAGTCGCAGAGTAACTCTTTCTCAGTAAGGATACCTACAACGTTATCCTGTCAGGACGGGAGCAAGTACTGATTTTAACAAACTAGCATATGAAACATGGAGATGAACATAAGAGGAATAACTGGAAACATGGCATCACATAGTCTATCATGGCAAGGACACATATGTCATAGAGACAGATGTATATGTAATGTTTAAAACTGTAGCAGGTACGTAATCGTCAACAGATGTAAAATGTATTGTGGTACAAGTATATAAAATGTACTTTCGTACAAGTAAAATAAGCGATAGATGTACATACGTACAAATACAGCTGGTGCGCCTACGACAAGGTATACATAAAATATCAAAATTGCTCGGTACGTACGTACGAGTAAGGGGGCATGATCACGTGCGCTACTAACAGTGTTCCCATAACCCAGGTTCTAATCATGTGAGAGATACATAAAGACTGTTCTAAGCATGGTAGTAACTGAAAGTACAACATGTGAATTTGCTACCCCAAGGATCAGCATTTAACATGGTTGGATTTGCAGTTCATTGATGTAACAGTATGTAAAGTTTGTAGAAAGTGCTTGCCTCTAGCAAAGCAAAGCAGCGATAAGAATGCTATAGGTGCCTGGTAACTCGTCACTGTAGAATAAATACATAAACTTAGTTTTTATACTAAGTTAAACACTACGACACTAGGTGGTACAACACGACTTGTGACTGGGCACCTAGCCAAAATGATGACTTTAGCATAGAAGACCAATGTGGGGTGATGTAATACTATAACTAACTTTCTAGGGTCTTTACACTAGTGTGGGGTGACGTTCAATACGGCTATAACTCAAAATAACACAAAAAGTTGCAAGTCGTAATTATTCAATAAATAAATCAACTGTACATTATGTTCCAACAATTTTTAAGATAGACAAAAAGCTCAATTTTACATAAAATAAAGTACCATAATTATCCTTGTTAATTATAGAAATTTATTATAATTTTTCTGGAATTTATTAACCAGTATATGTATTTTATAAAAATCAGTTTTCATAAGTACACAGAAAGTGAGTTCTGGTTTCATATGCCAAAACAGTGGCAAAACTGTAAATTAAATACGGTGAAAATTATGATAAATTAGCTAAATTAACATAGTATCTAAATACTATTTTTCCAGAATTTTAACAGTAATAAAAGTATTTTTAGAAATTCAAAAACAGTATGGTACACAATCTGAAATTAAATAATTAATTATCTGCGTATTTTGTCCATGTACATAATTTGAACCAGAGTTCAAATACAGGACCCAAGGCCATGAATCAAGTCCAATATGACTTGTACAGGTCTTGAATGTGTGAAAACACATTGGAGCCCAAAAACCCATGCTAGGCTTGGACACCAAATGGTTGCAGTAATAAAATACAGGGATTTAAATAATAATAATATATTTTCAAAGTGGTAAAAATATACAAGTCATAATTTAAGCAATAAAAATGACTTGGAAATTTATGCACAATATTATTTTATACAAAGTAGAATTTTGAAATACATACATAAAATGTATAACTACAATATTTATATATATACATATAAATATATAGATATTTATATATATACATAATGGATATATATATATGCATATGTTATATATATATGCATATGTTATATATATATATATATATATATATATATATATATATATATATATATATATATAAAATATATATATATAAATATATAAATATATAAATATATATATATATATATATATATATATATATATATATATATATATATATATATATATATATATATATATATATATATATATACAAATATTGTATACATATATATATATATATATATATATATAATAGTGTATATATATAATAATATATATACACATGAACTTATATACATATATACATATATACATACATATACATAAATACCTATATATATATATATATATATATATATATATATATATATATATATATATATATATATATATATATATATATATATATATATATATATATATATATAATATAATAGAGTACTAAAAATAATATATATATATATATATATATATATATATATATATATATACAAATACAGTGTATATATACATATAATACAGTATATATATAATAATATATATATACATATACATGTATACATATATACATAAATATATATATAAATAATAACACAAAAGAAAAGAAAAAGAAAAAGAAAATGAAATAGAACATCAGGGAGGGTTCGAACTCGGCCCACAGGGTCGGGTTTGTAGGACCGATTGTAGGAACGAGTTGTAAAGCGCAATACTCTAGAGGGGGGATGAATAGAGTAGGCAGCGGAAATTAACTATTTAAAAATTATTAGCAACAAGATCACAGAATATATCACAGATATGTAAATGAAAAGTAGAGAGTAGAGAGCAAACGCAAACACAAGGATGTATACTGGTTTCCCTCTGTTGAGGACTAGTCCAGTCGGAAGAACTCTAGCTTCCAGTTGAATCCACTATGGAAAATCACCACAAGTTTTCATCCGAAGTTCTTGCAACTTCTACAACGCGAGCTTTGATCTGAAGTACTCGACCAACTTCAATTGTGAAGTGTGTAACTTCAATCAAGCCTCCGATTACAACCACTCTGAAACTTCTAGACCGTACCGCACTGGCAAATCGACTAGAGGATTGTAACTGGCTTGGGATTTGAAAATGAATAGCTCAGAATACTTTGGAAGAAGTAGTAGGCTTATAGAGAAGAGATATGAAAGTAAATGAGTGTGTTGAAATGATCGAAATCCTTCTCTATTTATAGTTTTTCCAAAGGTAGAATTCTGACAGAATTCGGGCAGAATTCGGGCAGAACTCTATGAGAAAATCTCGTTGGGATCCGTAACTGCAGGAAGACCAAGTTCAAAAAGCAACGTTCACTAACTGAACTCTGGCCGAACTCTGGCCGAATTCGGGCCGAACTCTGGCCGAATTCTGTCCGAGTTCTGTTGGAGTTCTGTCAGGGTTTTTGCAAATTGGTTTTTGGGCTTTTTGAAAAGTCAGGCAGTTAGGAAGTAGTTGAGGCTTTTGTAAGTGGGCTTGTTTTCAAAATGAAAGGGTATTTTGGAAATGTTTCTTGGGTAGCCTATTTGCCAGTACGATGCAGTGTACATCGTATTTCTAGACTCAATAAATATGCAAAATTACATTGATAAAATAGGAAAACCAAGAGCCCTTTGATGATGCGCCTTTCTTCAAATATATGAGCAGACTTGAAGACGCCTTTTTCACTTGACGGCGGTCGTCCAAAGATAAACAGATCTGGAAATCTGAATACCTTTCGGTTCAGAGAAAGCTTCTTGTATGACGCCGTCTTTGGCCCATCAATGATTCTCTATTGCATATGTCCTGGTTTGACAAAGCTTGATCATGCTTACAGCATATCTAAGAACATGTTAGACAAACATAACAATATGATACAAGCATAGCAATATGATATAGAATATTTAGGACAATACTAACATTAGGACAATGCTAAGTTAAGTAGCAACATGATAGTGATTACATGAATATTAGTGACGTCATTACGTTAAACTTAATTGATTAGCCATATTCAAAAATATGATATAATCATTGGGCTAACAATCTCCCCCTTTTTGATTATGGCAAATCCTTTAAGTTTAATATATATACAATAGATGCATGTATCACTAATAAACACATAACACTAGAATATTGTGTGCTATCTTAAACTTATTTCTCCCCACTTAAACTTATTTCTCCCCCTTTGACATGATCAAAAAGAAGCTCCCCCGTAATTAAAGCTAAAATGAACTTAAGCATAAGTAAAGGGAGAAAGCAAAAATAATCATGATCAAGGATTAGGAGAACAATGAAACGACAAGTTTAGAAAATTGCATAACTAAAGAATGAAAACTTGTCAAAACACAACATAGTTGGTTGAACTTAAAAACATTGAAATCAATCAATACATAGTTTACCAACTAGAAATCCAAAAATGAATTATGATTTGAATGTCATTTGACCAAAAAAATCTATCAATATAGTAGGAATCAATCATTGGTCATAAATAAATCACGAGGAATAGAAATATGCACATCTAGTAGATATAAAAGAATCAAAAATATAATGAGACTTTCAACAATGATCACAAAAAAATATGATTCATAATTTGCCCATACAAATTAGTGAATCAATTCCATAATGGGTACAATCATCGAAAAGAGATCAAAATAAGTATACTAGAATCTATACAAAATCTATACCAAAGTTCATGCATTTGAATTCAATTACCTTAGCATGATATATATCCATCAGATAAACAAGAAGGTAATGAAGACAAAATACTTGAGAAGGAGAAATTCAGTCGACTTGGATGCTCCCCCGTAAAGTATGATCAGTCTAAATATAGATAATCATGAACTTTGAGATAAAATCTCAATAAGAAATGCCAAATCAGTTTAAACTCAAAAGGATTATCAATAAATTAAATTAATTTTGGCAAGATAACTTTTAGAAACTCGAATGAGATAATTAAAAATAATAATAATCATATATTCTCTCATAAAACTAATACAAATCCAAAAATCATGAACAACTCAACAAGATAATTTAAGTAAAAGAATATATGTTCATGATGAACTAGGTATACCACATATTAAGGGCATAAAGGAATTGAAACAATTAATTTTTCTTCCCCTTAAAATATGCGTATATAGTTCAAAAATAATATGCATAAAATAGATAAAATAAATAATCACAAGATCTAAGGGATATCCAAGATATGCATCTTTTCTTTCCTTTGGTCAAATGCATATAAAATTCTAAAAAAAAAACAAATGTCATCTTTAGGCAAAAAAAAAATATTCAATAAATAAACGCTTAAAGATGAAGAAACAAAATATGTATCTCCAATATATATATAAAAGAAAATATTTTAAGACATTAAAAGATTTTGAAAACTGTCTTTAATAATAACATTTGAGTACCGGACAGATTCAAAAATAAAAAAAATTCAAAAAGACTTTTCAAAAAAAAATCTGGAATTTATTAAACTGTCTTAATAAATGTTCGAATGCGTCCATTTAGTCCTCAGACTGAAAGCTGGCGATTCGAATCACAAAAATTTTAATAAAAGAATCCATAAATCATAAATAAATCCATTTGAACAAATAAACATAACTGGATAAATGTCCAAAGAAAAATATATTCTAGATATATAGCATGTCAAGGGAATAACTGTTTTGAAACAATTAACCGCTCCACCTTTACATGGCTATATCCAAAAATAATAATATTGACAAAAATTTAAAATAAAATTCAGAGACATATTTCCAGAAGTAGAAAATTAATTAGGTCTTCTTATCAAAGTTCATTTCTTCCCTTTTAGATCCTTAGCACGGTGTCCACCTGACAACCGTAAGGTTTAAAGAAAAGAAACGCTTTGAGAGAGAGATTCAATAAGCATGACTTCTCCCATACAAAGAGTTACTGTTATAGACAGTAAGTAACTTAAATAAGAAGATAATAATATAAAGCTCAAAAATCATTAATATTATGAATATTACACAAGCTAAAGATGAAATCACAATACCACAATATTCAATGAGTAGTCACGAATACGAAAAACAATCATCTTTAGACAAAAGAGGAAATATCCATTAAATGAACATTTAAAAATAAAATAATCAAAAGATATTTCAAATTAGCATGATGAATAATCGTATAAGTCAAAAGATGACATAAATTGATCTATGCTATAGTATCTCACAATCGACAAGATAGATCAACATATGCTACCTTTTGTAAAAATATAAAGAGAGAATATTATCCATCAAATCAAAAATACAAAATCCATCAGATAATAATTGCAACTAGATCTCAATAAATCTTTAGTTTAAAAAGCGTTGATCAATCTTGGGTTAGCTGTAGAGGTACTGTCCCAGCTAACGGAGGTTCACCGGGGAACACTTAAGTACCGCTTCGCTTCGACCGTAGTCGTGGTGACAGACAGACCTTTTGTAGGCTTGTACCCAAAATAAATCTCTTCTTTAATAACCGAGGATTTAAAAAGAATTAGTGCAATATGAAATAAATTATATTCTATGGACTTAAAAATCTTAGAACAATGTAGCATACTGTATAAGATGTATTAATTATATTTATCCATATGTGCTACAAAATCATTGGGTAACAATAAAATATAAAACATTTGTAAATCAAAAAGTAAGACCTAGATACGCTAATGTATTCTAGAACCTAGGGTACTGGGTTCAGTACCTTAGATCCAGAACTAGACGATAGTTGCATTTAGACCTTAATAAATCTTAAGTCTATAAAGTATTGATCACTTCGGTTTAGCTGTAGGGGTCGGTTCCCAGCTAGCGGTAGTTCGAAGACTAGTGCACCGTGTCGCTTCAGACTATTTACACCTGTATGACAGAAGGATCCTTTCGGCTTGTTCCCAAAATGATCTCTACTCTTAAGAACTTAGATTCAAAGGAATATATGCAGTATCATCGAACATTGTCGAAATCCAGAATCCCTAAAAGTAAATACCCAAGGAATGGTTTATCAAGATCTAGATATTAAAAATATCATGTATCAAAAATGTCAACCAAAAAGCCAAGAAAAACATACACCATTAAAAGAGACTTTGAGGAAGAAGCTAATAAAGAGAAGTACATGAATTTGTTCAAAGTAATAAATAGCTTAAGTATGAGATAAGTACAAGTTTGAAACTACTTTTTAAAATAATATAGAACTTGAACTTAACTCATATATCCCCATAAAGATATTTATACAATATAAGAAACATGAGCAATATATAAATGAAAATGAATTATTCATGTATCATTAACAATCATAAAAAAAATTACAAGATCAAAAACATGCATAAATAAACTTTATCAGACAAAGATGTAATTGATTCATAAGAAATTAATCAAAATAAAAGATGAGAATCAATAGTGAATATATTATGCAAGCACAAGGTTAAGATAAAGATATATATATACTTTTCAAGTAAATAGAAGACTTGTGCTAAACATACATACTCACAAAATACTGATCAAAGTAAATACGACATGTTCAAGACAAATCAGTAAGAAGTGACCATTAAAAATATTAAAGACGAAGAGTCAAAAACATATTAACAAAAAAAAAAATCAGCTCCTATGCATGCTTCAAGAATAAAGATTAAAAGTAAAGAGCATACATAGATAAATGTGTCACACTAATAAAAGATAAACACTATATAGTGTGAACTGATCATTTAAGCTAAATAGTTAGTCATGCTAGGATTATATCTCACATTGATTCAAACAATAAACAATTTAAAATATATCAATGAAAGCTAATAGCAAGAAATCAATAAGAACATGCTAAATATTAAAAAATTTCGAAAGCATGTTACCGAAGTGGTTCTAGTGACCACACTTCTGTTGGTGCAATTGCATGGAAGATGACCTTTGTAGCTTTGCAATCACCAACATGTTCCATGGTTCTATTTGATATGAGAAGCTTCACCTGCAATATTAGGTAAAGACTTTGGTATCCAATACTTGGATCCATATTTGTTAGCTTTGGGAACCCATTTGCATAAGTTCATATCAACAAGTTTTCTAATCTGACAATGATTAGAAATATGTCCATTCAAACCACAATAATGACAGAAAGAATTAATATTAGTACTATGTGTAGTAGTATGAGAATGTGCAGTAGTGTGATATGATGTGCGTGGATATTTGTAATAGAAAGCATGGTTATGTGAAGCTTTAGCTTTGCTTGCTTCCTTAGTAAAAGATCTAACGTGTGTGACTTTGTGATGTGCTAAGTGTCTTGTGTTAGACTGAGTCATAGGTTGTACTACCTGCTTTCCCAGTCTAATCTCTAACTTTTTAGAGTTAGCACAGATCTCATCATACTTAGCAGAGAGAGCATCAATTCTACATGAAGCAATAGAATACTTCTTCTTTTCTGATTCTAATTCCTCCTTAAGTTTAGCATTTTCTTGAGTGCTTTTCTCAATGCATTCAAGCGCCTCATGCAATCTAAACTCAAGTGTGGATATCTCAATAGAATTATCAGAAGTAGAAGTATCTCTAGCATCATTCAATAAGCAAGTAAGCTTTTTAATCTCACGCTTATAGGATAGAATATCCTCTCTAGCTTGCTTATATTTATCTAATACTTTCTTGTGTTCTTCTAACAGATCACTGAAAGCATCAGATAAATTATCATAAGAAAATTCACTCTCTTCAGAAAAAGAATTATTTTGTACCTCGTTAGATAATGCCATTGTGCATAAATTTGCAGCTTGATGAGGTCTCCCTTCTTCTTCTTCATCTTCTTGTTCTTCTTCTTCTTCAGAATCGCTTGCTTCGCTTTCACACCATATGCCCGATGATCTTCCTTCGTTTGATTGTTCGTAGTGACTCTCCTTTCTTGTAGTAGTACAATCTTCTTGGATGTGGTCTATCTTCTTGTAATTGTCACATACAAGCTCTTCTTCGTATAAGGGATTATGCTGTACCTTAAATCCCAATTTCGTCATGTACATATTTGCATCATTATGAAGACTATCCTTCTCTCTGGAGTTGCTAGCTTTGCTTTCATACCTGCACTCATAAGTAGCTTCAAGAACTTTCCAAATTTTATGAGATGTTGTGCAAGTAGAAATAAGATTGAATACATTTGTGTCTACAGCACAACAAAACATATGCATAGCTTTTGCATCAAGGCTAGCTAACTTCTTCTCTTCATCCGTGTAACTATAATAAGGCTTATTGATTATAGAGGATGTAAGAATAGAAGTAATAGTAGGCTTTTTGTAGCCGGTGACAACAATTGACCATAAGTCAAAATCTAGAGACTTCAAGTAGAAGCTCATCCGTGTCTTCCAATAGCTATAGTTTGTTCCATCAAATAGTGGGAGTCTATTTGAGGATTGCTCTTCAGTTGTGAAGTACATACTTGCCATATGTGATACTGTGATCTATGTAATAGCTATATAAATAAGAAGATAATAGCAATGTTACCTCGCTTTACCTGTATAACCCGCTTTGATAATGAGGATCTGCTCCAAGGATGTTAAGCCAAATAATAAAGTCCTTGCTCTAGTTGCAGTACCTGCTCTCTAGTTGAAGTACCTGCTCTGATACCAATTGTAGGAACAATTGGGATCAGAATATAATACCTCTCGATGTAGTGCTGGCTCTGATACCAATTGTAGGACCGATTGTAGGAACGAGTTGTAAAGCGCAATACTCTAGAGGGGGGGTGAATAGAGTAGGCAGCGGAAATTAACTATTTAAAAATTATTAGAAACAAGATCACAGAATATATCACAGATATGTAAATGAAAAGTAGAGAGTAGAGAGCAAACGCAAACACAAGGATGTATACTGGTTTTTCTCTGTTGAGGACTAGTCCAGTCGGAAGAACTCTAGCTTCCAGTTGAATCTACTATGGAAAATTATCACAAGTTTTCATCCGAAGTTCTTGCAACTTCTACAACGCGAGCTTTGATCCGAAGTACTCGACCAACTTCAATTGTGAAGTGTGTAACTTCAATCATGCCTCCGATTACAACCACTCTAAAACTTCTAGACCGTACCGCACTGGCAAATCGACTAGAGGATTGTAACTGGCTTGGGATTTGAAAATGAATAGCTCAGAATACTTTGGAAGAAGTAGTAGGCTTATAGAGAAGAGATATGAAAGTGAATGAGTGTGTTGAAATGATCGAAATCCTTCTCTATTTATAGTTTTTCCAAAGGCAGAATTCTGACAGAATTCGGGCAGAATTTGGGCAGAACTCTATGAGAAAATCTCGTTGGGATCCGTAACTGCAGGAAGACCAAGTTCAAAAAGCAACGTTCACTAACCGAACTCTGGCCGAACTCTGGCCGAATTCGGGCCGAACTCTGGCCGAATTCTGTCCGAGTTCTGTTGGAGTTCTGTCAGGGTTTTTGCAAATTGGTTTTTGGGCTTTTTGAAAAGTCAGGCAGTTAGGAAGTAGTTGGGGCTTTTGTAAGTGGGCTTGTTTTCAAAATGAAAGGGTATTTTGAAAATATTTCTTGGGTAGCCTATTTTTCAGTATGATGCAGTGTACATCGTATTCCTAGACTCAATAAATATACAAAATTACATTGATGAAATAGGAAAACCAAGAGCCCTTTGATGACGCGCCTTTCTTCAAATATATGAGCAGACTTGAAGACGCCTTTTTCACTTGACGGCGGTCGTCCAAAGATAAACAGATCTAGAAATCTGAATACCTTTCGGTTCAGAGAAAGCTTCTTGTATGACGCCGTCTTTGGCCCATCAATGATTCTCTATTGCATATGTCCTGGTTTGACAAAGCTTGATCATGCTTACAGCATGTCTAAGAACATGTTAGACAAACATAACAATATGATACAAGCATAGCAATACGATATAGAATATTTAGGACAATGCTAACATTAGGACAATGCTAAGTTAAGTAGCAACATGATAGTGATTACATAAATATTAGTGACGTCATTACGTTAAACTTAATTGATTAGCCATATTCAAAAACATGATATAATCATTGGGCTAACAGGGTTCTCGGGTTTGGTCGGGCTGGCCAGAAATGGGGGAAAAGATCGGGGTCGGTCGTCGGGGGTGGGTAGGATTAGGATTTTTACGTTTAGGTCCTTAGACTTTAGGGTTTTACAAATTGGTCCCTCTCCTAGGTAAATGCAATATTAAATTTGTATAACATAAATGAAACAATTTACAATTTGCAAACTGTTATAAAAATAAATTAACAAATTGCATAATAATATTAAAACAATTCTAAATATTACAAAATGATATTAAAATATTTTAATAAATTACAAAATTGTATTTTAGTTATTAAAACTCATTTAAAAATTATTTAAAAATTCTAGAAAAATTTCTAAAAATTATAATAAATTATTTTAATGCTAAACAGGTCATTAGCAACTAATTAATTCTAATTTAATTAATTTTGAAAAATAGGGGCTGACATTGACGGCAAACTTCGCCATCCTGCAGACTCCGCATCATGGAAGCTAGTTGACCATAAGTGGCCAGATTTTGCGAAAGATCCTAGAAACCTTCGATTATCTCTTTCAGCTGATGGCATAAATCCACATAGGTCCCTTAGTAGTAGGTCAGTTGTTGGCCAGTTATATTGGTTACCTATAATCTACCGTCGTGGTTGTGCATGAAAAGAAAATTCATGATGTTGTCGCTATTGATTTCAGGTCCAAACCAGCCGGGCAATGATATTGATGTTTATTTAGCACCATTAGTTGAGGACTTGAAACTTTTATGGGAAGAGGGAGTTGATGCTTATGATGCACAAAAAAGAGAGTTCTTTACTTTAAAGACCCTATTGTTGTGGACTATCAACGATTTTCCTGCATATAGAAATCTGTCTGGTTGCACTACTAAGGGGTATGCATCATATTATGACACCTTCCAAAAATAAAAAAAGAGGTCATCAAAAGGGGTATGCATCATATTATGTGATATATTATTTGGTAAGTGTTGTCTATCAAAAGAGGTATGCATCTTTTTTTTTCTGGTAAGTGTTGTTCCTGAGACATATATATGGGATTCTGACACAATATATGGGAAATGAATGTTTGGTTTTTAACTAGGTTTGAAACAGGTTCAGTTGTGAATTAAAATCTTTGGAGGGAGACACACAAACACAGACATCATATTATGTTTTTATTTTTGTATGATCTAGTGGCGACGCCAATCAGAGAGCCACTTAGGCATTATCCTCCTAATCAAGTTAGCTTTTTGTCAAATGCTTGTCTTTGTCACATGTTATAGAGATGAACCCTCCCCAAGTGGAGGAAGTACAAAAACAAAAAGCAACGAGAGGTCCTACAAAAATGAAGAAAACTATCAAGCGAAGAAGTGACGGAATAAAAAATTGTCACATTCAATAAGGCCGGATAGCCTATTGGGACGGCTGGTGCAGAATGTGTTAGCTTGATTGGGGTCATTGCACGTTCTATGATACCCATTACTTATGACGATTGGCGAAAAGTCCCTCAAAATATTAAAGACAATGCATGGTCGTCAGTGGAGGTAACTTTTATTTATGTAGAAAAATTATTTTGAGTTCATTTATTACTACTTATGGTTCTAAACTGTAGTAATCTTCATATGCAGCAATTTTTTCTCCTTGATCCAAGAGCTAAAAAAAATTTAATGCAAACAATGGGTGTTGCATCAAAATCATTTCGGCATACATTGACAGCTTATGTTCTTGCAAATATGGACAAACTTGCAGTTCTTCGAAATCCCCCTCCAAACTATGATTTTATCAATCAAAGTGAATGGTCCAAGTTTGTGGCAACTCGTCTTTCTAACGACTTTCAAGTATCGTAGTGTTAATTATGTTTTAACTTTGCAACTTCAGAAATTCTTACTTATTGTAAGCAAATTACATTATCGTTTCAGTCCCGGCGCAAAGTGCATCAAAGCCGGAGAATAAAGCATGTATATAACCATAGGCTAAGCCGAAAAGGCTATGTCGGTTTAAGAGAAGAAATTGTAAGTGATCTCATTTTGAATTTAAAGTCAGTATTTGAGTTTTACATATCTCATTTTGAATTTTAAGTCAGTATTGTGAGTTTTATATAATGACTTTTTCTAAAAAACAGAAGAAAGATGGTACATATTCTGAGGACCAAGTAGACCGATGTCTATTTTGGAAGCTAGTTCGGAAGAAGCAAAAGCGGGATGTAGGCACAAGTTCAACAAGAAGAATAGTAGGGGTTGATAATGAAGATGCTAATGAAGGTGATGATCCATCGATAGTTTATGATCCAGTCACACAAGCAATGGTGGATAAAATTGTAAGCAAGTCTTAACTGTATTTCATTTTCATTCTTCTTGCACAACTTCATATTAAGATGCTAACATAAATTCATTCTTTTTATAGGATGAAGTGAAAAAGAAAACAAGTTCTAGACAGTTGTTGATTCCTCAAAATATAGATGCTTTTGGATATGCAATGGAGAGGCCCGAGCACGGTGGTCGTGTTACGGCAATGGGGAAATATGTCACCCCAAGATCTCTTTTCAACACTCTTAAAACTCGGACTGCCTGGGAGGAGGAGAAAAAGAAGTTGCTTGATGAGATTGAGAGAAAAAATAAGATGATAAACAGCTTACTTTCACAAGGTCTCTATGCTACGCCATTATCCGATACCGGTTCCAACTTTCTAATTCCTCCAGTCCCTACCGTTAATGCACCGAGTTATGCCTTCGACGGTTCGCAGAGGACAAGGATGAAGAATCAGGTTTATTTCATCCCATCTTTTAATTTTAGTGTAAAGTAGACACACACTATCTACTTCACCAAGGTTCAAAGTATAGGTATCGGAATCAGTATCGGACTATTTCTATGAGTATCAGGATCGGCGGTATCGGCCAGTATCGGGTATCGGTCGGTATCGTATCGGGACATACCAAACCGTATCGGTATCGACAGTATCGGATCGGTATCGGCCGATACCGCGAACTATGACTTCAACTTTTCTTTCTATTTGTTTATTTCTAGAAAGTTGGACTTCTCTGTCTACTTGAACTTTTCTGAACACTATCTACTTGAGCACACTATCTACTTGCATTTTTTTACTTGAACTTTTCTGGAAAGTTGGACTTTTCTGTACCTACTTGAATCAGTATCTACTTTTCTGATACCAGTATCTACTTTTCTGAAAAGGTTGTAAGTAAAAAATCTCCTCTCCAAACTGATCAAGATATGGATATAGATGCAACAAAACCTAGCCCGAAGAGTAAAACAAAGGTACTACATGCCAGTTTCTTTATTCTTGAAATCCTAGTAAAATGGAAGTAGTAAAGGGACATACAATTTTCTATATGCTTTCTTTTTAAAAGGTAGAAGCTTGCCAATTGGCTGTGGGTTCCATCGACAATATTGTTGCCAAAGGAACCATTATGGAATACAAGTCCCCCAATGTTATTGTGTCCATCGAATTGGTATTGGACGAGGATGCGTTGCTTCCTATTCCTCCTGAAGATATCCCTATAACTAAGATTAAGGATGCTATTGGATATCACATACTTTGGCCAACCGATTTAGTTCTTCATGGTACTCTAATTAGAGAGGTAGTCAATATTTATTTAGAAGTCTCTTGTATAAATATCATATTATTTAAGTCTTCTATATTTTTACTCTGAAAATGTGTTGTATTTTAGGCATCCAAGGTGGACAAGGAAGCTCCCAGTGAGCAAAGGAACACGCCAACTAAAGTTAAAACTCCAACAAGGGCTTCCACTAGAATTCTAAGGTCATTCAAAAATCCTCCCGGAATGGACTGCTTTGCTAAACTGGTACAACGCTTGATTGTTGAAAAAACTGTAATTTCGGTACCACTTCCTGGCAAATTATTTAATACCGCAACCGTTGCAATTCTGTTCGAGAAGGATTTCGAAAATTTCACCAAAATGCGTGCCCTATCATCTAATTGCGTCCAAATATACATAAGGTAATTGAATACTTTGCTTTTCAAATTTTTGTTATTACATTAATAAGTTGATCTAAATAATCTACAAACTACATATATAGGTTGTTGTACATTCGTTTGGAGGAGGTAAACCTTGTCGAGGATGTTTGCTTCATTAATCCGAGAATAGTCTCCGCGTCTGGTTTGAAAGACGTTCTTAGAACGCGGGATGCAAGGGCACGACATATTTGTAACAGTTTGATATCTCGAAAAGGAAGTCGACTTATTTTCTTGCCATACAACCCTAGGTAATACATTTTCTTACTTATTTTTCTTCTACAATTTCTCACTAACTCGATAACTTGTATATATCTGGGTGTATATGGTGTTATAGTTTTCATTGGGTTTTGGTTGTCATTGACCTGTCACTAATGAAAGCATATTATTTGGACTCTTTGAGGAGTTACGTCCAAGACGATCTTCAGTACATTGTAACAAGGTATGCATCAATATTTGTACCATATTTTAGAAATTTCACAACTACAGTTAATGTACTAATTAGATGATTCAGTAATGACTATTAATATTATCCACTTTAATTTGCTTATAGTGGACTTCAGATGTTTCATGCTCAAATATAAAAGCAAGTCAAAAAGTTTAAATTGAACTGGATAATAATTAAGGTGCAATATATTTCTCTCATGTAAATGTAAATGAAAAATAAATACAAGTTTGTAAGGACTTTGCTTAATTTTCTATGATTAGGCGCCACAACAAGCCGGCTCTGTGGAATGTGGGTACTATGTGATGAGATTTATGAAGGAGATCGCATCTGATCGAACCTTACTTAATCCAAAGGTGATGTTTTTAATCGACATATATATTTAGAATATATATATATATCATGACAGTAACAGTTTCAATTTTTCTTTCTATTTACAAACAGTACAATCAAAAGGAAGACTACAATTTTGAAGAAATTAATGAAGTTCGTACAGAGTGGATGAAACATGTTTCACAGTTCCTTAACTAACAAATCGTCGTAGGTAATTTTAGACTATCTACAGTGAATCTATAGTTTAACAATTTCGAAAAAATGTTTTCATTATGGAGTTTTATGATGGTACTCTATTTCCATTTGTTTTCCTACTAGCTATTTTGTTTAATGAGTCTATAGTTTAACGAGTTTAAGCTGTATTTTTAAATTGCAATGATCTGGAAACTATATTTCATGATATCGGAATCAAACTCGGTATCGGACTATTCTTATGAGTATTGGTATCGGCGATATCGGTAGTACTAATATTATAACCTCTTTAAACCATGATACTAACCTCATTAGATCGGGACATGCCAAACCGTATCGGTATCGGCCGTATCGGATCGGTATCGGCCGATATTTTAAACCATGCATCAAAATTGTATAGCAAAAAAATTTATCCATAAAATTCTAAAATAAAGACTAAGGAGGTTATAATATTAGTACTACAAGAATTGACGATTAGAGAAACAATTAGCCATTTATCATTGTTTTGTCCACTAAAAAATGGCTAATTGTTTCTCTAATCGTTAATTCTTGTAGTACTAATATTATAAACTCCTTAGTCTTTATTTTAGAATTTTATGGGTAAATTTTTTTGTTATACAATTTTGATGTTTTCTTTCTGTCATCTGATACACAGTTAACTAGTATTGATGTCAATTGATCAATTTTGTAAACAAGCTTATATGCTTCTCTGGATGTTGGTAAGTTTCTGGAGAGTTATGAGGTGTCCAACAAAAATGTGGGATCTTGAGTCTGAAACTCTTCGAGTGATTGTTATAAAGGCAAACTTCTCCCTCTTGACTCTCAATGGTTTTATGGAATTGAGATATTTTTTGAAATTTGTGAATAATAATTTAAGGGTGGTTCATCTCAGATTGACATGATAAAGAAACCTGACAAATTTTCTTGCTTAAGTATTCACAAGTTGTAACATTAGTGTATAACGTATGTAGATTCTCAAATAGGTACAATGTAGTCACACATGTTGCACGAATACGGTTACGGGTACGGGTACGGACACGATAGGGACACCAGTTTCCTGTGCAACATGGGTGACATTGATCAGATATTTCTGTACTGTTTGGTCAAAGGAGAACCAATACTTGGTTGTTTAAGTATCACATCTTTCTGTTGCAGTTTCGAATTATATATAGTTTCAATTATAGTGAGAAACTTTACAAGATTGACAATTTAGTTAGCCTTCAGATTCTTTACATGATTTATACATGTTTGTGAATTATAGTTTCAACATGGCTAGCCTTGCAGTTCTTCTCGAGTGATTCAAATTGTCTCGAGTTGTATTGATAATCCTGTAATAGTAAGTTGATACTTTGTGTTCTTGTTCTCTCAGTAACTTGCTGAAAAATGAAGGGTGGATATGCATGCCGTGAATAGGAGCTGTGGATATGGAGGGATGTGCTCCGATATGGTTTGCTACTTTCTTGGTTTTATTTTGTAGTTTTGGTGGATTATGTTTCGTGGCTGTGACAGGTGATGGTTATTTGTGGTTTGGATGTAATTAAGTTGTATGGAAACAACAGATGTGGGATGCGTACTTTATGGTTGGATTATGTCGTGGTTGGACAAGTGAAGAATACATGTGGTGGGACAACTATTTCAGTTTTTCTTGTATGAACAATACAGTTTGTTAATATAAAATTTGGATTTTATAGTAATTTGATGTGTGCAGCTTCTGGATTGATATAATGTGTGGTTGATTAATATTATATAATTCTTGACGAAATTTTGGCATGCTTATCTTGATGGTACTCTAGATAGCTTCTCTTGACGATTGTCATACGTCAACTTTAATTCATATCATGCTGTACAATATAGCCGTGAATTAGTGCTTTTCATGACGGGTTTTGTCCGTCAAAACAAATGCTTTTATTGACGGTAAAGACCGTCAACTAGGCCAGAGTCAAGAAAAGTTTTTGCCTATGTTGACGGTTCCTAAAAAGAGCTATCTTAACGGCTAAAAACAGTCAAGAAAACTACATAAAATGACGACAAAAAACCGTCAAGAAAAGTCCAGTCAGGGACCGTCAAGAAAAGGGGGGAGACTTTTCTTGACTCCGGCTTAGTTGACGGATCTGCAACCGTCAAGATGACCATTTCTTGACGGAGAATCACCGTCAAGAAAATCCCTTATTCTTGTAGTGACATACAACAACAATATTCATTTTATTACAATAGAATCTGAAAAGGAAAATAAAGGAAAGTGCTAAGCCAACATTCTAGGGTTCAGGGGTTCCTGGTTCAGCCTCTGCGGGACATAAGTATGTCCCGTAGAAAGTGCAGTAAGGCAGCTCCTCTTCGTCGCAATCACCTAAAAATGTTGGGTCTCCAGTCAGGAGGGAGCAAGAACATATTTCATCCACATCTAGCAATTCTAAATTAATAATAAATGTAAAGTGCGAGACAGTTTAAGAAACAATTTATTTTTCTTGTATTTAATAGTAAAAAGACCAACAAGAAAGATGATGTCAATGTCCAGAATGATGCAATGCTAAGCTAGTATTTGAGTATATAACAAGGGCCTGTGACCGGCTAGTGAGGCAATATGTACTAACGTTTCGGCCGAAACGAATAGTATACGGTACGGCTCAACCCACAGTGAGGTAGGGGTTAGCGCGAGGCAATAAACGATCAATATTTGGCTTTGGTCACAGACATTATACTACTCCCCTAAGCAATCCCCAAGCAATGAGTTAATGAGTCAATAATCAACATGTCAAGATAGGCATCCAACAATCCATCAACCTATATGGAGTCCAAGAGGGATCCACGGTGAATCATTGTAACTATACTACATGTAACTAACTGATGCATACATTTAATTATCAAAATAAAAACGTAAACATGGATTAGATATGAACTTGCCTCAGAATATTCCTTGACTTGGCAGCAACCAGAAAGTGACTGCTAGGGTTTACGAATCAGAACCTACAAGATTGTAACGCCAGTTTTAGTAGCCAGAATTACGCCCTAAATTCTAAGGTACAAGCTAGATCAAGTCTATAGGTGGGTGTTCCTAACCGAAGTCATATGTACAAAAATAGGTTTAATTACAAATCTAACATTAACGTAAAACCGTTTTGAAACAACATAGGTTTTCGTCATAAGTAATAATTATTAGGAAAATATTTTAAAGCGAATTTTCTGAAATTAGTAACTTTCGTAAGAAAATAGTTTTTATTTAAAATAACATTTTAAAATAGGATTTATTTGTTAAAGTAAATATTTAATCGAAAATAATTTTTGTAAAATATATTTTTAATCATTTTCACAAATTGCCTAGAATCGTCTTTAAATATTAAAAATAATATTTAATGCGCAAAACTATATTTTTCCCAAAATATTGGTTCAAGGTTAATATAAAGGTTTTCGGATTTTATTATTAAATACTGCTACCAAAATTAACCTTTTTACACAACATTAGTTTTTATTACAATAAATCACTTTATAAACCATTTTTAACTAGAAATCGTTTTAAAAGAGGAATATGCATAATTTATAGTACCATTTTCTAACAAAACTTTTATTTAATAACAATAAATTTTAAATGAATAAATGTTTAACTACTATAAATGTAATAACTAAATCATTTATTTGGTTTAGAATTTCTACAGCATAACATTATAATTTAAGAGATAATCCTAACTTTAATTTAAACTATTTAAATCGTTTCAACCATATATTTAAAAATATTGACATTAAGCTACAAAAAAATTTATACTAACAATTACAATTTAAGTTTCCTAAAGTGATATTATTACAACTTTGCAAATTTAACAACACAGAGATAAAATAAATCATCACAGAACCTAATTTAATATCTACAGAAACTAAAACTAGGCCAGAAAGTAAAATTATGGGTTCTGTGAACTACAACAGAAGGTAAAAGGGGAGAGGTTGCCCAAGGCTTGCACGAAGGAGTACCGAGGGGAGGCCTCGGACTCGGAACAATGCCGGGATCGATGAGCACGGTTACGAGCACGTACACGGCGAATACGCGACGACGGGGCACGCGCATGGGAGACGACGGACGCCAGGTGGAGGATGCACGGGAGACGCCGGGACGGGCTCGGAAGGTAGGGGAGTGTGGTCTGAATTCGGAGAGGATGACGAGACGAACGCGACGGTGGTCGAATTTTGATTTGGTGGAGGGAGGAGGAAGTTATGGATTTTTGAAGAGGGTGGTGAGGAAGAAAAGCTTCTGGAGAAGAAGGAGAATTCTAAGAGTTAAACTCTCTGTGGGATCTCCAGATCCGGTTTGGGGGTGTGCGCACAGGACCAGAGGGAGAGGGAAACGTGGGTTTGAATGGGTTTGGGTATGGGCTTGGATTGTGGCTTTAAGTTATTGGATTGGGATACAATGATTGAGGGTTTAGGTTTAAGGCTTAACAAAATAATTAATAAATAAAAATAAAATTAAGCATGGGCTTCATAACCTTCCCTCCTTAGAAAATTTCTTCCTCGAAATTTTAAAGATAAGGGCCGGGGTACAATCCAAAATTACCTAGTCTTGATCAAAAATGGAATTTAAATCATTAGGCACGATCGAATTCTAGGCATGATCACTAGGTATAATGATAAAATATAGGCACGATCAGAATTATCTAGATATAATCTGAAATAGAGTTAGAATATTGTTTTGATCAAAATCATTTTAGGCATAAGTGAAAATCTAGGTACAATTAAAATATGATCATAAAAAATAGGAAAAATCAAATAAGGTCTCGTGAAACAGAAAAGACAAAAAGAAACGTACGTCAATTGTTTATTGAAAGGACAGAAAATAATGGAATCATCTGAGATGAGGGACTAAAAATTCCAAATCAAATTGGAATGGGGTATAAGGGTTTGTGACTCAGGAAAAATTAACAAGTTGTATGATAGTAGGATATCGAGGGTGATTTAGAATGATATAGCTATGATAGGAATGTAATCAGACAAGATATTTTTATTGAGGACTGAGTGATGATCAAAGGGGATAGAAAGAATATCGTATTACTATTTCAACGGTCAGAAGATAGGATGTGGAGGAAAAAAATGACTTAACAAGATAAAATCTTATTAATACACATGCAAAAACCAATCTCTAACTCGCTAAACTAGCTGAACTCTCAGGATCTACAGAAAACTAAGGCAGCTGCCAAGGTATTAAAACTAAATCTATTTGGATTCATAAATCATGTAAATCAAACTTCCATTCGTCGTTGTATGTAACTCGTATGCCAAATGTATTTCAAATTTTAAGTATTTCTCTCGATCAAATCATTTTACAGACATCAATTTTCTATTGTCAGCCATTCTTCCAAAACAGACTACATCAAAGTCACAATCATCACTTGTCATAGTAAATCCTTAGAAAATTCTTTAAAGTTGACCCATGATCCATATTCAAGAATTTCCAATTCTTGAAATCAATTGACCAATATAATCACTAATCAAATTTTAATTTTAACCATGCACCTAACAATCGTTCTCATCCAAACACATTAGCAAAAATATCACAAAATCTCAATCATTCTTACCATAACTAATATGAGTCTCCAATGTCTGGTAGAAATTACAAACCCAATTCCTCCTTTTCAACGTTGCATGCCAATGGTCTTATCTCAATTCCTCACTACTTATTCATTCTCTAGAATCTATCATTACATTGCTTGTGATACTCCTTCCATGGTTATAACCGTCCCTTCTAGGTACAGTAGTAAAAGTTTGATCCCCGTCAAGTGTTCCTTTACTTGATCACCATATTCTCATGTTTATATATTATCCAAATCCACTTCCTCCATGGAATAATCTTACCAAATCATATACTTTCTTTGCTAACTCTACCTACGTCTTCCTCTATCTTCCATAACTCTTCCTTTAATCATAAAATTCAAAATCGCCAAATACCTTCATTTGTTTGAATGAGGTTTAGGCACTAGTGAGCACTACCAACGGTTCTAACCCGAATAAGTCACAAGTTAAGATATACCACTCTCTCAAGACTAGCTTTCTCAAGGTATTCTTCTACCTTTCCTACCCTTTAGCTAACTAATATTGATCCCAAATATGCCTTTACTAGAAATGAGATAGGTAACAATCTATGTTTCTCCCGCATATAGCTATCAACTATAAACATATAGTCATCTACAAGATGTATATCAACTATTTAATATATATAGAGCTATCCGCAACTATCTATAACTTCCAAAATATGTAACAAAATATAATCAACGTACTAAAGTTGAACCAGGAAAGAGATTGAGCCAATAGAGATTGATATGGTCCTAATAAGTTCTAGAAAAATCAAGTGGAATTTCATAGGAAATATATTCTTTCAGGATGTGATAAGAGATTTTTGAAAATGGAGACAACCGGTAGAAATGCAAATCATCTAATCGGCAAAAGTCAGAATAATTTGATGGTACTAAAATGTTGAAAAACAGTCCTAGATAATCAAGTGGAATTCCCATATGAATCCTATAGAAATGATTTCTGAAAATTTAAACTAGTCGCTAAGATTCAAAATAATCCAAAATTTAAACGAATTAAGATAATTCTTGTAAAGTTATCAATGGTGATAAGAGACCAAACATGATATATTTATAACAGGAATATAGTCTCAATAGTACCCGGAACCATACATATCCGAAGTTATTTTGCCTCTAATTCATGCCTCGCCAGAGTACACCTGACTGTAGTAAAATTTTGGCTCCATAACTTGAATAATAATAGGTTTCTGAGTAGTCTATCAACTTTATCCATTTCATGGCTAAGCAACATAGGGGCAAATCTGATGTATTTAGAACATAGTCTCAATAATATCCGAAAACCTATGAACACCTGAAATTACTTCAACTTAGAGTCTATGCCTCGCCAGTGCGCAACTAGCTGCAGTAAACTCGCAGTTTCCATAATTCAGACAAATGAATACAATGCAAATGTGCGAAGCCATATTAGGTCACTGAATATTTTCTCAACTTTGTCCAAGAGAATTTCAAAGGAGCTTCCGAAAAATTCAAACGAGTTCTAAAGTTCTAATCACGATAGAAAAAGATGTAGATGTCTATTCTTCTGGAATCAAGAAAATTTATCAGGATAATTATGTGTTCCAGTAGCTCTTGAGAATCAAGATGTTGGTTTTGAAGTCCAGAGGAGTATCTGTTCTCCGACATTTCTTTTTCAAAGATTAAACTTAAAGAATGGATCAATTTGATCTGACTAAATGAGTTGGACACAAGACATGATAGAAGCATAACAGCTTCGAGTTGAGTAGAAGGAGTCATGAGAATATTCCCGACAAATCACTTAGAGAATACCGACATTTATCGAAATTATTGTGAGAAAAGGAAAAAAATGATTTATAAACCAAGAAAAGTTTGAGAATTTGCTAGGTAAGTTGGGCTAAAGTTAGCCTTTTTGGTTCAAGGAAGTCAAGTTGAAATGGTTTAGCAAAGCTAACAAGGGAATAGCTTTGGAACATTGGTCATGATCTGAGGTTTAGGTACAAACACAAACAAGGTAACCTACGAAACTATAAGCAAAGCAAAAATAGATTTTAAAATATATAATTCCGGCCCTATGATGTAACAGGGTGAATATCATCTAAGTGTTCTAGTTGTTTCTAGAGTATGTTTTTCTAAAGTCTCATCTAGACCTAGGACAAATTACATGATTGCACGCTGGTCTAGACTAAGTTGACTAGACCAATTTACAGAACTAGACCTGCATGGGCCACCACTAAAAACATGTCACGACCCGATCCTAATGTAGTGGATCTAGTCGAATCATGCCCAGCCTGCACCGTTGTGAGACGGCGACAGTAAGTTGTATCAAGCAGTGAAACACAACATGCAGAAACATCTAACGAAAATAAAACATTTTATTCAACTGGAAAAAGTCTGGAAATAAAACATACAACAACAATATTCATTTTACTACAATATAATCTAAAAAGGAAAGTAAAGAAAAGTGCTAAGCCAACATTCTAGGGTTCAGGGGTTCCTGGTTCAGCCTCTGCGGGACCCAAGTATGTCCCGTAGAAAGTGCAGTAAGGCAGCTCCTCTTCGTCGCAATCACCTAAAAATGTTGGATCTCCAGTCAGGAGGGAGCAAGAACATATTTCATCCATATCTAGCAATTCTAAATTAATAATAAATGTAAAGTGCGAGACAGTTTAAGAAACAATATATTTTTTCTTGTAATTAATAGTAAAAAGACCAACAAGCAAGATGATGTCAATGTCCATAATGATGCAATGCTAAGCTAGTGTTTAAGTATATAACAGGGCATGTGACCGGCTGGTGAGGCAATATGTATACTAACGTTTCGGCCGAAACGAATAGTATACGGTACGGCTCAACCCACAGTGAGGTAGGGGTTAGCGCGAGGCAATAAATGATCAATATTTGGATTTGGTCACAGACGTTATACTACTCCCCCAAGCAATCCCCAAGCAATATGAGTCAATGAGTCAATAATCAACATGTCAAGATAGGCATCCAGCAATCCATCAACCTATGTGGAGTCCGAGAGGGATCCACGGTGAATCAGTGTAACTATACTACATGTAACTAACTGATGCATACATTTAATTATCAAAATAAAAGCGCAGACATGGATTAGATTTGAACTTGTCTCAGAATATTTCTTGACTTGGCAGCAACCAGAAAGTGACTGCTAGGGTTTACGAATCAGAACCTACAAGATTGTAATGCCAGTTTTAGTAACCAGAATTACGTCCTAAATTCTAAGGTACAAGCTAGATCAAGTCTATAGGTGGGTGTTCCTAACCGAAGTCATATGTACAAAAATAGGTTTATTACAAATCTAACATTAACGTAAAATCGTTTTTGAAACAACATAGGTTTTCGTCATAAGTAATAATTATTAGGAAAATATTTTAAAGTGAATTTTCCAAAATTAGTAAGTTTCGTAAGAAAATAGTTTTTATTTAAAATAATATTTTAAAATAGGATTTATTTGTTAAAGTAAATATTTAATCGGAAATAATTTTCGTAAAATATTTTTAGTCATTTTCACAAATTGCCTAGAATCGTCTTTAAATATTAAAAATAATATTTAATGCGCAAAACTACATTTTTTCCAAAATATTGGTTCAAGGTTAATATAAAGGTTTTGGGATTTTATTATTAAATACCGCTACCAAAATTAACCTTTTTACACAACATTAGTTTTTATTACAATAAATTAATTTATAAACCTTTTTGACTAGAAATCGTTTTAAAAGAGGAATATACATAGTTTATAGTACCATTTTCTAACAAAACTTTTATTTAATAACAATAACTTTTAAATGAATAAATGTTTAACTACTATAAATGTAATAACTAAATCATTTATTTGGTTTAGAATTTCTACAGCATAACATTACAATTTAAGAGATAATCATAACTTTAATTTAAACCATTTAAATCGTTTCAACCATATATTTAAAATTATTGACATTAAGCTACAAAACAATTTATACTAACAATTACAATTTAAGTTTCCTAAAGTGATATTATTACAACTTTGTAAATTTAACAACACAGAGCTAAAATAAATCGTCACAGAACCTAATTTAATATCTACAGAAACTAAAACTGGCCAGAAAGTAAAATTATGGGTTCTGTGAACTACAACAGAAGGTAAAAGGGGAGAGGTTACCCAAGGCTTGTACAAAGGAGTACCGAGGGGAGGCCTCGGACTCGAAACAACGCCGGGATCGATGAGCACGGGTACGTGCACGCACACGGCGAATACGCGGCGACGGGGCACGCGCACGGGAGACGACGGACGCCGGGTGGAGGGCGCACGGGAGACGCCGGGGACGGTCTCGGAAGGTGGGGGAGTGCGGTCTGGATTTGGAGAGGACGACGAGACGAATGCGACGGTGGTCTCGGATTTTGATTTGGTGGAGGGAGGAGGAAGTTATGAATTTTTGAAGAGGGTGGTGAGGAAGAAAAGCTTCTGGAGGAGAAGGAGAATTCTGAGAGCTAAACTCTCCGTGGGATCTCCAGATCGGACGCCGGACCAGGGGAGAGGGGAACGTGGGTTTGAATGGATTTGGATATGGACTTGGATTGTGGGTTTAAGTTATTGGATTGGACTACAATGATTGAGGACTTGAATTTAAGGCTTAACAAAATAATTAATAAATAAAAATAAAATTAAGCATGGACTTCACATGTACCTCCAGATTGATTAATTTCAAGCAAGAAATGGCTCATTACTGATTTCATTCCATATATTTAAGAACTATATTATGTATAGATAAAGTGTGGACACTGTGAAGGTACTTTGCCTACTTCTAAGAGCATCTCCAACCCTATTGTGAGTTTGAAAAAAATTGTTGCCACATAGGAATGACAACCATTTTTTCCAAAAGTACTTCTCCAATGCAAATGTGAAATCAAGTGTAGAGTTGACATGGCAATGACATGGCAAAGACAATGTGAAGTTGGTTGTCTAGATCTAGACAATGCACTTCACAATGTCTTTATGTACACATCATCATTTGTGAATAAAAATGTTTATAAAAAGAAGTAGAAGAGTAAAAGTTGTCTTGGAAGTTGTAAAAAATTACTTTGTATTGTCTTCTCAATACTTTTGCATTGGAGATGGCTTTTTAAACTCATTGTCATTTGTAAGTATAATCTTGCCACCTATACAAGACATTGTCTTGTGTCCTATGCCACCTAAGATTCACAACACAAAATTAGACAATAGGGTTGGAGATGCTCTAAGAATAGACTACATACTATGTTGCATGGACCCACCAAATTTACGTCTGTGCCCATGTCCGGTACGTACTGGACAAGGATAAGGACATGATACGGCTAGGTACATCCTAGATACGAATATATACGTTCTGGACATGGCTTAGACCCTGTTCAACAATGAACCCAAAAGATATTAGTCTTGAGATTGAAAGTTTGAGGACTCTGGCTATATTTTTTATCTCATCGGTACTAACTAGGTACTTCTATGTCTGCTTTAAGAATGTGAAGAAAGAAATGCATGAGGTCCAATATATTAATGACCAACCAGATATTTAAACCAAGGTATTGATATCGGAATCGGTATCGGACTATTCCTACGAGTATTGGTATCGGCGATATCGGCGGCGGATTCGGATCGGAGTATCGAATTTTTTGGTATCGGAAAAAAATAATTATTAATAAATTATTTACATTTAAAAACATATATTTGATACATTTAGGCATAATTTAAGTATTTTTAGTGTTATTACGTAGTACTTTTGAAATTAAATAACATTGTAATCACCCTTAGCGATTGGTTTACATAAAATAGATTGATTTTTTTTTACATGTTTTTACAATCTTATTGTGCTTTAAATCCTTGATGATTTGTCTTTTTCGTTTAATTTTCTTTGCCGAATTGACCGGAAAAGAGACCCTCAATGTTGGTATCGGTAAGTATCGGGTATCGGTCGGTATCGGATCGGGACATGCCAAACCGTATCGGTATCGGCCGTATCGGATCGGTATCGGCCGATACTTTAAACTATGATTTAAACAAAATCTGAATTGACATAGAGAAGAAATGCAAATCCATTTGGAACGGAGCAAGGGCTTGGATTGATCGAAGCACTTGATCACCAGAAGGCGAATGACAACCCGAGGCAACATGAAACATATCGGGACTTAAAACCTTCAAACCAAGTTACACATGAGAGAAGAAACTTCTCTTTTCAAACCAAGTTCAAGCACAGCAAACCCTTCAAACATCAAGAGGGATAAGCACTATAGTTTCTTTCATTCAAGAAACCTCTCTCGAACTACAACTTCCCACCTGGGAAGCCCGGATGATGCTCCGAAGACCGGAGCCCGTGTCTATGGAACATCATATCGGGCACGTATCTGACACGTACAAACACAATGTCACCGTGTCAGCACCGTGTCGTACGAAATTGGTTCCACCCAACATGGTTTCCTCAGTTGCAGAAACAAGGAAAAATAAAAAATACATGTACAAATTAAAACACTAATTTTGTACGGTATTTACTCCAAAAAAAATTGAAACTAGAGTAGAATTCGAACATAGAGTTCGATGTCAGCATGTTTTTAACTTTCTCTCCAGGTACCAAAAGTTTAGCAACTACACCATTAGGCCCATAAATATGAAGCTGTTATTGCCGGGGATGCCGGGGCACGCTATTCGATGGAAAATACAGAAATTGAAACAGTTGTAAAGACAACGTTTCAAATGCAATTCCTTAAAGAAGGTTTTGCAACAGAGATCCAGAAGGATTCTGCAAATTACGAGATCTAAAAAGATATCGTAATACACGAATAATCTAAAGAGATTTTCGTGATCGTAGCAAACTGGCAGTAGTGCCTTCTAAAAAGAAGATACTGACAGAACTGCTAAAGGCAACAGAAGGATGACAGGCGAGAGATGGAAATGCTGGGGTGAATTATCACCGTTGCTCAAAGCTTTATTCGCCCTCTGCGAACAGCTTCCAGGAACCAGCAAGGTTGACGGAAAAACCTTGAAACACTCCTGCTCTTCTGACTCCTCGGAAGACGGCGAACTCCTCTGGTAATGGCACACACCCATGTGCACACACCCATGTGCACTACACATGGCACACACCCATGTAGTTAATTAATCCCACATGGCACACACCCATGTGCACTACATGTGCATCTCCATAAAGAGAATAGACTCATATATGTAGAGATACACATTCCTTTCTAGCCGATGTGGGACTAAAAACCAAAACAAAAGGCTACAAACCTAACAATCCCCCACATATCTCTATATATATGAGTACGAGTGTTCCCCACAGTAACTGTCCATCATGCATTAGGAGAGATGTCGCTTACGACTTGAATCTTCCCGCATGGGTCAAAAATCAAACTATAACACAAGAATGGACTAAGCCTTGAATTCTGCATTATAGCTGAAATTCTTTCCACTCACATAATGTAGTTACATGTGCTTCTGGCTACACATTAAAGGCCCTGTGCCAGCCTGGTTTCAGTGTATAATTTTGGGTGTCTACAAGTTTACCCTCAAGAGATGACCTGATATCTCTGTCATACACTATAGGTGAGTTCATTATAAAGAGACATGACATGAAGCGCTTTGTGCTTTCCTTGCGGTACTACGCCGCTATGACATGGCTTAAAGCCGAGGCCTTACCCCGTACCGGGAACCTCATCGTAGTGTCATACTACAGTAGCATGAGGCAACCGCCTCTTTATAGTGCCAAACTACCCAGCATGAAGCGTTAGGCTCCTTTGCGGTGTTACGCCGCAACGACATGGCTTGCAAGGCCGAGGCTTTATCCCTAACCGGGTACCTCATGGTGGTGTCGTGCCACTGTAACATGAGGAACTCCTCCTCTTTGTAGTGCTGACTACACCCCTCTTTATATTTAATATACAGCATTAGGCTAACTGCCTATTTACGGTGCTACGCCGCTGTGACTTGGCCTGCAAAGCCGAGGCTTTATCCTATTCCTGGGCAGCACCCCACATATAGGAACCTCATCGTGGAGTCACCCTACTGTAGCATGGAGTTTCACTCCTTGTAGTACTGTTCTACCATGCTTCCTGTAAAGCATACCAGGCATTCACTCTGCCTGAGAACTCGTTAAGGCAATTAAGCCAACCTTTCCACAGGAACCGTTTTCCGCAGAAAACAATAGTAGACAACAGTGGTTATAGGTCCGTAACCTCTCCATGCCCAATAGAACATGTACCCACCGTTCATGATATTCTTCCGATTAGTGGTCCTCCCTTGAACCAAAAGCTAGATACCTAGTAGATAAATCTTTGAACTATTAGCATAAAACTTTATGGTAGGAATACAAAAATCCAATATCAGAATGCCTTCAAGCCCATTTTACAAGCTGTGTCATCAACCAGCTGGCGCTTGAGACCCTTGGTGAACGGATCCGCCAGATTCTCCTGACTCCGAACATCAATTACTGCAATAACACCTCTCTTGATAAGATCGTGTATTGCCCTGTGCTTCAACCGCACAGTCCTCTTCTTCCCTTTGAAGAGGTCATTTGATGCCACCGCCGCAGTCGCCTGGTTGTCGCAGTATATCGGTATCGCCGGTATTTGTGCTCCAACCAATGGAAGATCATACATGAGCTCCCGAAGCCATTCTGCTTCCTCGGCTGCGGTATCTAGTGCAAAGAACTCAGATTCCATGGATGACCGCGAGAGCATAGTCTACTTCTTCGACTTCCACGATATAGCAGCTCCACCCATTGTGAAAACGTATCCACCTGTGGACCTCTCGCTCTCCACCTCTGAACACCAACTGGCATCACTGAAGCCTTCCACTACCGACGGATCTCCGCTGTAGTACAGTGCATATATCTGAGTCTTCTTGAGATATCTCATAACCCGTCTCACAGCTTTCCAGTGTTCAGCACCTGGGTTGCTCGTGAAACGACTCAGCATTCCCACGGCAAAAGCTATGTCAGGCCTTGTGGCAGTAGTAGCATACATCAAACTTTCCATTACGCTTGCATACTCCAGCTGCCTGACGCTTTCCCCTGAATTAGGCTTCAGCTTCAGATCACACCTGTACGGCGTGTCGATCCCTGGAAGATCCCGATACCCATAACGAGTGATCATTTTCTCAATATAATGAGACTGTGACAGCGCTAGTCCAGTGTCTGTCCGGATGATCTTGATCCCTAAGATCACATCAGCTTCCCCCAAGTCCTTCATACTGAACTTGCTAGAGATGAACTTCTTTGTCTTGGTGACACAGCTAATATCCGTACCTAGGATAAGCATGTCGTCCACGTACAGACAAACGATCACACCTCTTCCATCAGCGAACTTCGTGTAAACACACTTGTCCGTATCGCTGACCATGTAGCCATTTGACCTTATAACTTTGTTAAATTTCTCATGCCACATCTTGGGAGCCTGTTTAAGACCGTACAAGGATTTCACCAACTTGCAAACTTTGTCTTCAAGACCCCTGATGACAAATCCCTCTGGCTGTTGCATGTAAATCTCTTCGGTTAGCTCGCCATTTAGGAAAGCCGTATTCACATCCATCTGATGTATCACCATCTTATGTATTGCTGCGAGAGCAATCAACATTCTGATGGTGGTCATCCGGGCTACTAGAGCATACGTGTCAAAATAGTCAATCCCCTGCTTCTGAGAAAACCCCTTGGGTACCAACCTAGCCTTGAACTTGTCAATAGTTCCGTCTGCTTTCATCTTCTTCTTGAAGATCCATTTGCATCCGATGGGTTTCGCTCCTTCAGGAAGATCAACCAACACCCAAGTGTTATTTGAGGTGATGGAATCAATTTCATTGTCAATCGCCTCCTTCCAGAAAACTACGTCTCTGGTCTTCATCGCCTCATCATAGGTAAGCGGATCTGCTTCCACATGATAGGTGACAAAGTCACTTCCGAAGTCCTTCGGCCTCCTCACACGCTTAGCTGACGGCTCAGCTTGTTCTGGTTCAACCGTTGTTTCAACAACAACATCTTCTTGGACCACATCTTCATTGAAGACTTCAGTTTCTTGTGCACCCTCATTATTCTCCGGAACATCCGGAAGAACAATATTCTTGTGCCTTGCAAACTTGTCTTCAAAATATTCTGCATCGCGAGATTCAATGATATGATTTGACTCAATATCAAGAAATCTCCGAGCATCACTCTTCTCGGCATACCCCAAGAAGATCGTCTTTGAAGTCCTTGTCCCAAGCTTCTGAATCTTTAGATCTGGAAGCTTGACATACGCCAGACACCCCCACACTCGAATGACATTCAAGTTAGATCTGACCTTGAACCAGAGTTCATGAGGAGTAACGTCTGAAGTTGCATGAGGCACTCTATTTAGAATAAAAGTGGCCGTCAATGCAGCTTCTCCCCAGTAGCACTTAAGAAGGCCAGCAGTCAACAACATTAAATTTATCATTTCTGTCAACGTCCTGTTCTTTCTCTCAGCTGCTCCGTTTGACTGAGGAGAGTACGGAGCCGTAGTCTCATTGACAATTCCATGTTCCTTATAGAACGATGCGAATTCATGAGACCTGTACTCCCCACCTCGATCACTTCTTATCCTTTTGAGTTGTTGTCCAGTCTGCCGCTCAGCTTCGGCTCTGAACTCCTTGAACTTCTCGAATGCTTCGTCTTTAGCCTTCAGCAAGTAGACAAACGCATACTTTGAGAAGTCATCGATGAAGGTTATGAAATACTTCATCCCGACCTTTGTAGAGAACTATTTGAAGTCACAGATATCGGAGTAAACCAACTCCAGAAGATCTGTACTTCGATTAACCCGAGGAAAGGGTTTTCTTGTGATCTTCGTTTGAGCACAAACTTCACATTTCTCTACCTTACCCCCACATTTGGAGATAAGTCCTAGACTAGACATTCTGTTTATTCATTTTCAATGAACATGTCCTAGCCTATTATGCCACAACTCAAGAGTATAAGCAGAATGAGTGACTTCATTAATTATATTAATTACATTGGACTAATTTACAAGCTGAATCTTGAACATTCCTTCGGTATAAAAAGCTTTCCCGAAATATGTTCCCTTGATAGACATCACCATCTGGCTAGCATTGATGTCCATCCTGGGGCCTGCATTGCAGAGTAGGCCTCCCGAGACCAGGTTCTTGGCGATAGCAGGTATGTGCTTTACGCCTTGAAGCGTCAGAGACTTCCCCGAAGTCAGCTTCAACACCACTGTCCCGATCCCGAGCACTTCAGCTTGTGCTTGGTTCGTCATCATAACCACTTCAGAAGTAGGTGTATAGGTGGTGAACCACTCCTTACTGGAGCAGACATGGCAGGAAGCTCCAGTGTCTACCCACCAGTCAGAGTCAGTCCTTACTGCATCAACCTGTGCAATCATAGCAACTACGTCGGTGATCATAGATACCTTACTAGGCTCTCCTTGCTCTGACTGCTTGGTCTTTGCTTTACACTCATTCTTAAAATGGCCCTTCTTGCCACACTTGAAGCAAGGCATTTCTGACTTTGGCTTCTTTTTCTTGATAGAAGTTCCCTTGACTTTTAGATTGTCAGGGTTCTTCTTCTTGCTGTGGAAAGTCGCCTGCTTTCCCTTTGGTTCCTTGGTCTGAACCAGATTGGCGTTAGCCAATTGCTTGGACAGTGTGTCCACCATCAGTTGAGCCCGCATCTGGTCCTCAACATAGATTTCCTGTAGGAGATCTTCAAGGGTGATCTCCAACTTCTTCCTATTCATGTTTGCATAGAACTTGCTCCACCCAGCGGGGAGCTTTGAGACAATCCCTCCAACAACAAACTTGTCGGGAAGGGGCATCACCTCGTCTTCCAGCTTCTGTCGCAGTTTCAGGAACTCCTTTACCTGCGGCAGCATAGACTTTTCGTCCTCAAAGAACCACTTGTGATATTTTTCAACCACAAATATTTTACTGCGGTTCTTGTCTTCTTCGTAGAGTTTTTCTAGAGACTCCCATATGTCTCTAGCGATATTCTTCTTAGAATAGGATTCTGCTAGGGAATCCTCCATAGCATTTAGGATAAGCAACCTGCAAATGCTATTCTCCCTTCTCCACTTGGCCTGAAGTTTAGTAGCCGCAGAGATTGCGACAGCAGACCCAGTATCTGGAACGGTAGGTTCCTCTTCAAGAAGCACGTGATCCACGTCTCTGAGTTGAAGAGTGAGATAAACCTTCCTCTTCCAGACTTGATAATGCTCTCCATCAAACTTTTCTAACTTACAAAGTCAGTGTTTAGGAGTGAAGCATTAATATTTTTCATCGTAACAATAAAGCTTTGAGATTGTTATTGCCGGAGATGCCGGGGCACGCTATTCGATAGAAAATACAGAAACTGAAACAGTTGTAAAGACAACGTTTCAAATGCAATTCCGTAAAGAAGGTTTTGCAACAGAGATCCAGAAGGATTCTGCAAATTACGAGATCTAAAAAGATATCGTAATACACGAATAATCTAAAGAGATTTTTGTGATCGTAGCAAACTGACAGTAATGCCTTCTAAAAAGAAGATACTGACAGAACTGCTAAAGGCAACAGAAGGATGACAGGCGAGAGATGGAAATGCTGGGGTGAATTATCACCGTTGCTCAAAGCTTTATTCGTCCTCTGCGAACAGCTTCCAGGAACCAGCAAGGTTGACGGAAAAACCATGGAACACTCCTGCTCTTCTGACTCCTCGGAAGACGGAGAACTCCTCTGGCAATGGCTCTACTCTTCTCTCTCTGTTTGAAGTAACAGAACCCACACGTACTAAAAAGTACTAGTGTTTGTGTTAAAGAACACGCTCACTACTCTGTTGTGTTAAAGAACACTTAAAGTTTTTCTCCCTGGAATTCTGATTACTACCACCCTCTAAGAGAGGAGAGAACCTGCATATATAGCCCACGGGACGGTTGCCAAGCAGTTGCCTGAACTTCAGGGTAGTGGCAGAACCACTCCTGAACGTGCAGCAACTGCTGCAACCGTTCCCGCTCTAATATGCAGCCAGCCATACGCACACAGCCCCTTTTACGCACCCTACGCACCCTACGCACACTGCGTACGCTGCGCACACTGCGCACTCTACGCACTCTACGCACGCTGCGTACGATGCGCACACTGGGCGTACTGGGCTGCGTACTGGGCTGCGTAACTGGGCCAGCGTAACTGGGCTCGCGTAACGGGCCGCGCAACGTGGTCGCGCAACGAGCGCAACTTAAGCGCACTATGCGCCTAGCGACGATGCTGACGTGCTAAGTGCAAAGTGCGCCAACAAAACGCCACATTATGCCTCATGAGAGTGCGCCAACAAAATGCCACATTACGCCTCATGAGCCCTTGAGCCCGAGTCCGAGCTCGAGTCCGAGTCCGAGTCCGAGTCGCTAAGCTCCTACGGAGCTTAGCTCCATGGAAATAAATTTCCAAGAGCAAAAAGCTTACAGCTTCTTAATTGTTGATTAAGCCTTTATACCATTAATAATTAATCCCACATGGCACACACCCATGTGCACTACATGTGCATCTACATAAAGAGAATAGACTCATATATGTAGAGATACACATTCCTTCTAGCCGATGTGGGACTAAAAACCAAAACAAAAGGCTACAAACCTAACAGAAGCCACCTACTCTGACTAACTTTGCTACTTGAATTAGAAGACAAACATGACTTTTTCTTCTTTTTTTCCAGTTTAAGACTAAATCAAGATACTAAATGGAATATATATATAGCCTAGTGGTTAAGTGAGATGCATGCGGCCCAAGTGGTCGGGAGTTCGAGCCTCATGGAGGCGAGTTCGCCACAAGTACCCATTGCTTCAAATATATATATATATATATATATATATATATATATATATTATTTTTATTTTTATATATATAAAAATATACTGCAATACTGGTTTGGTACTCGAGAGTCCAAAACTACCACCAAACGTAAACTAAGGAGAAGAAACAAAGAAATCAATCGATGGCTACTAACTAAACTCTACTAATGACCCAAAAGTAAGTAGAGTTCCATTGGTCATTAAAAAAAATGAAGCTCCACTTTACTGCCAAATCAAGAAAACAATCACAAAACCAACAACAGAAACGTCCCCCACATGAGATTTCCTCAATCAAGGTATGGGTGTGGTTTCGAAATCACAATCAGTTACATTCTGTACGTATTATTGTGTTTTTTAAAAAGGAAACTGTGTTCACAGTGTATTTCTGAAATTTTGTTTTACCAACATATATTACTTGTGTTAGAACCGGGGCATAATATTTTCAATGGAAAGCCGAATGAAACAGTTGTAAGAACAACCTTCCAATGCAACAATTCTAGGAAGGTGCACAACCAGAGATCCTAGAAGAATTCTGGAATACGAAAATCTAAGAAGATTTTGTATACGTAGCAAACGATAGCAGTGCTTCTAAAAAGAAGGCACTAATCGAAATGCTAAAGGCAGCAGTAAAGATGACAGGCGATTGATGGAAAGGTGGTGTCCTGCTGGGGTGTCAAAAACACCAGTGCTCAAAGCTAGATCCGCCCACACGGTCAGCTTTCAGGAACCAGCAAGTTCGAGTGAACTCTGGAACGCTCTGGAAAAATGCTCTAAGAAGGACTGCTCGGAACGACAAGGACAGAAAAAGAATACTCGAGTTGCTGTTGTAGGTGCTGGAACTCCAGTGGCTCGAGGAACTCTCTCTTCTCTCTTTCTGGAATTTTCAGAATGATAATTCTCTATATATCGAGAGAGAAGTGAGGCCCTGAATATATAGCTACTGCTATAACTACTCAGATCCGCAATATGCGCCACGAAATAACGTCAGATCTACTATTTCAGGATCAGTTATCGCATATTACGGATCAGTTTGAATGAGGACAGCCACTACCTGTGCGCATTGCGCCAATAAACGAGTTGTGCACGCGCCTACAGCCGCATTGCGCGCACTGCACACGCTGTGGCGCAACTGGCGCAACTTGCGCACTGGCGCAACTTGCGCACCTGGCGCAACTTGCGCACTGGCGCACTCGAGCACCTCGTGCACCCGGCGCATGCGTGCACCCTGCGCACTTGTGCACCCCGCGCAACCCAGCGCACCCGCACACCCTGCGCAACCTGGGCGCACAACTGGGCGCACAACGTGGGCGCGCAACGTGGCTGCACAAGTGGCTCGCACAACGAGCGCAACTTAAGCGCACTATGCGCCTAGCGACGATGCTGACGTGCTAAGTGCAAAGTGTGCCAATAAAATGCCACATTACGCCTCATGAGCCCATGCGCCCGAGTCCGAGTCCGAGTCGCTAAGCCCCTACGAGGCTTAGCCCCAATGGAAATTAATTTTCCAAGAGCAAAAAGCATGATTGCTTTTCTTGGAGCCTTATCCTTACCTCTTAGTAAAATCACCCACATGGTTTCCTCCTTAGGGTCACCACCCCATGTGCATATCCCAACAACACATACTCATATATATGTTGAGATAACTCATGGTGCTTTTCCAATGTGGGACTAAACTTTACAAAGCATGTTGAGGCAAGCTCTCTTCATGTCAAAGAGCAAGAGCACCAACAATCCCTCACATATCTCATCATATATATGTGTCTAGGGTTGAGCGTTCCCCACAGTAAATATCTATTTTGCATTAGGATAGATGTCGCTGACGACTTGAATCTTCCTGCATGAGTTAAAAAACAGTGTGGTATAAGAATGGACTATGCCTTAAATTCTGTACCACAATTGTAATTCTTTCCACTCACAAAGTGTAGTTACATGTGCTTCTGGCTGCACATTAAAGGTCTTGTGCCAGCCTGGTTTCAGTACATAATTTTGGGCGTCTACAAGTTTATCCTCAAGAGACGGCCTGATATCTCTTTCCATACACTATAGGTAAGTTCTTTATTAAAGAGACATGGCATGAAGCCTTGCGCTTCCTTGCGGTGCTACACCGCTATGACATGGCCTAAAGCCGAGACATTACCCCTATCCTCATCGTAGTGTCATACTACTGCAGCATGAGGTCACAACCTCTTTGTAGTGCCATTCTACCTAGCATGAAGCCTAAGGCTTCCTTGCGGTGTTACGCCGCAACGACATGGCTTGCAAGGCCGAGGCTTTACCCCTACTCGGGTACCTCATCATGGTATCGTGCCACTGTAACATGGGGTCATCCTCCCCTTTGTAGTGCTGTCTACAACTCTTTAATTTCATTATACAGCATTAGGCTACCTGCCTATTTGCAGTGCTACGCCGCTATGACTTGGCTTGCAAAGCCGAGGCATTACCACTACATGGGAACCTCATGGTGGAGTCATCCTACTGTAGCATGAAGTTTTACTCCTTGTAGTGCTGCGCTACCGTGCTACCTGTAAAGCACACCAGGCATTCACTCTGCCTGAGAACTTATTAAGGCATTTAAGCCAACCTCAACACAGGATCCATTTTCCGCAGAAAATACAAAGTAGAAAATAGTGGTTATGGGTTCGTAACCCTTCCATGTTTCTAAGAACAAGTACCCACTGTTAACTGATAGTTTTCCAGTTATTGGTCCTCCCTTGAACCGAAAGTTAGATGTCTAGTAGATTTCTTTTTGAACTAATAACATAAAACTTTATGGTAGGATTACAAAAACATACTATCAGAATGCCTTCAATCCCATCTTTCCGGATGTGTGTTCAACCAGCTGACGCTTGAGGCCCTTCGTGAACGAATCCGCCAGGTTCTCCTGACTCCGAACATCGATGACTGTAATGACACCTCTCTTGATGAGATCGTTCATTTTCCTGTGCTTTAACCGCACAATTCTCTTCTTTCCGTTGAAGAGATCATTTGATGTCACCGCCGCAGTCGCTTGGTTGTCGCAGTATATAGGAATTGTTGGTATCTGCGCTCCAACCACTAGAAGATCATACATGAGCTCCTGAAGCCATTCTGCTTCATCTGCTGCGGTATCAAGTGCAAAGAACTCAGATTTCATAGAAGACCGTCAGAGCATAGTCTGCTTCTTCGACTTCTACGATATAGCAGCTCTACCCATTATGAAAATGAATACATCAGTGGACCTCTCGCTCTCTAACTCTGAGCACCAGCTGGCATCACTGAAGCCATCTACTACCGGCGGCTCTCCGCTGAAGTACAGTGCATATGTCTGAGTCTTCTTGAGATATCTCTTAACACGCTTCACAGCTTTCCAGTGCTCAACGCCTGGATTGCTCGTGAATCGACTCAGCATTCCTACAACGAAAGCTATGTCAGGCCAAGTGGTAGTAGTAGCGTACATCAAACTCCCGATGACGCTAGCGTACTCCAATTGTCTGACGTTTTCCTTCGAGTTTGGCTCCAGCTTCTGATCACTTCGGTATGGCGTATCAATTTTAGGAAGATCATGATACCCGTATCGAGTGAGCATCTTCTCTATGTAATGAGATTGTGACAGAGCCAATCCAGTATCTGTCTGGATGATCTTGAGTCCCAAGATAACATCAGCATCTCCCAAGTCCTTCATACTGAACTTTGTCGAGAGGAACTTCTTTGTCTCAGTGACACAGCTTATATCCGTACCTAGGATTAGCATGTCATCCACGTACAGACAAACGATGACTCCTCTTTCGTCATTAAATTTAGTATAGACACACTTGTCTATTTTGCTGACCCTGTAGCCGTTTGACCTTAGAACTTTGTCAAACTTTTTATGCCACATTTTGGGAGCTTGCTATAAGCCGTATAGAGATTTTACCAACTTGCAGACTTTGTCTTCTAGGCCTCTGACGACAAATCCATCTGGCTGTTGCATATAAATCTCCTCGGTCAGCTCGCCATTCAGGAATGCTGTTTTTACATCCATCTGGTGTATCACCAGTTTGTGTATTGCCGTAAGGGCAATTAACAATCTGATGATTGTCATCCGTGCTACTGGAGCATATGTGTCAAAGTAGTCGATCCCCTGCTTTTGAGAAAATCCCTTGGGCACTAGCCTGGCCTTGAACTTGTCAATGGTTCCATTAGCTTTCATCTTCTTCTTGAAGATCCACTTGCATCCGATGGGTTTTGCTCCTTTGGGTAAATCAACTAACACACATGTGTTATTTGAGGTAATTGAGTTAATTTTATTGTCTATTGCCTCATTCCAGAAGACAACATCTCTGGTCTTCATCGCCTCATCATAGGTAAGCGGATCTGCTTCCATATGATAGGTGATAAAGTCATCTCCGAAGCTCTTCGGCCTCCTTGCTCGCTTCGTCGAAGGCTCAGCGAGTTCTGGTTCAATTGTTGTTTCTCTACCAACAACTTCATCTTGGACTACTGGCTCATATGAGATCTCAGTCTCATTTGCACCTACATCATTCTCCGAAATATCTAGAAGAACAATGTTTTTATCGCTTGCAAACTTGTCTTCAAAATATTCAACATCGCGAGATTCGATGATATGATTTAACTCAATATCAAGAAATCTCCGAGCATCACTCTTCTCGGCATACCCCAAGAAGATTGCCTTCGTAGTCCTTGTCCCCAGCTTCTGAATCTTCAGATCTGGGAGCTTCACATAAGCCAGACACCCCCACACTCGAATGACATTCAAGTTAGGTCTGACTTTGAACCAGAGTTCATAAGGAGTTATGTCAGAAGTTGCATAAGGCACTCTATTCAGAATGAAAGTGGCCGTTAATGCAGCTTCTTTCCAATAGCATTTTGGAAGACCTGCAGTTAGCAGCATTGAGTTCATCATTTCTGTCAACGTTTGGTTCTTCCTCTCTGCTACTCCGTTAGATTGAGGAGAATACGGAACAGTAGTCTCGCAGATGATTCTATGTTCTTTGCAGAACGATACAAATTCATGAGATCGATATTCTCCGCCTCGATCACTTCTCAACCTCTTGAGTTGTTGTCCAGTTTGCCGTTCAGCTTCGGTCCTGAACTCCTTGAACTTCTCGAATGCTTCGTCTTTGGATGTGAGCAAGTAGACGAATACGTATTTAGAGAAGTCATCGATGAAGATTATGAAATACTTCATCTCGGCTTTTGTAGAGAATTGTTTGAAGTAACAGATATCGGAATGAACCAACTCCAGAAGATCTGTGCTTCGATTGACCCGATGAAAGGGTTTTCTAGTGATCTTTGTCTGAGCACATACTTCACATTTCTCTACCTTACCCCCACACTTGGAGATAAGTCCTAGACTAGACATTTTGTTTATTCTTTTACAATGAACATGTCCTAGCCTATTATGCCACAACTCAAGAGAGTAATCAGAAAGAACGATTGCATTAATTTTATTAGACTGGTTTACAAGCTGAATTTTAAACATCCCTTCGGTTTGATAAGCCTTTCCGAAGTATGTTCCCTTCTTGGACATCACCATCTGACCAGTATTGATGTCCATCCTCAAGCTTGCGTTGCTAAGCAGACTCCCAGAGATCAGGTTCTTGGCAATCACCGGAACATGCTTTACTCCTTGGAGCGTCAGAGTGTTCCCGGAAGTGAGTTTCAGCTCCACAGTCCTGATCCCCCGAACTTCAGCTTGGGCCGGTTCGCCATGACAACCTTCTCAGAAGTTGGCTAGTACGTGACGAACCATTCCCTCCCAGAACAAATATGGTAAGTCGCACCGGTATTTATCCACCAGTCAGAGTCAGCCCCCATAGTTGTGACCTAAGCGATCATAGCAACGAGGTTAGAAACCAAATAAACCATACTAGGCTAACCTTTATCTGATTGTTTGGGCTTGGATTTACATTCACTCTTGTAGTAGCCTTTCTTGCCACAATTAAAGCAAGTCACATGGGACTTGGACTTCTGTTGCTTGAATAAAACCCCTTCACTTTCAGATTAGTGGAATCCTTCTTTTTGTGATGAGAAGCCACCTGCTTCCCCTTGGGCTCTCTCGTCTGCACCAGATTAGCCTTGGCCAACTGTTTGGACAGAGTGTCCATCTTCTGTTGAGAACACATCTCGTCCTCAACATAGATCTCTTGAAGGAGATCTTCTAAGCTGATATCCAGCTTCTTTTGGTGCATTCTTGCGTAGAATGTACTCCATCCTACGGAAAGTTTAGAGACAATCCCTCCAACGACAAACTTGTCGATGAGGGGCATTTTTTCGTCTTCTAGCTTCTGGCGCAGCTTCAAGAACTCTTTTACCTGAGGTAGCATTGGCTTCTCGTCTTCGAAGAGCCACTTGTGGTACTTCTCGACGATGAAGATTTTTGATCTATTATCGTCATCTTCATACAACTTTCCCAAGGACTCCCAGATATCCCTGGCAGAAGGATTCCTGGAGTATGACTCTGCCAGGGAGTCCTCCATTGCATTCAGAATCAATAGCCTACAAAGACTATTGTCCCTTATCTATTTGGTCAATTTGACTTGTGCAAAAGCAATGGCATCTGTTGTACCACCTTCTGGAGTCGTCGGTCCTTCGGGAATCGTTGGTTCAGTCTCAATCAGCACATGATCGACGTCCACCAGTTATAGATTGAGGGTGATTTTTCTCTTCCATATTTGAAAGTGTTCTCCGTCGAACTTCTCCAGTTTGTTAAAGCTGGTATCGAGGAGAGAGGCACGAGAGTTTTCCATTGTGCTAATCTAGCTTTGAGATTGTTAGAACCGGGGCACAATATTTTTAATGGAAAACCGAATAAAATAGTTGCAAGAACAACGTTCCAATGCAACACTTCTAGGAAGGTGCACAACCAGAAATCCTAGAAGGATTCTGGACTATGAAAATCTAAGAAGATTTCGTATACGTAGCAAACGATAGCAGTGCTTCTAAAAAGAAGGTACTAATCGAAATGCTAAAGACAGCAGTAAAGGTGACAGGCGATTGATGGAAAGGTGGTGTCCTGCTGGGGTGTCAAAAATACCAGTGCTCAAAGCTAGATCCGCCCACACGGTCAGCTTCCAGGAACCAGCAAGTTCGAGTGAACTCTGGAATGTTCTGGAAAAATGCTCTAAGACGGACTGCTTGGAACTACAAGGACAGAAAAAGAATACTCGAGTTGCTGTTGAAGGTGCTGGAACTCCAGTGGTTCGAGGAACTCTCTCTTCTCTCTTTGTAGAATTTTCAGAATGATAATTCTCTATATATCGAGAGAGAAATGAGGCCCTGAATATATAGCTACTGCTATAACCGCTCAGATCCGCAATATGTGCCACGAAATAACGTCAGATCTACTATTTTAGGATTAGTTATCGCATATTACGGATAAGTTTGAATGAGGACAACCACTACCTGTGCGTATTGTGCCAATAGACGAGTTGTGCGCGTGCCTCCAGCCGCATTGCGCGTACTGCGCACGCTGTGGCACAACTTGCACACTGGCACAACTTGCGCAACTTGCGCACCTGGCACAACTGGCACAACTTGCGCACCTGGCGCACCTGGCGCAACTTGCGCACCTTGTGCACTGGCGCACTCGAGCACCCCACGCACGTGCGCACCCCGCGCACCCGTGCACCCTGCGCAACCTGGTCGCACAACTGGGCCGTGCAACTGGCTCGCGCAACGAGTCCGAGTCCGAGTCCGAGTTCGAGTTGCTAAGCCCCTACGGTGCTTAGCCCCAATGGAAATTAATTTTCTAAGAGCAAAAAGCATGAGTACTTTTCTTGGAGCCTTATCCTTACCTCTTAGTAAAATCACCCACATGGTTCCCTCCTTAGGGTTGCCACCCCATGTGCATATCCCAACAACACATACTCATATATATGTTGAGATAACTCATGGTGCTTTTCCAATATGGGACTAAACTTTACAAAGAATGTTGAGAGGAAGCTCTATTCATGTCAAGGAGCAAGAGCACCAATAACTTGGATAGTCCAAAATAGGCAGACAAAGAAATCATAGGAGTTGGTACTTACAAAGTAAGCTTTAAAGATTCAGTCGTGCTGCTTTGCACGTACGCGTGCGCGTGTGAGTGCTCACACCCGACGGGGGACGGTGGAGCACTATGGAGGAGGAGAGGGCGGGCAGTGGCTCATACGAGTATGCGAGTACTGCGCGAGCCATACCATTTTTTTGTTAAGATTACTAAAGAGAGTCGTTTCTGTTGTCGCTTATTTATTTTTTTCAGGTGAAAAAAAAGGAAAGTTATTTATAGGATTACTGACTGTTGGAGTGTTAGTTTGGAAAGTTTTTCGAAGGCAAAATCTTTTGGGAAACTGGAAACAATCAAAGGTTTAGGTTTCAGGAATCTCTGTTTTTTGGAGAAGGAAAATGTGTTGGAGAGGTGTTGTTTAAATAGAAATAAAAACAAGTAAAACAAAAATTGTTAGAAACTGGTTATGAGTCAAGGTTCGCAATATCAGTATTGGAACGTTCCTATAAGGGCTAGATCCAATAACTGCAGGCGCACCACGACCACATTCTCGTTCTCTGGGGTCCTGGCTGCTTCTAGAATAACCTCTGTATCCTGAAGCCAAGCGTCTGCGGCAATAGCATCTTCACTGCCGTCGAAGAAGGGAGGGTTCAAGCGCTTGAAGCTGTTGGCCGCACTGTTACCTTGATGACCTCCTCTGGTCAGAGCATCTGTCACTGCCTGGTGCCATGCATCGCCTCGACGATCTTGAGAAGCTAACAATGTCCTGATGAGACCCACCAATGTGCCATCATCAGGCTCTGCAGGCTGGACGGGCTAAACTGGTGGCTCTTGACCCTCAGTAGGCATGACTCTAGAGGCTACTCCTGAATGCTGGGCTTGATCTCCAGGTTGCTGCTGGTCCACGGGAGGTGCTCCGCCTTACCGATCGGTAGGACCAAGAACAATGCCGCTGACGAAGACGACATAGGGAACAATAAGGAAGGACCAGGACAGATTAAAGATACAAGCATGTGATCAGGTCAAGAATCCAGAGATTTAGAGGATACGAGTAGAGATCAAAGGCGAGTACTGATTGAGACATCTATTCGATAAACTCTCACATATCTTGATTTACAAGACCTGTATGGGCCACCACATAAACCATGTAACGCCCCAGAACCAGAATACTGGAGAGCGGGGGCGAACATAGCCAGCTACGTATATTAAAGTGTAATCTACCTCGCTATACGGTCACGGCTGTCTAGATACATGAGGGTTTAACTACAAGCCATCAGTCTCTTAAGGTCACGAGCAAGCCTATTGTCTCAATCTCAAGCAAGTAATAATAGTTACAAGATATCAAAGCACCAAATATACAATAGTAAGGCGTCCTATACATTACATATTTGGATGATCATGAAGCTAGTCGTACAAAATGTCAAGACTAGCAAGAGTTTCTGTCATACATGATCAACCCTAGGATTTGTCAATCATGTTACAGCCCATAGGCAGACAGTAAGTAAAGGTACAATCGAGCTAACACGTGCTCGTCGGCTAAACGCCTCAAAAGAATATTTATACAATAAAGTGGAAGAACAAAAGGAACCCACTCGTTGCCTTGGTTACGCCTGGTGGTCACCATTTGGCTGAAAGGTAGGTAGATCCTCTGGAGCTACTCCGATATCTGGCCATACAAAACCAGCTGAGTCAGACCCCAGAAAGAGCAAGTACCACAAAAGAGGCTTCACTTAGGAACTAAAACCAGCATATAATAAATGGATATTAAAGATAATTATATATAAAGAAAACTGATAATAACAGAGCCAACAACAGTGAATTGAGTACGAGAAAACCATTCAGGTAGCCAGGTCGCAACCCTTAAACCAAACAAGGACCGGGGTTGTAAGTCTTCACCTAAATAGAAACCCGTCTCAAATTATTGTTGGTAAAGTAAAACATAACTAGCATGACATGGTGCAATAAGACAATAAACGAAGAGAGGACACAGAACTGCTCCGGGAGCCAGGTTACAACCCTTAATCCAAACAAGGACTGGGATTGTAACCCTTTGCCTGAACAGAACTTGGCCCCTGATCATTATTGTTAAGGTAAGCATAAATAATCATGTTATTGAAGTAACCAGGTACCGAAACAGGGCAAGACTTAGACTCCATTCAACATTCACGGCCAAGCAAACAAGTACGGCTTGATACTTTAACTAATTAGGGTTATCACAGGCCTAGTTACTAACAAGATGCAATAAAATTTTTCCAACAGCCACAAGCCCTGCAGACCATCCAGGTTATCCAGACGCAATTTGGGGATTGAATTCATGCGGGTACATCGTCCAAGAAACGCATGTACCCTTAAGTTGTTTGAAGGGTGTAACACATGACAGTATGCTGGAAATGTGCCCTACTCGACGGCAGGCTACAGATCCCATGATGGGGCGCCCAGATAACGGAATTGCCTGTAGCTAAGAAATCTCTTTATGACTACTGGATTATTCTAGTTATTAGCCTTAATCAGTTTAAGTAGGTACCCCTGACCGTGGTACTCAGGGGTCCCTGTCCTAGACATGATGCAAGACCATACTAGTTCACTTGTACAAACACAATCGTCCACGGTGTCCAGCCATTCATTTTTGTCATGTCATTCTAGCCGTCGCAACAGCGTTCAATAGTTCCCATCATGCTTGCTTGTCATGTCTTATTATGTCATGTTAACTTCATACCATGCCGTGTACAATTATTATTTCAAACATATTAAGTAAATTCGTGATTACCAAGTTATGACAAGGGGCCTCAGGCGTAAAGTAGCTTACGCCATAGGGACTCAAAGTCTCTACGCGCGTACCTCTACGCTAGGCCAAGGGGCCTCAGGCGTAAAGTAGCTTACGCTAGCAAGAGCAAGGTGAGATAGCTCTACGCGAGCAAGGGTGCATGAGGGTGGAGTTTTACGTGAGCCAGGGCTTTATGCTAGCAAGCCGTAGGCAAGCGAGGCTCTACGCGAGTGAAACTCTACGTGAGTGAAACACTCGAGCAAGACTTTACGCACGCGAGAGTCTGTTCGAGCCAAGGTTTTACGCGAGCACGATTTTACGCGAGCGGGAGGGCCCCGAGCGTAAAATTGGAATGAACTCGGCGTAGAATGGAGTACGCTAGCACGCAAATGCGTGTGCATAAAAGGCTGAATAATACGCTGTCACATAAAATGTGGGCGTAAAGGTTAAACACTACGCTAACACGTTAGAACATGTTCGTAAAACTTCATCTTCTCCCCATGGCCAATACAAGCAAGCGTTAAAGCTCACGAACTCAAGCAAGCCCGGTCTCGGTCAAGTCTCGATGAAATCCAACTATTCAAGAGCCAAACTTGCGTAAAATCGAAATCCTTACTACATGGAACTCTCCACTTCGAAAACAACCCAGTTTAGAAGATCAAAACCACAAAGATCAAAAATGCTAAAAACTTAGATCTACATGAAACGAGCCATGGAATTCGAAAATGCTAAACACTAAAGTGTCTTAGAATCTCATGAGAAAGACAATGGAACAACAAAATCTGAGTTCCTCCATGAAGCAAGTTGTACTTGCCTAAGCCTCTTTCTGGTCGGTGGAGAGAGTTGATAGAGAAAGGAGAAGAGTAAATGAAGAGAGAGAATGGGTTGGTGGGTTAATAAATAGAGGGGATGGTGGTAGGTAGGGCTTTGCATTCCAACCCAAACCGAACCAACCAAACCGAACCCAACCGAAACCGATGCATGCCAGAACCATGAAATGCTATCGAACTCATGCCGATGCAGAACCCAAGGCTAGCCAATCAGGACAAGTCTAAATACAAGTCTGAGATTACGTATACCAAAATACGTAATACGAGCTATGGTCGTTACAATGATGGGGTCGAAGCTGCAATAGGCCTTGAGGTGGATCCGGGGGCGGTCAGGACTTCGCTGGTGAAGGGGTCGATGAGATCGCACTCAGGAAAGATGTCGACCACGTGAGGGGTGGCAGCGTCGGTGGAGAGGAAGGAATGATCCCTAGCGCGGAGGCGGTGGTCGATAAAGTCGTTGGTGTTGGTGAATTTTGATGCGCCACCGGAGTACTGCTTATTAGTATTATTATTTGATGTTTGTGACCTTAGTAAGAAAAAAAATTTGATAAAAAATATTGGGAAGTGTTTTTCTTTGGTGTTGGTGAATTTGAAGGAAAAGAAAAAAAGATTGGAAAGAAGTATTCTTCTTCGGTGTTGGCGAATTTGAAGGAAAAGAAAAGGATTAGATTTGAACCGACAGATGCAGTTCCTGAATTAAACCGAGCATTGGTGAACCTACCCCCTCCCGATACGGACGATGCGTTCGAGGGATTTGCCTGAGGGGCAGTGGCGTATCCACATGGAAGGCACTGGGGACGGGGCTCACAGTAAATTTTTTTAATAGATTATTATACTATTTTTTTTGAAGGTGTTTTCTCCAAACCCCTTTATAATTGTGCCTCCAGTGAATTATAATCATTGATCCGCTTATGCTGAGGGGTTTCCAAGGTGAAGGCTCTGGATGACGGGGTCGAAGCCGCAATAGGCCTTGAGGTGGATTCGAGGGCGGTTCGGACTTCGCTGGTGACGGAGTCGATGAGATCGCACTCACGAAAGATGTTGACCACGTGAGGTGTGGCAGCGTCGGTGGAGAGGAATGAATGGCCCCTAGCACGGAGGCGGTGGCGGTGGCGGTGGTCGATAAATTTGTTGGTATTGGTGAATTTTGATGCGCCACCGGCATACTGCTTCTTATTATTCTTATTTGATGTTGGTGAACTTAGTAAGAAAAAAATATTCGATATAAATATATATTGGATTTTTAAGAAGTGTTTTTCTTTGGTGTTGGTGAATTTGAAGGAAAAGAAAAAAGATTGAAAAGAAGTATTCTTCTTCGGTATTGGCAAATTTGAAGAAAAATAAAATGATTGGTTTTGAACTGACAGATGCAGTTCCTTAATTAAACTGAGCATTGGTGAACCTACCCCCTTCCGACGTCCACATGGAAGGCACTGGGGGACGGGGCCCCCAGTGATTTTTTTAATAGGTTCTTATACTCTATATTTTTTTTCAAGGCGTTGTCTCCAAATCCCTTTATAATTGTGCCCCTAGTGAAATATAATTCTAGATTCGCTAGTGGTGAGGGGTCTCCATGGTGAAGGCTCTGGACGATAGGGTCGAAGCCGCAATAGGCCTTGAGGTGGATCCGGGGGCGGTTCCAACTTCGCTGGTGACGGAGCCGATGAGATCGCACTCACAAAAGATGTCGACCACGTGAGGGGTGGCGGCATCAGTGGAGAGGAAGGAATGATCCCTAGTGCGGAGGCGGTAGTGGTGGCCGATAAAGTCGTTGGTGCTGGTGAATTTTGACGCGCCACCGGAGTAATGCTTGTTATTATTCTTATTTGATGTTGGTGAACTTAGTAAGAAAAAAATATATTTGATAAAAAAATATTGGATTTTTAAGAAGTGTTTTTCTTTGGCGTTGTTGAATTTGAAAGGAAAAAAAAGATTGGAAAGAAGTATTCTTCTTCGGTGTTGGCAAATTTGAAGGAAAAGAAAAGGATTGGATTTTTAATAAGGAAAGGAAAATTTAATCAATATTAATTAATTGTAACTAATATTCATCATTTGTATAACTGATTATCATAATATACACTCTCATGTTTCAATTCTCACTTTAGTATCCTTACCAAATACATTTGTCCCGAACAAGGAGACAAGAAAGTGCATGAATTTTTATCCACTTTTTTGTCTTTTAAAAGTGCAATTCTAAATATTCCTTCACTTATGGTTTACCAAATAGGTCCTTAGGAATAATTTTATTTTACTAAAAATGTTGCTTTGTTGCTTAATATCCTCAATCCCTAACAACTAACAGCAGCATCATGAAACTAGCAAATCAAGTATTTGCAAAAATAATAATAATAATAATATTCTTATTCTTGTCTGAACCAAACATGTGAATAAATTTTCTGATTACATATTCTAACATAACCAAACATGGGTATAAAAATTACAGAAAATTCAATATACAGCAAAGGAATTGATCGAAATTGTTCTGGGAACATAGATATTCCCGAAATTACACAAAACGACATTAATGCCCTTTTAAAGGGCGTCTTGAAACTTTGTGTCAGAAACATCCTTTAAAAGAGTGTTTCTATACTAATCATCGCGATATGTACATAGTTATATCATATATCTTCAAGTTTCCATATATGTACTATCATATCACTACACCAAAATGCCTATATTCCAACAGTCTAAACATGTTACAAAAATTAATTCTAACGGGTATATTCCGTGATTATATAGGCGTGGGTAATATTACTAACTATCCTTCTAACGGACATGCCCGTTAGTATTTCAAGCTTTCTAACGGCTGTAGCCGTTAGTAATTATTTTTCTAACAGGCATATAATATAAATACTAACAGGCTATGGCCGTTGGAAGATTTTAAAAATATAAAAAAAAACAATTTTAGAATTTAATACTAACGGGACTGGGTCGTTAGTATATTTAAAAAAAAGGGAAAAAAATTAATTTTAGAATTACTAACACGAGAGTAATTCAAATTATTTGTTTTTCCTATATTTCAATAAAAATGTGCACCTACCTCACAACTTGCACCTGCATGTTGCTCCAGTATATTAAGGTTTTTCCACCTCACAAAAACTTCCATGCATGCTAAGGGTTTAGAGGGAATTTATATATGACTCGACATACATTTTCATATATACAGCTGCAAACTAACATGCATGGATGCATACAAGAGAGAAGTAAGATATTAGAGTGCTCAATATTTCTAATATGCTCTAAACGTTCCAAATTGGCATAAAAGGGATACTTGAGAATGATACTACAAACCTTCAAGTCCAGCAGTGAAGATACGATGACACGATTCACATTTTGTCTTCCTTCAACCTCCTGCAGCCCACACAATTTAATTTAAATAATTTATTAGGTTCTATATAATAAGCAACAGCTCAAAGAGAAATAACCTTGTCAAAGACATGAAAACATTTTAGACCTGTTTCATTTGCCTGAGTGCGAACATATAGGCAAACTGGATGTCTCATATGCACATACTAAAGTTTCATCCAAGTCCAACACCACCTGTGGAATTAGTCAAGTTAGATCGAGAGGGGAGGTAATCTTGTTGACATTATAATCTAGGAAAACTTCCACTCATCAATTGAACTAATATATAACGAGGCAACAACAATATACAACAACAACAAACTGAGGGTCAGACACATGGGCCAGCTGAAGATACTCAGGTGATCAGTACACGCCTTCAATGATGAAAGTCCAAAATAAATACAAACTTACAAAGCCTACCATACTGCTGACCTACAATGCTGACCTTATTAATTAGAGATGACAGTAATTCTTAGTAAGTCATTGCTTGACAAATATTGTACAAGTTTGATGAACTAGGATTACTGATACTTGTCAATTCTCAACCAATCATGGATTGGTATGCTCTTGCTGGCTCTTCAGCAACTTGCAGACATTAATCAGAAGAAAATGAAGCCATCATTAATCATTGGCTCTCTAAAGTGCATTTTTTAGGTCGAGCGCCACTAAATAGGCAGGTTAGAGATCGAAAAAAGTGGTTAATCAAGAAAACTTACTAGTTGGTTTTTATTGTAATTCAACAATGTCATTGGATCCTATTCATCTTGGTGACAACATGTCCACTTCATGCTCTGCTTCTAGATGATATGAGGATAAGATCGATTCTGACAAAGTCGTCATGGCCATCAGTCCTTGCTTAAAGTTCACTGCACAAAAGGCAAAAACTTCATAGGCTCAGCAAAGTTTTCCTATCACTCTGTACGGTAGACCTATTTGCAATTGAAAGGCTCACCATTTGCTAGTTGAGTATTTACTACAGATTACCTGTACTGTAGGTTAGTGCAGATTATCGGCCATTGGACCTTTACCCTTGTTTGTGCTTGGTTTGAGCTGCAAATTTGAATAACACTAGTATCAAGATCCCAAACATGAACTCAAGAAGCCACGACACCCAAAAAAAACCACCGACATACACAAGTTGGAAAAGGAAAGGATGCAATCAGAAACTGTTACCACTATATATTGCCACCGCAAAAATAACTGGTTAAGTGATGGTAACAAATTACTTGCTTGAAACTGGTAGATCCCCCTTTCATGAGGTTTTGAGCTAAATTTATGCAAGACTAGCTATAACTTATCAAATTTATGCAAGACTTGAAACCGGAAACAAATTTCTTGCTTGAAACCACCGACACTAGCTATAACTTATCAAATTATGCAAGACTAATGAAATATGAAACCAATAAAATTCTTACCTGCAAAAGCCATTATTACACCTGTATTACTTTCCTATTGGTTTTGTATTTATTAGTCTTACAGATGTCCAAGGTGCTGGTCAAACCTACAAAAGCCATTAGGTAAGAATTTTATTGGTTTTTGTAGGTTTGACCAAACCAATGGCTTTTGTAGGTAAGAATTTTATTGGTGAAATACCAAACCAATAGGAAATACGAAACCAATATGAAACTAATAAAATTCTTACCTGCTATAACTTATCAAATTATGTAAGACTAATGAAATACGAAACCAATAGGAAAGTACTACAGGTGTAATAATGGCTTTTGTAGGCTTGACCACTACGCCAAAACTGACATTTTTCGATAGACCAAAACCGTTGTAAATTATGATAAATGACAATTTTGATCTGTTAGAGCATCTGTAATTAATAGCGCGTCCCAAAATATAAACGATAGTTTTGGACTGTCGTTTTCTAGCTGAAAAAATGATAGTTATTGTATGTCAAATAAAAACAACAGACTAAAACTGTCAAATAATCTGTGAATTGGTCAGCCATTGTATTTTTCTTTTCAACGGTTAAGATCTGTCATTTTTCTGGAAATAGAATTTTAAAAAAAATCTCAATTCATCCATATCAATCATTATAAAGATGTTTGAATCAATCATTATAACATAAACTTCATAGAGCTAGGCATCATGATTATTAAGAAACCATTGCATTATGAGGTTGGAGAAGAAGTAAGAATACCAATATTTCATTTGAAATAATATGCTTGAGCAGAAAGGCACATGGAAAAATTTTAAGCTAAATCGTTTCCACACTAAACAACCACATTTGATCTCTAGTGGTACAAATTCTAATTAACTGGTTCCATATGTCAAATATAAATAATTTTAGTTCAAAAACTTCCAAGTCAATTTTGCCAATTATATAGCTCACTATTAAGTCCATTCACGACAACACACATAGGGAAGTTGACAAGGATACCTCAATTTTATCCATGGAAGAAAGGATGTCTTGATTATCATACATTATTTCTTTAACTGAAACATTACTCACTTTAACATAATCTGATAGAAGTAGGCGATAAATCGACTTTGTTGCATGGATCACAAAAATCCATCCTTTAAATTTAGTATGCTATTAGTTTTGAACATACAAGGCTATATTATGAAAAGGTTTAAGGGGAAAAACTGAGCAAGGTTCAAAGTTTATGTATACCTTTTCAAGGAAGTATGATAGGTATGCTGCATGATCAAGGTGAGCTGCAAAATAGCAACAAATTCATCGAATTAATCATTTAATGAACCTTTCCTGGATAATATAAGATAAAGGTAAAACTTTGATAGAAATAAGTGCATCGAAATAAATTGTAGTATTTAAGATATTGACCATACATCAGACAAAGAAGTACCAATTTGTTTGTTAACAAATCATTATAGTGTTTACTATCCACAAATAAGCCATTTACTATAGAGCATGAGAAGCAAGTGTGCTTTTGCCTTTAAATGAATCTTATGTATGTATCAGTCTCATATATGTATCAGTGAAAACAATCTCACGTATGTACCAATCTCATGTATGTATCCCAGTAAAAGAGAAGCTGAAAAAATTAAAATACTATTATCCAATTGCAATATATCAATCTTATGTTAGTGAAAACAACACATGTATGTATTAATGAATGGAGCAATACATCAGTCCAGTTACAGGATGTCAATCTCAGTGAATAAAACGACACAGACATCTAGTTTCTACAAATCCAAAAATTAGACGAAAGATTTCTTCTTCCTATGAAGAAAATATGATATTTCACAAAACATTGGAAAAATATGAAATAGTAGCGGAGTTTCATAATACCCACTCTAACCACGCAAAGATTAGAAGATGCAGCTTCATCATCGAAGGCAATATTTATTCTATTTTAGTGACATGAATATTTATACTGTCTGTAGGAGGGCGCTTGTTCTGTTCTGATGCAGTCAATGTTAGGCGTTTTCACCTCCAAGTTAAATCTTCTTCAATTCATTTTTCAAGGACCAATGTTTTGATTCCTGAGAAGTTGATATTGTTGTTAGCAAATTTTATATCAAATGTTGCTCAAAGATATGTAGGTTCAATATTAGTTTGATTGCTTTAGTGTTTCGTATCGAAAGAGTCCTCGTAATTGGATTCAACATCTAATAAGCATTTCTACTACTGCTCTATTGTTTATATTATTGGTATCTAGTCTATCTAGATTATGCTTTTAACAAAGCCTCATATGATATGATGATTGGAATATTTATCAATAAACTACAAAGACACTCCAGGATCCTTTCTTCTATTGGATGCATTAGTTTGTTGTATTCACTTATGCTTGCACTTTGCAAGCTTCTCCAATCTTTAAACAACAAAAATTTGAGGCATTATCGACTTGTTGAGAACCAATAAGGGACTTTAGTCCTACATCGGAAGATGTATTATAAAAAGGAGTTGGACCCTCTATAAGTAGTGGCAATAGCCTATCAATAAAATCATCCCATTATTATTCTCTACATGGTATCAGAGCCATAACTCTTCCATACAAAAAAGAATTTTTTTTTTCCTTCTTCCTCGCCGGACCTGATGTGCAGCGCCCCCGGACCTGCCCCCCCTCCGGACCGGCTATGCAGCGCCCCCGGACCTGTCCCGCTTCCCCCCCGAATCTTGCTTTGAGATTGTTACGAAGCGTGGATATAGATGAAAAATAGGAGTTCAGCAAGCCTACACAGTAGGTGCCACAAATGGAGAGTTTAGCAAGCCTACACAGTAGATGCCACAAATGAGAAGTTTAGCAAGCTTACACAGTAGGTGCCACAAATGAGGTGTTTAGCAAGCCTACACAGTATGTGCCACAAATGATATAGATCTCAAGAACAAAGTCATCTCCGAAGTCCTTTGGTCTCATCACTCGCTTGGCTGACGGCTCTTCGAGTTCTAGTTCAAACATTGTTTCATCAACAATAATTTTTTCTTGGACTACGACATCGTTGGAAACCTCAGCTTCCTTTGCACCATCATTATCCTCCGAAATGTCCGCGAGAACAATATATTTGTGCCTTGCAAACTTGTCTTCAAAGTACCCCCGCGGACCTGCTGTGCAGCGCCCCTGGATCTGCCCCCCCCAGGACCTGATGTGCAGCGCCCCCGGACCCCCCTCCCCACCGGACCTGCTGTGCAGCGCCCCCGGTTTTTTTTTTTTTTTGCACCTTCTTTGGAAGTGCTTGCAAAGTTCATTTTTTTGCACCCCTCCCTGGTCGAACCCCTCCCTGCCGACCCACCCTACCTGGTCGACCCCCCCTGCCGACCCCCCTGGTCGAACCCCCCTTGCCGACACCCCCGACCGAATCCCCCCGCTGCTACACCCCACCTACTGCTACCCAATCCCCCGGCCGAACCCCCCTGCTGCTTCCCTCCTAGCACATGCTAACCCGAACCCTAGCCGCCCCATCCAAACCCTAACCCTAACCATAGTCGCTCCATCCCCATCCAAACCCTAACCCTAGCCATCTTTTCAAAAAAAAAAGAGGAAAAAAAGAAAAGAAAAAAAGGGCGTATTTCGAAGACAGATGAAAGTTAAATGCTTTATTTGCAACATCTGTTCCTAGATTCCGCCATCTGGAATTATCAAATATTGTATTTGTTTTCCATCCCCGATTTTCATATAGAGATCTACATACGTGCGCCGGTGTTGGCCAAGTTCACAGCGCATTCGTCAAGTCTCTGTTGAAGACTTTAATGACGACGAAGACGACGAATCACAATTGAAGACGCCATGGATTCAATCGGTGGTAAACTGACGGCAGAAGAGATGAAGGCCTTGGTTGATAATATCTTATCAAAGAGATTAACCGAGGCGACCCTACGTATGATCCATACTGATGTGGATCCGTCACCCTACAAAATAAAAAGTTGGAAAAGCTGGAGACAAAGTTGGAAGGAACATCCAACTACTTGAAGTGGTCGCGGCAGGCGATACGGATGCTGAAGGGACGTGGCTTGGTTGGCTATGTTAATGGCCAAACCAAGGCACCAGTCGACCCCTCCTCAAAGGAGTTTGCGGTTTGGGAGATTGTCAACAACGTAGTGGCTGGGTGGTTGACAGCCTCATTATCCATCCAGGTGTCGGGCAATGTAGAGGCGATGGAGGCTGCTGTTGATATATAGCAGACTTTGAAGGATATGTACTCAGGCTCGGGCAACCCTATGCGGGTCTTCCAACTGCAGGATGAACTCGATAGGGTGGCACAAGACGAACGTACCATCTCTAAGTACGCAGCTCTGTTGAAGAAGTATTGGTCTGATCTGGATCACTATAATCCTCTTGGGATGGAAGATGCACAGGTCGAACAAGCATTTGTGAAATATTTTCAGATGTTCCTGGATTATATTTCGCATAAGCGGATGATAAAGTTTTTGAAGGGCACAATCATGTGTTTGAGCTGAGAAGGAATGTTCTTCTAGCACAAACCCAGCTTCCATCCTTGGAAGAAGCCATAGTTGCCATGGCACAAGAAGAAGCTCGATTGAAGTTGATGCCCAACAAGGACTACTTCTAGGGGGAGCAAGTTGTTGTTGACAAGTCTGCCCTTGCCGTATTCAATCAGCCTCTCTCTGTGGGCGATGTCTGCCACAACTGTGGTGACTCAGGGCATTACATCAGATTTTGTCCTAAACCCCTGCGAAGTCAGTCGAGTGATCGCGGACGGGGCCGTGGAGGACGTCGTGGTGGTAGAGGCGAATATGCTGGTAGAAAGGGGAATTATTTTGGAGGACACAAAGCAAATCTGACGGAAGAAGGGGAAGAAAATCAACTGGCTGAAATAACCCCTCTTGAGAGGGAGTTCCTTACGAGGTCACGAGGTACAAAGCTGGGTTCAGACGACAGTCAAGTCACTCCTGGGGCGTCATCTACCTCGGAGGATCACATCACTTGCTTTGCCCAAACCAGCACAGGTTTACTTGCGCGTGCTCTTGCATCTGTCCATCAGCCAGGTTAGATTATGGACTCTGGGACATCTCGCTATGTCACAGGGTCCCGCGGTGAGTTCCAGGACTATATTCACCTACCGACGTCGGAGAGCATTCAGACTGCTGATGGTACCTCCAGACCTGTAATGGGTAAAGGCATTGTCGCATGCACCCCTTCCATCACTCTCACCAATGTCTTACATGCTCCATCTTTTCATGTCAATCTTATATCTATTAGTGCCATTATCCTAGATCTAAACTGTATTGTTTCCTTTGACATTCCTAAGGTAACTTTTCAGGAGAAGGGGACAGGACGACGATTCGGGACTGGCACATGGTATAAGGGGCTATGGTACTTGGACAGGATCAGACTGGATAAAGCATTGGCATCTCTAGTTGCAGACGCACAACCGGACGCTTCACGTCGCAGTATAGAAGATGAATTGCTCCTCCACCACCAGCGTGTCAGGCATTCTTCCTTTAAAGTTATTAGTTGAATATATCTGTCCTTATATCAAAGGGCTAATAAAGAGAAGTTATTTTGTAATCCATGTGAGCTAGAAAAACATACCAGAAGCACGTATGTGAGCTCGGGGAATAAGAGTTCAGCTGCATTCGATATGATACATTCGGACGTATGGGGCCCTTGTCCTACAACCGGTATTAACGATTTTCGATGGTTCGTCACTTTTATTGACTGTTATACCCGCGTGACATGGGTCTACCTTATGAAGAATAAAAGTGACGTCTTTGAGGCTTTTCGGGATATTCATCGCCGGTTGGAAACACAATATACCGCCAAAATTAAGTGTCTACGGTCTGGCAATGGGACGGAGTATACCAATAAGAGGGTTGCTGAGTATTTTTCCACTCATGGAATACTACATCAAACTTCATGTGCCTATACACCGGCACAAAATGGTATGCCGAACGAAAGAACAGGCACATGCTGGAGGTCGCACGGACGATGATGCTGGCTATGAATGTCCCGAAACACTTATGGAGGCAGACTGTATTGACGGCCTCTTATCTCATCAACAGAATGCCATCCCAGGTATTGGACTGGAAGACACCGTTGGAGATGCTTACTGGTGCAACAACGTACACTGTTCCACCGAAAGTATTTGGGTGTGTGTGTTTTATCCAAAATAATAGGCCAGGAGTTGGCAAACTGGATCCTAGAGCGGTTAAGTGTGTCTTTGTCGGGTACACGACGACTCAGAAGGGATATACATGTTGGAGCCCAGTTAAGCGGAAGCTGTTTGTAAGCATGGACGTCACATTCAGAGAGCAGGAACCATACTATGGTTCAGATGAAGGTTTAGCGTTTGGTGACATATTTAACACAACGGGTGTTAGACGTGAGGGGGAGATAATAAGTCCAAATGTGGTAGTCGGATCAGTACCGTGCCCGGTCATGGAAAATTAGATGAAAGGAGGCAAGAGCAGTGACTCCGATACGGAGAATGAAAAAGAAGATACATATGTTACGCAGAAGTCCAGTACTGTGTCATCAGTGCCTACTGTACCAAGTCCCTGCCTAGTACCTACTGTACCAAGTCCCTCGTCTACTCCTGCCCCAACTCTTAAAGATGTTGCCCCCGCACTGAATCACTCTGATTCTGATGCGAATCTCTCCGACTCGGATGGTATGATCTCTCCACCACCTATTGCTTCCTTAAGGAGATCTTCTCGCATCAATACGGGTAAGGCTTCTAGTCGGTATGATGATTATGAACATGACATTGCCAACTTCTTGTCTTATTCTAACATTTCTCCGAATTATCGAGCCTTCATTGCATCGTTAGACTCTACTTCTTTGCCTAAGTGTTGGCAGGAAGCAAAAAAAGATCCAAGGTGGAAAGCCGCAATGATGGAAGAACTTAGGGCACTAGAGAAAAATAAGACATGGGAGCTGGTTTCATTACCCAAAGGGAAGAAAGTTGTGGGATGCAAATGGGTGTACACAGTGAAGGAGACTCCAGAAGAAAAAGTAGAGCGGTACAAGGCGAGGTTGGTTGCAAAAGGATACACACAATCATATGGCATCAACTATGATGAGACGTTTGCCCCAGTAGCAAAGATGAGCACGGTGAGAACTCTGGTTTCCATTGCAGCAAACTATGGGTGGAAGCTATATCAGTTAGATGTGAAGAATGCCATTCTCCATGGGAACTTGTAAGAAGAAGTATACATGGAACCCCCGCCAGGGTGCTACGCGACAGAATCAGACGGAGGGACGTCGTATGGTAAAGTATGTAAACTAAAGAAGTCGCTATACGGGCTCAAGCAATCTCCTCGAGCCTGGTTTGACAGATTCAGAAAGGCTGTTATAGGCATGGGATACCATCAAATAAATGCAGATCTACGGTCTTTCTCAAGCATGCAAGAGGCCACATCACTATACTTGCTGTATATGTGGATGATATATTAATCACAGGTGATGATGAAATCAAGATTACTAAGCTGAAGTCAAAACTCGTAAAAGAGTTTGAGGTGAAGGATTTAGGAGCAATGAGGTTGTCACGCCCCAGAACCAGAATACTGGAGAGCGGGAGCGGACATAGCCAGCTACGTATGATGAAATAGAATCCATCTCACCATACGGTCACGGCTGTCTAGATATGTGAGGGTTTATCTACAAGCCATCAGTCTCTTAAGGTCATAAAATAGCCTATTGTCTCAATCTCAACCAACTAATAATAATTACAAGATGTCAGATCTCCAAATATACAATTGTAAGGCGTCCCAAACATTACATATCCAGATGATCATGAAGCTAGTCGTTACAAAATGTGAGGACTAGCTAGAGTTCAGTCATACATGATCAACCCCCGGGGCTTGTCAATCATGTTACAGCCCATAGGCAGACAGTAAGTAAGTACAATCGAGCTAACACTTGCTCGTCGGCTAAATGCCTCAAAAGAATAATTTATAATATTACAGTGGGAGAACAAAAGAAACCCACTCGATGCCCTGGTTACGCCTGGTGACCACCATCGGGCTAGAAAGCAGGAAGATCCTTTGGTGCTGCTCTGGTATCTGGCCATACAAAACCAGCTGGGTCAGACCCCAGAAAGAGCAAGTGCCACAAAGGAGGCTTCACTTAGGACTAAAACCAACAAATCATTAGCATTCAACATGTAAGAAAATAATAAGTAACACAGATTGGGGTTCGAGCACTACCAATGCACTTGTCCCAATCAGAGAAAATAATTAAGAGAAGCATCATGTTAAATAAAATATAGCTGGACAATATATATGAAAAGAAGACAATGATGAAAGTGACAATGAAGGGTACAATCAGGATAATACAATCTGGAATGACAATAGTGTTCAAGCATTATAGTGACAATCTGGAGTGACAATCATTCAATCATGCTGGTACAATCTTGCAATCGATCACTTCTAGACAATACTAAACTGGACTAGACTCCATCCAATCAATCACGGCCAATCATTGCCTACGGCTTTCTACATTAACTAACTAGGGTTATCACAATCCTAGTTACTAACAAGATGCAATGAGATGCTCCAAGTAGTCACAGGCCCTGCAGCTACCCAGGTTATCCAGGCAATCATTATAGTGACAATCCAGAGAGTTCAATCATTAAAGTGTCAATGGAGGGAGAGTGCAAGACAATAGAGTTCAATCATTAAAGTGATAATCGAGAGTGCCCCACATGACAGTGGGCTGGAAATGTGCCCTACTCGTCGGCAAGCTACAAGTCCAAACATTTGCGGCCGGAATAACGGGGTCGCCTGTAACTGGGGAACATCTCTTCATGACTAGTAGATTATTCTAGTTATTAGCCTTAGTTTATTTCAATATGTACCCCTGACCGTGGTACTCAGGGGTCCATGCCCTAGACATGATGCGAGACAAGACTGGTTCATTTATACAAGCACAATCGCCCACGGTGTCAAGTCATTATACAGGTCATGTCATGTCAAGTAGCCGTCGCAATGGCTTATCGAGATATAACATGTCAGGTTATCCGGTCAAGTATACTAGTCAGGAGTGTGCCACGACGGGCCACTATCATGTCATGTCAGGTTACTGGTCGAGAGCGCACCACTACGGGTCATCATCAAGTCAGGTTGTCATATCAAGTCTATCATGTCAAGCCAATCATGTCAAGTTATCATTCCAAACATATTAAATAAATTCGTGATTATCAAGTTCATGACAAAAGACGTAAGGATAAAAAATGGACATAAAATATCTAATAAAATATCCATATACAGGACTAATATGAATCACCGGTTACAAGTCAAGTGTGCATCCCATCGGGTCACTATCAAAAAGATCAGAAAGTACCCGGATCATAAATCACAGAAATCAGAAACCATATTAGTCATAAGCAATTCATAAAAAACTGTGCCAGGTCGTGTTGGGTCAAGCAGTCGTGTCATGTGAAACAAGATCTCAAAACTCCAATCCATAGAAGAGAAGCCAAGCCTAGAAGATTAAAACAAAATCAACATGGACAATGGATTGCGCAGGGGTTAGAGTGCGCAAGGGATGGACTGCGCGAGAGTTGGATCGCGCAGGGGCTGGACTGCGCTGGGTCAAACGCGCAGGGAAATGGATTGCGCTAGGTCAGATTGCACAGAAGATGAACTGCGCAAGAGCTGAGCCACGCTGAGTCGGGTTGCGCAGGGGTCGGATTGCGCACACACTGGATTGCGCACACACCGGATTGCGCAGAGAATGGATTGCGCCAGGGCGAGCTGCGCTGGCTGGATTGCGCCAAAACGAGCTGCGCGAGGCTAGATTGCGCCAGCACTAAAGAGTGCTGGGCTAACTGGTTTGCGCCAACGCTAAAGAGCGCTAGACTGGATTGCGCTCGGGAACAGGGGTCTTCTTCCCCAACCCGAGAGAAAAAGCCATGGAACTCAAAAATTCCAAGGACCACAACTAGGTCAAAACAAGTCCAAATCCAACTTTGCAAGGGTCTAAATTGTGTAAAATTCAATTTTCTTCCACATAGAACAATCAAAACATAAAAATAAACAAGTTTCATAGATCAAATCCACCAAAATCCGAAAATACTTCAAACCTAGATCTACAAAATTCCAAGCTCCAAATGGAGAAAATCCAAGTTTTAATGTTGCTCAAAATGAGCTAATAAAACTAATAGACAAATAAAATGTAGCCCTCAAGTGATAGCAAGATGCACTTGCCTAGGTGGGTGGTGGTGGTGGAGAGGAAGAAGCTTGAGGAAGAAGATGAAGAAAATAATAAGGAGAGAGAGAGAGAAGTTGATATTTATAATAGGGTGGGGTTCTCCATGTTAAACCAAAATAGACCAAACCAAAATAAACCAAGGTGAACCAAGTCAAGGCCAATAAACTCTCTCTCTAGCAATTTAAACCAAATGAACCATGAAATAAACCCAGCCTCACTAATCCAAGATAAACCCATGAACCATTAAAACCAATTGAACTATCCATGCCAATAAAACCAAGCCAATGCAAAATAAACTAAGATAACTAATCATGACTAAAATAAAATATGGGTCCAAAATATGCATACGTACTCTAAATACGTATCACGAATTCAGGTCATTACAGAGGTACTTTTTGGGTATCGAGGTGTGTGATGGCGTACAAGGAATTGTTCTCTCACAAAGAAAATATGTATTAGATCTGCTAAAGGCGACAGGGATGCTGGGATGCAAAGCAGCAGTCACTCCAATTGACCAGAAGTGCAAGTTGGGAGCAGAAACAGAGAGCCTATTGATCGTGAAAGGTATCAAAGACTTGTAGGAAGATTGATTTATCTGGGGCACACTCGCCCTGATATCTCATTTGCATTAAGTGTAGTGAGCCGCTACATGCATGATCCAAGAACGGGTCATATGGAAGCAGTGTTTCAGATCTTGAGATATCTGAAAGGGACGCCGGAAAAAGGACTATGGTTCAAGAAGAATAGACGCATAAAAGTTGAGGGATACTGCGATGCAGACTGGGCAAGCTGTATAGACGACAGAAGGTCTACCATGGGGTACTGTGTTTTTGTAGGAGGAAACCTGGTCTCATGAAGGAGCAAGAAATAATCAGTGGTAGCACGGTCGTCAGCTGAAGCAGAATACAGAGCAATGGCTCTGGGAGTGTCAGAGTTGCTGTGGGTGAAATCCCTGCTGACAGAGTTGAAGCTAGACAAGGGAGCACCGTTACATCTTCTGAGTGATAGTGAAGCTGCAATAAGTATATGTCACGACCCGCACCCGCTTTTCGGATACGTGATGTGTCCAAGCCAGCCTACGCCGCAGAGTCGGCGGTAGAACGCTGTCAAGCCCGCAAGAAATAAATGCTCAAGAAATAACATTTGCTGCTCATTCACATTTCTAAATTTATTACAATATTTACAACATTTATATTTAAAGAAAATATAAGATTCTACAATTTATGAAATTGATACAACTGCTTTCTATTTCTAGGTTGACCTCAGCATACCCATGTCTTCCCAGTGCTAAGAGTGATCGCGGCTAAACCTGAAAATTATTGGTTTCCAGTCAGAAATGGAACAATTACACAAACCGACGGCAATGCAAAAACACAATAGAATTAACAAGATATGAAAATAACATATGAGAGATAAAAACTGGAATATAACTGATGACATGGCACGATGGAGAATAAAAGGAAAAATAAAAAGACAACTACCTATGTGGTGTGAAATATTATTTTCAACATGTGAACGGCTAGGGGGTAAATTAGGCTCACTGCACGTGTCGTATGCAGCTGCTATCATTCACGAAAGACACGGGGGATAGTTTTGGGTAGTCCACATGTCTACTAAGATATTTCCCCTCCCGACTACTCCGTGTGACGAGCGTGTCAATAAGCAGCAAGATATATGTATAGACATGAAATGAAAAGACTACTATGAATCGGAAAGCAATCAGAAAGTGCACTTGCCTGAGGTCCTTAGCTGGAGAAACCAATAATACTATACCACTCAATGAGCCACAATCAGTCAACACATGCAGAAGTCTCCAGATGCTAAAATAAATAGTACCAACATTCTCAGAATAGTCAAATTAGCTAGAATTGCCTGTCCTTAAGTCCAATTCTGGACACAGGGGCAAAACGGTAATTTTGGGTCAAAACGGTGTCCGCCGTTGGATCCGCTTTGCACCGAAAATCGTGCCAGAGTCAACGGTCTCTAAGTCGTCAAATGATATGTCAACAGGTCTGGTTTTCCGATACGAACCCGACCGTATGTCCAAATTTGGATTTCGACGGGCCGTGCACAAAATCGCCCGTTGAGTGGAACCGTGGGGCCCACAAAACGGTAATTTTATCAACTGTCTCAGAATTGGACCAAACTTGGCATACAGGACCATAAAAATGATACGGTCCTGTTGGCATAAGTTTCGTCTCGATCTGACGAGCGTGCATAAAGTAATTAGAGAATTTGCAAAGTGCACGATACGGGGAATTTCGACGGATACGCATCAAATTCGTCGCGCACACGCGACCAATTTGAATTCCGTCAAAGCCCACACGACCACGAAACTGTTACGCAGCTTTTGATGCTTACGGTGCACGACCACGTCGCCCGATTTGGCGGGACGCACGTCGTGTGGATGGTTTTCTATGTTTTGAAAGCAGGTTTTTTATGATTTTCAACTTGGTTTTAAACAGAGTTTAATCTACTAGAAAATAAACTAAAAGTAGGGTCTCAATCTCGGTTATGTTGTCTACAAGCCTGTTTAATTAGATTTTTGAGAACCCTAATATGTTGTTCGAAATCTGGCTTCCAATATAGATGATTGGACTGAAATTGTGTTTTGTCAACACACAGTTTTTCCTCGACTTTGCGTCGAATTCATGGGTAGGTTGTGACACTATCCTCGAATCCCCTTGATAGGATCTCGAGAGGGTTATCTAGGCTCTCCGGAACACTTTACGAATCTCAAAACGACGAAGTACAGAGGAAGAAATTTACCTTCGAAGTTGGACGATTTGCTGTACCTACTGCTGCGGCTGCCCTGCTTTGGCACACGCACGCACGGGTCTGTGGCCACCCTGGCCGGCCGACGGTGGCCTGGCCGCTTCGGGGCAGCGCACGCCGACATGGGGAAGGTCGCCAGGGGTTTGGCTTAGGGTTTCTGGAGTTTCTCGATCGATCGGTCTCCATATATGTGCGAATACTGCACGGGGTTTAACACTCGGGCTCTTTTAGTCTGCACTGTTCTTATTTGGCCGAGCCCGAGCTGCTTCATGGGCTCGGTCCAGCTGGCTGGCCCACTCCACTTGTTGGGCTGGGTTGGGCCCTATTCTTATTCATTCTTTTTCTTTATTCCTTTTCTTAACTATTATTTATTAATACATATATATATGTACCTATATATATACATATACATGTATATAATTCCTGTATATATATACATATATCTATATATATATCTCCACACACTTAATACAAAATAATATCTATATACGCAACATATATCTTTATATATACATATAAATATATATAAATTCATGTATATATACATATATCTATATACATATATATATATATATATATATATATATATATATATATATATATATATATATATAAAATATATATATATATATATATATATATATTTTATATATATATATATATATTTTATATATATATATATATATATATATATATATATATATATATATATATATATATATATATATGTATATTTATATATATATATATCCACCCACATATAAGAAAATAATATTTATACATACACACATATATCTAATATATTTATACATGTACACATACACATATAGTTATATATATATATTCACATATATAATCTATAAACTCATATATATATATCATTTATATAATAAATAATTTAATAAATATAAATTATTATTATATAATAACAACAAAATAATATTAATGATAATAATAATTTTAATAACAATTAAAATAGTCCAATAATCGTTTTGATGGGTACAACCAGCACACTACTTATCTGGCTCCCGAAGATCATACAAATTGTGGTAAAATACTATTTAACAATAATAATAATAATACCTATAATCTACCCATAACAAATATTCAGCAAATAATTGCCAATTCCTAAAAATATATACCAAGACATTTGCATTTACCAAGCATGTCTACAAGGCCGAATTTGGTCTCACTACACGCCTACTTGGGCTTGGATTTGACTTGGGCCCAATCCGGACAGGTTCGGTACAACCGGGTTTCCTAAAACTCGATAATATAATTAAATAATAAAAACTTCGGTAAGGGTTAAGTCGTAACTTGGCCTGGTTTTCCTAGTTAGAACAATCATATGACTCGGCCTTCCCCTACCATGGCTAAACACTAGTCAAAGCACGCTACTACGCTATCCGTGCCATGATTCCTAGTCGTCTTGTACTCCAATTCTTAACCCTGGCTAAAACCATCTACCGTAATAATTAACTAATTAATTATTTATAAAAAAACTAAAAATCACCATTTCAATAAAATAAATAATCACAAAATATTTAAAAATTTCGGGAAGGGAGGCTAGAAATCTACCCACCTTAAAAATAATTTCGTCCTCGAAATTCTAATTCATGACTATGCCTTAAAATTCAAAGTCTACTATTACCTTAATCTCCTCAAATTTAATTTTTCAAAAATATTTTATAACCTCGAATACTTGGGGACTTCCACCCACCTTTGGTCACACTACTCCTCAAAACACAGGTCACTAAAACTTTATGTCCTTCTAACTAGTTGTTAAACTTACCCCAACAGCTATCTAGGACACATGGCTCTATAATCCTCATTAGCTATCAAGCAACCAAAAATTTAATAATCAAGCAATATTATACTATAACTTAAGAATTTCTGATGAGTTCTAGTCAGCACGATCATTCGTCACTTCGGAATAGAAAGGGACGGGATTCAATGGTATGGAAAACGAGGAAGTATAATCGAGAGCGAATATGGAGTTTTCAAGGACGTAGAGAATTTCTAGGAGAATTTTCAAAGCAGTGTGGATTAAGATTCCTAAGGGTTTAGTCAAGGTCGCAGGCTCGTATCAGTACAGTTACGTAACCGATACGATATGCTCTGACCTGCATGGGCCACCACAAAAACTTGCCACGACCCGTACCTGCTTTTCGGATACGAGACGTGTCCAAGCCAACCTACGCCGTAGAGTCGGCGGTAGAACGCTGTCAAGCCTGCAAGAAATAAATGCTCAAGAAATAACATTTGCAGCTCATTCACATTTCTAAATTTATTACAATATTTACAACATTTATATTTAAAGAAAATACAAGATTCTACAATTTATGAAATTGATACAACTGCTTTCTATTTCTAGGTTGACCTCAGCATACCCATGTCTTTCCAGTGCTAAGAGTGATCGCGGCTAAACCTGAAAATTGTTGGTTTCCAGTCAGAAATAGAACAAGTACACAAACCGACGGTAATGCAAAAACACAATAGAATTAACAAGACATGAAAATAACATATGAGAGATAAAAACTGGAATATAACTGATGACATGGCACGATGGAGAATAAAAGGAAAAATAAAAAGACAACTACCTATGTGGTGTGAAATATCATTTTCAACATGTGAACGGCTAGGAGGTAAATTAGGCTCACTGCACGTGTCGTGTGCAGCTGCTATCATTCACGAAAGACACGGGGGATAGTTCTGGGTAGTCCACATGTCTACTAAGATATTTCTCCTCCCGACTACTCCGTGTGACGAGCGTGTCAGCAAGCAGCAAGATGTATGTATAGACATGAAATGAAAAGACTACTATGAATTGGAAAGCAATCAGAAAGTGCACTTGTCTGAGGTCCTTAGCTGGAGAAAACCAATAATACTATACCACTCAATGAGCCACAATCAGTCAACACATGCAAAAGTCTCCAGATGCTGAAATAAACAGTACCAACATTCTCAGAATAGTCAAATTAGCTAGAATTGCTTGTCCTTAAGTCCAATTCTGGATACAGGGGCAAAACGGTAATTTTTGGTCAAAACGGTGTCCGCGTTGGATCCGCTTTGCACCGAAAATCATGCCAGAGTCAACGGTCTCTAAAGTCGTCAAACGATATGTCAACAGGTCTGGTTTTCCGATACGAACCCGACCGTATGTCCAAATTTGGATTTCGACGAGCCGTGCACAAAATCGCCCATTGAGTGGAACCGTAGGGCCCGCAAAACGGTAATTTTATCAACTGTCTCAGAATTGGACCAAACTTGGCATACAGGACCATAAAAATGATACGGTCCTGTTGGCACAAGTTTTGTCTCGATCTGACGAGTGTGCATAAAGTAAATGAAGAATTTGCAAAGTACACGATACGGGGAATTTTGACGAATACGCATCAAATTCATCGCGCACACGCGACCAATTTGAATTCCGTCAAAGTCCACACGACCACGAAACCGTTACGCAGCTTTTGATGCTTACGGTGCGCGACCACGTCGCCCAGTTTGGTGGGACGCACGTCGTGTGGATGGTTTTCTATGTTTTGAAAGCAGGTTTTTTATGATTTTCAACTTGGTTTTAAACAGAGTTTAATCCACTAGAAAATAAACTAAAAGTGGGGGCTCAATCTCGGTTATGTTGTCTACAAGCCTGTTTAATTAGATTTTTGAGAACCCTAATATGTTGTTCGAAATCTGGCTTCCAATATAGATGATTGGACTGAAATTGTGTTATATCAACACGCAGTTTTTCCTCGATTTTGTGTCGAATTCATGGGTAGGTTGTGACACTATCCTCGAATCCCCTTGATGGGATCTCGAAAGGGTTATATAGGCTCTCCGGAACACTTTACGAATCTCAAAACGACGAAGTACAGAGGAAGAAATTTACCTTCGAAGTTGGACGATTTGTTGCACCTACTGCTGCGGCTGCCCTGCTTTGGCACGCGCGCACGGGGGTCTGTGGCCACCCTGGCCGGCTGACGGTGGCCTGGCCGCTTCGGGGCGGCGCGCACTGACATGGGGAAGGTCGCCAAGGGTTTGGTTTAGGGTTTCTGGAGTTTCTCGATCGATCGATCTCCATATATGCGCGAATACTGCACGGGGTTTAACACTCGGGCTCTTTTTAGTCTGCACTGTTCTTATTTGGCCGAGCCCGAGCTGCTTCATGGGCTCGGTCCAGCTGGCTGGCCCACTCCACTTGTTGGGCTGGGTTGGGCCCTATTCTTATTCATTCTTTTCTTTTATTCCTTTTCTTACTATTATATATTAATACATATATATATGTACCAATATTTTTTTAATACATATACATGTATATAAATTCCTGTATATAATACATATATCTATATATATATATCCACACACGTAATACAAAATAATATCTATATACTCACATATATCTTTATATATACATATAAATATATATAAATTCATGTATATATATACATATATCTATATACATATATATATTTAAAAAAAATATATATATATATATATATATATATATATATATATATATATATATATATATATATATATATATATATATATATATATATCCACCCACATATAAGAAAATAATATTTATACATACACACATATATCTAATATATTTATACATGTACACATACACATATAGTTATATATATATATATATATATATATATATATATATATATATATATATATATATATATATATATATATATATTTCATATATAAAAAAAAAAAAAAATATATATATATATATATTATATATATATATATATATATATATTCACATATATAATCTATATACTCATATATATATATATATATATATCATTTATATAATAAATGATTTAGTAAATATAAATCGTTATCATATAATAACAACAAAATAATATTAATGATAATAATAATTTTAATAACAATTAAAATAGTCCAATAATCGTTTTGATGGGTACAACCAGCACACTACTTATCTGGCTCCCAAAGATCATACAAATTATGGTAAAACACTATTTAACAATAATAATAATAATACCTATAATCTACCCATAACAAATATTCAGCAAATAATTGCCAATTCCTAAAAATATATACCAAGACATTTGCATTTACCAAGCATGTCTACAAGGCCGAATTTGGTCTCACTACACGCCTACCTGGGCTTGGATTTGACTTAGGCCCAATCCGGACAGGTTCGGTACAACCGTGTTTCCTAAAACTCGATAATATAATTAAATAATAAAAAACTTCGGTAAGGGTTAAGTCGTAACTTGGCCTGGTTTTCCTAGTTAGAACAATCATATGACTCGGCCTTCCTCTACCATGGCTAAACACTAGTCAAAGCACGCTACTATGCTATCCGTGCCATGATTCCTAGTCGTCTTGTACTCCAATTCTTAACCCTGGCTAAAGCCATCTACCGTAATAATTAACTAATTAATTATTTATAAAAAAACTAAAATCACTATTTAATAAAATAAATAATCACAAAATATTTAAAAATTTCAGGAAGGGAGGCTACAGTATAGCTAACAACCCAGTTCAGCACGACAGAACGAAGCACATCGAGATCGATCGATTCTTCATCAAGGAGAAGCTGGAATAAGGGATACTGAAGATTGACCATGTTCGCTCAGAAGAACAAGTTACAGACTGTCTGACTAAGGGTCTTAGTTTATTGAGTCTGTCAAAGTTATGTAACAAGATGGAGATGATTAATATCTATCGCCCATCTTGAGGGGGAGTGTTGAGAACCAATAAGGGACTTTAGTCCCACATCGGAAGATGTATTGTGAAGAGGAGTTGGACCCTCTATAAGTAGTGGCAATAGCCTATCAATAAAATCATCCCATTATTATTCTCTATACGACTTGCAAAGCTTCTCCAAAGCTTCTCCAAGTTGTAGTAAGTGGTAACAAGAAGTTGTTTCTCTTTAAGATACGACCCTCAAATATTTAAGGCATTACCGACTTGTATTTGCACAAAATATATTAGTTTGTGTATGATTTCTTTTTAGCAGCATAAGTTGTATTCAATATGCAATACATAAAGGTACTATAATAGCTACAACAATATTCGAAGAATAAACTTAGTAGTACCTTTTGGGATCAGAACTGACCTTTATTTGTTTCAGTTGAGCAGAGATAGAAATTCAACCTATTTCTTCAGTTGAAGGTCGACTATCAATAGACAGCCTCGGAGATATAATGTTGTGTACTGCCAAAATAACTTTACCACTTTTGTTTAAGATCCTCGAAACATACATATATGATGTCACACAAAATATAAATAAGCCATATGTTTTCCATGACATGTACAAACCTAGAGGCACTTTTGTAGAAATGCAAACACTCTCCAGAAGATAGGTTGCATAGGAAGCAAGATCATGCCTCTACATTATGAGTACATATTGCCACCATCCAGCGAATCTTGCACATCCAGCGGCATGTCATGTAACTTTCCTACTAATGCCTAGTATCAGCAAGGCAACAAATGTGTTCATGTGAACAATCTAATAACAAAAGGATTTTTTTGTCATTCCACCATAATATGGAGGAAGGGCAAAATAAGATTTCATAGGAAAAGGTGCACATTACTATATAATGGAGGAGCATTTGATTGAGCAGGTGGTGTGCAAAAAAAAGAGAGATCAACCTGTGGTATCGAATAGAAGATGTTGCTGACATGGGTGACATACCGGCTTGCTTCGTTACTTCCTCCACCCCATCCGGGTAATAGTGGCTCGGGGAGTTGACATCGTATAGCCTCCAAGGTACAATTACAACCATAAAAAAAATCAGCAAACAAAATTGTAGAAAAGTGCATAAACTGATACTAAAGAATACTATACTGCAGTCAGATATTCTTCATTAGTTATTATTCAGAATACTGAAACTACAAAAGACTGATACTACTACCTTTACTGATACTATAGACCTTCAAGTCCAGCAGTGAAGATACGGTGACATGATTCACATTTTGTCTTCCTTCAACCTCCTGCAGTGAAGATACAGTGAAGATACAGTGATATTAAGCTTGAGGAACTGAACAAAGAGTTTTTCCTATCTTGAAATGTTTCGTACCAATTATGATCGAAATTGACGAGGCCATATAACTGTTATGAGAGAGATGTTTGATTGTATCTCGTTTCTGCCTTTTCGGTTGAGCCTTCAAAAAGGGACGACAATCGAGTTGATAATTAGTCCTACATCGGATAGGAAGTGGAGGAAGAATCATGAAGTAATAACTTGTGGTCTTCTAACCTGCAATGCAAATCCAAATTAGGACATGAAGTTAAAAAATATAAGTATTAATAAAACCTTTTCCCTCCTCTTTTATCCGGGCTTGGGACCGGCAATGCAATGATAAACAATGCATTGGCAGAGTTAAAAAGGTTTTTGTTTTAATCCAAAATAACAAAGATGACAAGAAAAAAATATAGATATAATTAGAACCACCAAAAGCATCACATATAGAACTAAACATAATCAAAATAATTGAAAACATCATAAACATGTAGTTTAAGGTTCAACTACATAAACTAAAAAAAACCAACAAAAGACAACTATGTTAAACAAGTTTCAGCCCATAACATACCTGCATAAGATAACTAGAACTAAAAGTAAGATAGAGATCATCAAACATACTCCAACCAGCAATTTAGCCAAATTAGAAATCCCCCATCGACCAAATTGGCAAAAGTATGATTTTCCCCTTGTGGAGGGTCAAATAAAGGTGCATCGGGATCAATCACTTCCTTAATATAAACTTTCTTCTCTCCATATCCAACTTTCTTGAAATGACACATATTTGATGTAGCATCTGTGACGACATATCCTTTTGCCAAATTTTTACTGAACTTATCACACAAGATAACTTGGGGGTTTCTTGTAGGAGGAGGCGGTGAACAAGGAGAATGAGATACGCCAGCCGTGGCAAAAACAGTTTCGATGTTTTGAGATAAATGAAGATTGTGAGGCACTGAACAAGAGCCAGGGTCACTTACTGGTGAATTCATAACTGTCGGTGACTTTGTTGTAAAATTTGATAATATAGCCTGCATAAGACCCTCAAAATTATCCATGCGCGAGCCAACAAGTGAGATCATTTCATCTTTGAATGATGCTAGTTCTTGAGATAATTTCTTATGTTGTTCAATTTTTGATTTTGCCACTCCCAATGAGTTAGCTTGACAAGTCATCTACTTGACAAGTCAATCTCTTTGGTGAATGTATCACTACCCACCAAACAAGATTTCTAAGATCTTTTGAGTAAAATACTTGAATTGCCTCAGAAGCGAGAATGGCTAGCTCATCTAACTCACTACTGGAACTCTTAAACCTATCAAAATTTACCATCACCAGGTTTGAGTCTGGGCAATGCTTACAACCATTGATCTTGTCCTCCACCCTCACCCAGTCGCAATAAAACACCACCTCCTTAAATATTGTATAGTCAAGCTCAATTATCTGTTTGATAACCCCATACCACGTGGTCCAAGCGTCTTTTAAGTTTTTATCACTTTTTCTTGCTCTAAATGTAGTCCATGCTCTCAAACAAACACCACTATCTTGTGTGACTACACTATCATCATGAGATCTAGTAGAGAATACATAGCCGTTAGCTCGGTACTTTCTGTATGTTTTAACTATGTGATTTAGCCCTTGAACTAATCGCCACAACATAGCCTTTGTCTCCGTCTCCCCAGCAATAATCAGCTGTATGCAATAAAAATTAATAAATAGAGTTAAAATAAGAAAGTCAACCTAGCTAATGCAAAAAGTAATAAATTACAAAAATACCTTTTCATATAACCAAGGGATAAAAGAAGTCTGAATTTCTATTTCTGTCAATTGAACCCCCTCTCCTTTTCCATATAAGGTAGATCGGATTGACACTTTATATTCACTACCATTTGTTCATAATAATTAACAAGCTTATTATGATAAAATCTATATACAGACATCTATGATACATAAAAGAAGACAATGTACTTATAATATTCATCGAGTCTATCAACATTGAGGCGAAAGAGGACCCATCGACGTATTTGTTAAAATTGTTGAGGTTCAAGCATCACAGATTTATCGTCGAGCAAAGGTCCTTCATCAGAGAAATTCCCATTATCATCTAGAAAGGCTTCATGTGTATATTTGTGATTTCCCTCTTGTGGATTTGGCATATACTCCATTGCATATCTAACGGACTCGCCAACAAGATAGGATTCCGCAATGGATCCTTCAACATACCGCTTATTGCTCGATATATCTTTAAACTCCTTCATATGTCTTTTCGTAAACAATACATATGGAAAATAATGGATTAGATGTTACAACAATTAAAAAATATAAAATGAATTAAGATAAAAAATAAATTACTTACTGTTTAAAGGGATACATCCATCGAGGTGCAGTAGGTCCACACATTAATGCTTCATCAGCTACATGGACAGCAAGGTGAATACTGATATCAAAAAATACAGGTGAAAAATGTATCTCTAGCACACATAATGCCTCTGCCACCATGTATTTGACTCGTTGGATATCCTTTCTAACTAGGATTTTTGAGCATAATAAGTTGAAGAACAAGCTTATCTGCTGAATAGCTCTTTGTAAATCTGGATGTTTCAGAAATGCATGTTGAGGCAATACTGGTAATAACATGATAATCATGGGACTTCATAGAGTGCAAGCCGGGTGGATTGAGAGTAACAATATTGCTCAAGTTAGACGAAAAGCTAGAAGGGAGCTTTAAGTCTTTCAATATTTTACAAAATTCTCCCTTCTCTTCTTTATCCAAGACAAATGATGCAGTCGATTTTATCTGTTTTTTGATCTTTTCATCTAGAGCCATCCATTGGTTATTGTGCAAGCCTAACCGCTCAATATCCAACCTTGCATTTATGGTATCCTTTGTCTTCATCTTGTTATCTAAAATGGTATTAATTAAATGCTCTGCCACATTCTTCTCAATATGCATCACATCCAAGACATGACGAACTTGATGAGAACTCCAGTTTCCAAGTCAAAAAATATTGACCTCTTATACCATGCCTCTTTAGCTTCAACTATATCATCAGTCTTCCGCTTTCGACCTGGAGCTTTCGAAATTTTTCCTGCTACATACTTAATATTACTCAACTTTTCTACAAGTGCATTTCCATTTAAACGAGGAGGAGGAAGTGTATATTCTGAGGAGCTAAGCCCCAAATATCCACCACTTCTAAAGGGATGATTCATGCTAAGGAACATGTGGTAGTTTGTGTAAACTTGTTTATTACTACATGCAAGATGGATGGATGGAGTGTTGTCTCCGCAAACAGGACAAGCTTTGTATCCATGTGTTACGCACCCAGATAAATTCCCGTATGCTGGAAAATCATGAATACCCCACATCAACATAGCTTTCAAAGTAAAATGTTGACCTTTGTAACTGTCATAAGCTGGGACTCCTTCTTCCCACAGTTGCTTCATCTCCTCCACTAGTGGTTGAAGGAAAACATCAATATCTTGACCAGGTGCCTTTGGCCCAGGTATCAACAAAGACAACAGCCGAAACTCACGTTTCATACAGAATGAAGTGGAGATTAAGGCACCACCATGACAGGCCAACAACTATAACTAGAGGATTGGATACCACGTGGATTAAAACCATCAGTTGCAATTGCAAGCCAAACATTATGCTCTTCTTCAGAAAAATTTGACCACTTATTTCGAAACATTTTCCATTGAGGCGAATCAGATGGATGTCGTAAATAATCCCATGAAGAGGTCGCTCGGTGGTGCCAAGTCATTTCATGTGCTATCCATGGTATGGTATACAGTCTAACAAGTCTTGGAATCAAAGGAAAATGTCTCAATATTTTCTTGGGTTCTTTACGAAGGCTTCCTCCCTTTCTCTTGGTCACTGTGTATCTCGGTTCTCCGCATTGAGGACATTCCTCTTTATCTTCATTATCTTTCCAATATAAAACACAATTATTGACACATGCATGAATGAATATGGCTTTCATACCCAAGTCCTTCATCTTACTCTTCATAACTGGATACTTTTCTGGCAATGTATTTCCACTAGGGAGCCACCTTTTCAACATTAATAAAAGTGCCGTCACACTATTTCCGACCAACCAAACTGCTTCTTTAAGTTGTGCAGCTCCACAATTGCAGAAAGAGTTGTCTCAGAACCTTCACATGATGGGTACAGCTTCTCAGTTGATAATCTCTTATATTCATTGTACTTCTCATTAACGACGTAAGGTTCTTCTTGAACTCCTGCACCACCACCATCCTCATTATTTAAATGAGGCGCTTCATTAACACATATAAATCATCGATAAAGTCTCCAATTTACTACTCCCTCATCCTCCATATTTTTGTCATCTATGGTTTCCTCTTCAACTTGTTGCAATGGTGGATCTTGACAAATATTAGGAGATGGTTGTTCACCATGTAAAGCCCATAAAGTATATGACTTTTTAATGCCATTCCTGACTAAATGGCTTTCAACAATTTTTTCTTGAAATCTTAATTTATTTCGACACTTAAACACGGGCAAGGTAATGTTGTCAACCCCACAGCACGTTTTTAATGGCAAATTCAAGAAAATCTTTAATTCCCTTTGTATATGCAGGGCTCAATCTATCATTTTCATTCATCCACTCTTTGTTAATTGGTTCCGACATACTGCACCATAAAACAAAACCTAAAAAAAATTAGAATACAAGATTTATTGAGATAATATTAAGCATGAGTTAAAATTTTGTGAGTATAGGTAAGAGAGCTAGGATCGAATCATCCAACAAAAAAGGATAGTAGTTATTAAGAAACACTGTATATAAATCATTTTTCAGATGTTAGTGTTTTAAAATGACTACCTCATGCTTTGCATTGTAAAATGAGAAGTTATTAAGCTTTATGCTGATATCAGTATTAAAAAAAATGTAGTTGTTATTAAGCTTTCTGATATCAATGATATCAGTAGGCAATCTTTTCGAGGAGTTGTTTTGTGAGATGGATGTCACCCATTTTGTCATTTGGTTAAGAAAATTTTCAGATTGAAGATCTTCATAGCTACAAGAATAGAAGAATGCTATGGCCGATATTTAGTAAAATTTCAAAGTTGGTCACATGGAGGCAATGCAAATGCTTATGCTCTCAAGTCTCGTTAGTTTACATGGTATGGGATCCCGGTATCATGCATACTCTTCAGTGTTGAGTATCAGAATTAGCAGTAGCTAAGAGTTAAGCAGGGTTGGAGCACCTCGGCCTCTATTCTTTTCTAGTCTTCAAAAAATCAAGCAAAAGGTCTTGAATCCCAACGCTGTAATGGAATGACGGGTCATCACTACCCAAGTCTCATTGTGACAGATGGTGAAAAGTTCGTAATTTTGGGGTTGGGCAACAGGTTCTGGTGTTCAAGTTGGAGAGTAATGTTGTGGTTTGAGTAATTGTTCTCTTCCTCAGCGTTATTTGGCATCCTGAGTTAGTTACCTATGTATTTTTTCAAACTCTGGTGCTCAAATTCATAGTTTTTCTACAGTCTTGTTCTTAGTAGTAACCTATGTACTTTTTTCGATCCCCAATTTTAATGAACAAACCCTAGTCACATGTTCTTTCCCATTTATTGTTCTTGATCAATCTTCTCTACACAAATCTATGACAAATTCTACTGGATCTTCCCCAATTCCAAGTCGACATTTTATGTGACAGATTAAAGGAGTAAATGACTGACATCACATACCAAAATTTAGGGTTTGACTCACATCACATATCAAAGAAAAACAAAACCTAGGGTTTCTTACTCATATCACATATCATAATTAGTAAAAGAATTAAGAAACCATCCTGACATTTCCAAAAACTTGTGAATCTAAATAACCATATGAGAATTAAAAAAAAGAGTAGATGACTCACGCCGATGACTACGAATTGAGAACGTCAGATAGCCGGACTACGAATTGAGACCTTTGTGCAGCCTTGCCGGAGATGGTGTCGCGCATCGGAGATGGACGACCCGCAGGCCGGAGATGGACGACGTGCCGCGTCTGATATGGACGACGTGCCTCCGTGCCGGAGATGGATGACTCGCGTAGGTGGACGACAAGCCAGGTGGGATCCGTTCAATTTGTGAAAGAGAGAGAGAGGAGAACTAATGGTTTAGAGAATTTGTGAATGAGAGAGAGAGAGAGGAGAAATGTATATGTGTCGAACTGGGGGGGATTCTGCCGCCAAGAATTTGGTTGTGGCGCCAAATTTGGGTTGTGCCGCCAAGAATTTGGCTGTGGGGAATCGGAGATTCTACAAATTGGGGGAGAAAATACCTAGCTAGAATATTTATTATATGGGTGGAAAAGAAAATATTATATTTGTTATATTTGTAACAGACTAAGCCAATACTAACGGGTCTAACTTGTTGCAATTTTCTAACGGATGAAGTCCGTTAGAAATTAAAACAAGGACCCGTTAGAAATTGGACGATTTGGTGTGTGTATATTCTAAGTATCCAAGTAAATATTCATTATATTTAAGTTCCCAATATATATATTCATAAATATTTGAATTTTTTTAATAGATATCCCAAATATATAGATGTCAATCTTCAAATATTTTTCCCACTCGTATATGCAGCTAGATGCTAAAAATATACCATTTACATAAAGCATACTCAGTCAATCCAAATCTTTAGCCAAAATAGATCAGATTAATAGTTTACATGTTCGCTCTCCTCACAAAACTATTTAATTTGGAATTAAATTAAATGCGCAAGAAACGCCCTTTAAAAGGACGTTTATGTGCATTTTTAAATTGTGGTTGACCGTGTGTCTGGTTGGTTTGGTGGAGATGGTGAATAAATTATGGATTAAGTGAGGAGTTAGTAAATTAAATGGTACCGTTTTTATTTTATAAGTGGTGGGGGATGGGATTAAATTTTTTACATCAGAAAGGAAGAGGGGAAGAAGCAACGTGTCACGCACAAAAGTTTGCATCCCACCGAGATAGATTTGCATAACTCTCCACGGACCGTGGTTATACGGGAAGCTTCCAGAGTGTTCCAGAAGATGGTGGAATGTTTCAGAAGATGGTGAAATCTTCCAAAGACTCGAGAATCTTCCAGAGACTCGAGAATCTTCCAGAAGGCCCAAAATCTTTTTGGATGGATTATGATCTTTCTGGGTAGACTAGAAGCTTCCTTATAGTTATCTAGTAGTAGAATACTCCCTGGAATATTCCATTTTCATAAGTTTCTTGTAAGCCTTGGAGGCTATATACAAATAAGTGGGAGGCTCATTTGCTCCTCACCACCCAAAGTTGTATTCTCTTTCTAGTATAGTAAAGTTTTCAAGCTTCAAATCTCTCCATCTTTTTACTCCATATTGTTTCTCTAATATCGCCTTAGAGATCTAGCTAGGCGTTGGAGGAAGGCTGGCACGACTCTTCGAGTAGGAAGATAGTCATCGCACGGGTCGAAGAGTAGCCTAAAACACTAAGTCCGACAAGTGGTTAGAGCAAAGGTCGGTTGGTGCCATGTCGACATCCGAGAACGTTCAGGAGGGACCCATATCGCCTAAGGAGGGGCACGCCAAGACCAACAAGAAGGGCAAGAGCCAGGAATCTAAGGTGGATCTTAGCATTATGGATCTTGTCGAGCTCGTTGGAGTCTTGGAGATGGGTTCGAGGGACATGGAGATACGCATAGGCTCTATGGAGCAAACCAACACGAGGCTAGAAGAGTACTTCAATAGGATGGAGTGATCGCTTCGTCCATGGAAATCTTTCGGGAGCAATTATAAGAGGTCCGATCCGCACTTGAGGAGGAGCTCAATGTAATGCCCCATCCCGCTCAGTCTAATCGGAGGAATCGAAATGCCGTTTGGACTTAGCCATACAATGGCTTGCTCGAAGTCCACTCGGTCGAGGCGAATCCTCGTACAGGTGGGTGGCTTCGGCGAACTTACCTCAACTTGGCCTTCACACTAATAAAATGAAAGTTTTCAAATGCACAAGCAGGCTTGATAATAAAAGAGGCAAATCCACAATTAAGGAAAAATTCCAAGTCGGGTCGATTGAGTTAAGAATATGGAAAGGTCCCACGGTCAGAAGTGTTACACTTCGTGTTTCAAAATGGCACTCGGTTCTTCATTCCATGGCTTGGGAGAAGAAAAGTTGGTCTAAGTTGCCACAAAGCTATGAACATAGCCTAAGTCATAGGCATCGCACGTATAAATGCTTGATAAAGCATGCACGGTCCCATCGTACGCTACTTGGCATAGCCAAAGTATCCCTCAAGTATTAGTGCACGTTTTGTAGCTTCCCTTCCCGAAAAAATTTTTGAAATTTTTTATTATTTATTTGATTTAAATGGTAATTTTTAGAGTTTTATAAATAATTGTTTAGTTACTTATTATGGTAGACGACTTTAGCCATGGTTAAGTTTTGAAGTACCAGACGACTAGGAATCATGGCACGGATAGTGTAGTGGCGTGCCTTGACTAGTGTATTAGCCATGCCAAGGAAGACTCAGCCATAAGTGTGTCCTAACTGGAAAATCAGGGCAAGTTACGACTTAACCTCTAAGGCATTTTAAATTATTATTATTATATTATTGACTTGAGGAGACCCGGTTGTGTCGATTTAGCTCGGACTAGACTCGAACCGAAACGAGCCCATGTAATCTTGTAGTGACACCAAAGACGATCATGTAGGCATATTTTATGTGTGTACAAATAGTTCCTAAATTATTTTGGGTATTGATGTACATTTTTAATTATTTGAATATTTGTACAAAAATTGGTATCTTTATTATTATTTTGTTTTACCATATTTGTACAATTTTTGGACCCGAATAAAGGTGAATAATATAGATTCACCAAACCACCATTTAATTATTTATTATTATTTTATTATTTGTGGTTATTAAATAAATATATTTATTACTATTAGATATTATTAATATTGATTATATTTAAAATATTTATTGTCTATATGGAATTTGTGGTATATATTATGTATAAATATCAGGATATATATTGAATATATAGGCATGTAAATGTATTTATAATTTATTAAAGTATATACATATATATATATATATATATATATATATATATATATATATATATATATATATATATATATCTATATTATATATATATATGTGTGTGTGTATGTATGTATATATATGTGTAGGTATATAATATATTATATACGTGTATCTATATATAAATATATATATGGTGTATGTATAGATAAATATATATGTATATATGTGTAAATATAATATAATATATATATACTATATATATATATATATAAAAAATAAAATATATATATATATATATATATAATATAATATTATATATATATAGATATTATATATATATATATATATATATATATATATATATATTATATATATACGGCAAAATGGACCTGAGGTCGACCTCAGGTCCATCTCCTGCGGTCGCGCGACCAGGACGTTGGATTTAAATCCAACGGTTGAGGTGAACAATGAATAGGAAAGAAAAAAAAGGGGTGCGCATCCTGTTGACTCCATGAGAAGAAACAAAAAAGGAAGGGAAAGAAAAGAGGCCGACGAGAAAGAGGCTGCGGACGATCGCCAGCTCACCTCAACCCGACTCCACCGCCGGAACACTGATCAACAGGTCCATTTTCCACTTCATCCTCCTAAATTTGTGGATTTCACTTCTCACCTCTCTCTCTCGCCTCTTCGAAACCCTAGACCTCTCCGAGCCCGAGAATTCGAATCCATGGTAACAATTTCGAATCCATGGTAATAATTTAGGACATTTAACAATTTTAGGGTTTGATGTTGAAAAGGAAATTGATATGCATTACTAAATTTAATTTTTTAGGGTTTGATGTTTGAGATCCTCAAAAATTTAGTTAATTTCAGATCCTCTTTAATTTTTAGGGTTTGTTGAAAAGGAAATGATATGCATTTACGTAATTTCAGATCCTAAAAAATTTAGTGGAGTTTGAGATCCTTAACTATGAGTAACTCTGTGCTGAAGCCATCCATGAAGAACATTTTTTTTTAACATTTGTACATCATATTTTTTTGTTTCACATTGATTTTTTTACGTTTCTATTTTAGAAGATGGAAGAGAGCGAACCATTTATGCATGATCACGCGATACCACTGAGAATGAAGAAAGATAGTGCAAAACGTAGATGGAGGAATACCACATGTTGGAATGCAATTCCTACAGCAGAAGAGGCGTGGGACTTTTATAATGTATACGCAGAAAGGGAAGGTTTTTCCATTCGAAGGTCATCCACTGCAAAGGGAAAAGATGGTAATATCACGAGGAGGCTTTATGTTTGCAACAAAGAAGGGTTCAAAAGCTTAACTGATAAGAGAGGGTAGGGAGAGAAGTAAACCGACGGAAAAAAATGAGAGAGAGAAGGTTGTATGGCTCGAATGAAAGTTCATAGAATCTCCAATGGAGTGTGGGGCATCAAATCCTTTCATGATGTTCATAATCATGAGTTGATTAAAACCCCTTCGAAGATCCATTTGTTGCGGTCACACAAAAGATCGCACATGGATGTATCTTGTAGGAATTTAGTTGATCAGTTTCGTGGATGTGGGGTTGGACCTTCAAAGATTGCAAGGATTTTAAATGCCACGAGTAGTAGTAATGTCAATATTACTACACAACAGTGCATCGATCATTTGAGAGTAAAAAGAAAGAACAATATCGGGAAGGAGTGCACTAGAGTAATTCAACAATTTCTTACAAGGCAAGCTACAGACTCTCAGTTTTACTATGCTATGGAGCATGATGAGGAAAATGTTGTAGAAGTATTTTGGGCAGATGGAAGAGCGAGGACATCATATCTCCAGTTTGGAGATTGTTGTGTTTGATGTCACTTATAAGACAAACCATTTCTTGTTACCTTTTGCACCGTTTACTGGTGTAAATCATCATAAACAGTCTCTTATTTGGATGTGCTCTTCTTGCTGACGAGAAGGAGGATACCTTTGTTTGGTTATTTGAAAATTGGTTGACATGTATGTGGGGTTAAAGCACCAGGAGCTATCATCACTGATCAAGACCCAGCAATATGCAATGCAATCAAAAGAGTGTTTCCAATACAAGGCACAGGTATTGCATATGGCATATTAGTCTTCATGAAAATGAGCATCTCCGTTCTTTACGTTCGGCTTATAATCCTGAATTGATGAAGACTATGTAAATTGGTCTAAGAAAAGTCAAAGTGTTGAAGAGGCTGAGAGTTGTTGGGTGATCTTAAAGGAGAAGTACCAAAAAGAATTTTCAGAACCAATGACAGACAAACAAAAAAATAAAGTGAAAGTTGGAAGTGGTTGCATACGATGCATGAGAAAGCACGTCATTGGATTAAGGCGTACCTAAAGGATACTTTTCTTTGGTATGAAAATTTTGATATGATGGTCATAGTTTTAAAATTATATTTATTTAAACTCAAACTAATCATATGGTGTTCATTGCTTTTTTGTGTAGGCATGGCGTCCAGCCAAAGGAGTGAAAGCATGAACTCATTTTTTGATGGTTACGTAAACTCCATGACTCCACTATACGAGTTCATTGATCAATATGATAAAGCCGTACATTTTCAAAGAAACAAAGAGGAGAAAGAAGACACTTTTTGTATGAGAAACAAACCAGAATTTCGTGGCATGCATGAGTTAGAGGTTCATGCTGCGAAGGTTTATACCAGGAACGTATTCTCTATCTTTCAGACTCGGTTCAAAGATACATTATACTGTCGGCATGAAAGAGTGTGTTGAAGGAGATACGACCACATATCATGTCCACATGAGGATTGACGGAAAGAGTTACTTGCATTCTGTTCGATGCAATGTATCTATGGGAGAATTTACGTGTACATGTGCAAGGTTTGAGACTGAAGGGCTACTCTGCACACAAATTTTATATATCATGAAGCAAAAGTTTGATATGCAAGCCATCCCTGAGAGATATATTTTGCCAAGGTGGACACTCAATGCAAGACATAGCATCATGAGTATGGGATCCTCTTCGTCTAGCGCAGTCAATGCAGTGCGTCCCAATCAACTTACTCCACTTCAATCTTGGTGCCTTCGTACAACATTTGATAAAGTCCTCGAGTTGTTAACAGAGATCCTCTTCTTTATGACGTTGTCAATGGGTGGTCAAATAGTTTTCTGGAGCAACATGGATTGAATGACAAAGCACAAACTATCTCTGAGGATCCAAGCACTCAGGTGGGGTCCAATGCGCCGACAGTATGTGGATTGGGATTAAATGATATAACTATTCATGATCCTACAAAGGCAAGAACTAAAGGCCGACCACGAGCAGCATCAAGGATTCAGTCGGGAATACAAGTATCACAAGATCAAAGTCAATCAAGAAAAAGAACTTGTAGTATTTGTGGAGAAAAGGGCCATGACATGAGAACTTGTCGGGATTCACTGCAAAAAGTTAACTATTCGTATCATGGTAATGACACCAATGCTAATCTTCACTGCAAAGAGCCAAATTCTCATAATATTTTCTGTTTTCCTAATAAATTGATCATTTTTTGGTTGCCAGTATACTATGAAAACAAGTTGGCTTCTTTTGTTGCCAGTATGCTAATCTTCTTTTGTTGAGATACCTAGGCATAAAGACTATTAAGTGGATTCAATTGTGAAACTTTAGTTTATGATGATCTGCATTTGTGGATATGTCTTTTGTCCATCATTAATGTCCCTTTTCATTGTATCTGCTTAGCACATTTGTATATAGTAAAATATGACTCGTATAATATAGATGATGATCTGAGCTCCAGACTCATTGCAATTATAAATGTTACTTCCCATCAGGAGCAGCTTAATGGCTATATTCCTGACTTTTTTTAGTAATGCAAAGCTTAATGGCTATATTCCTCCAAACGAAGAGGCAAGTGCTACTTATGTTTGCATTGTTTTGTTTCAACTGGTTTTATCATAATTTGTTTCAACACATTGTTTTGTTTCAACAGATATTGTGTTTCCTGACATGAATATGCTAGTCTTTGCCTTTGCACACTTGTGCAGATATATGGTATACCAAGGTAAACTTATTTGGTATAAAACTAGCAATTGAGGAATTATCTTTGCCCAGGATAAACGATTGATCAAAATTTGTAGTTTGAACAAATAATGAAAAGAAAGAAATAACTATATGAACCACAATATGTTTAGGTCTATGGTCAGAGGATAAGGATGGAAGATTTCTCTTAGATGCAAACAATTGGAGGATGAATTTCTCTCCTAAGGACAAGCAAATGAGTCAATTTTGATTTCTTTCAAGATCCTGTTAGATAAGGCCAGTTACATTAATGACCGCCCTGTCCTGGGCTACTAGCACCAAGACCCCCTCCCATACCCATTTTTATTTTGTCCGGGATGGGATTCGAACCGATGTCCACTCCCCTCCCTTGTGTTACCACTAAACCACCCCCTTGGTGGTAAATATCCTGTTTATTAACTTGTTTGGAAGGATAAAACATCGTTGACCAATTTCTAATAAAGGTATATAGCATTCTTGTATGTTATATCTGTGTAGGGAAGGCTTGGAATATTCACAAGGCAACAATCATTTTGATATGTAAAATTGCTTCAACTAGTTTACATTGTACAGTAAACATCTGATCTTCATCTAATTAGTATTTTCTTCAAGTATTGTGCACTGCATTTTATTTCTTGACCAATTTTCTTGTTATTTGGTCTTAACTTTTCTTATTTGTGGGCATGTGTTTTCTCAAGTTATTTCTGTAACTTTGTACTGATATCGAATTATATCTATGGACTTGGTCTACAGATGAGAGCTGAATTTGCAGTCTGCTACTTCAGAAGAACAGTTAAATCTGCAGTTTGCTACTTCAGAAGAATAGATAAAGGAACTTATAATGGGAGCTCGTGCGTGGCTGTGTGGATGTTGGAACAGTTGGGGATTCAGTAAAATACTTGAGGCACACTGTTTTGTTTCTTTTTGTTGTTTGTATGTGTTGTTGTGAGTTAAAGACCTTCCCGTATAGTCAAACTTGTTACAAAAACATGTTACTGAATTTATGCTAGTCCTATTAGTATTATACCTGTCTATTTGTGAAGAAGTTGCAATGTACAAACTTGTACTTCTGGGGAATTTGTAAGGAGAATTTGTAAGGTGTGTTAACTTCTTTGTGGAAATGTTATGTCAAAGTTTTACTACTGAAGCTTAAGAAGGATTTAGATGCTGCTGTTTGTTCTGTGGAAATAATTTTCTGAGCTTTTAGTACTGTTTCCTAGGCAATTTTTGTTCGATTGAAATTTAAAGGTGATGGCTAAGAATCTGATGGTGTGCCAAGAATCTGATGGTGTGCCAGAGTAACATCTCAGCTTTGCCTATGGCCACCTGATATTTTCAACGTTTCTGTTCCTTTACGAGATGTAATGCTCAGTACATATACTCAGTATATTAGCCGTTTCTGATCAAATTTTCACCAGGTTCAGTACATCAAATTAGAGGTTCAGTACATCAAATAAGATGTGTTTACACAATCAAGGAACAAAAATTGATATAATTGTCAGTAACCATAGCCACCTGTAAATTTAGTGGCCATCACCACAAAAACATAGTCATATATATATATTGCCATTAGACATGAAATTAAGATCCATCAGATTACATTCCAGGCTGATTCCATGAACAAACATATCACTCAGTGCATTGTTCGTCATCTGAAAATTCATCCTCAATTACATAGGCAGATGTAAATTACTATACTAGTTAATCCCAGCTAAACCTCTCTCTCCTTCTTGATACAATCTCTGCAGCCCAAGCTTTGCCTTGCCAACATCAGTTGTAAATTTTTCTGCAGAAGATGCAAAACATGAGAGGGTAGATAAGACTTCACCAACTTCATTATGCATCAATATTTACTTAAATCTCTTAATTCCTTTGTCTATCACAGAGATTTCAAATCAAACAGAGCGAGCACTCGGTAGTATTTTGGTTCATAACAGAAGGAAGCATAGCATGCATGTCGCAGACTTGGAGTTATATTGAGATAAGTTTGAAATTGATATTACATTGAGATAAGATAAGCCAAGACAACTAAAGTAAAAAGTATCCCCTCCACAACAATGGTCACCACAACACCTGTTACACATCCATAAACGAAAGATGTGTTCAACAATTCAGGCCGCCTTTCTACATTTGTATGCCCTACAATATCCCGTTCACTGATATCCTCTCTGACATCATGTCTCGTCGCACCATGATTTGACGACTCTCCTACATGAATCGATGCTCCCAATCTTTGATGTTGACCCACGCCAGCGAACATGTCTCGACCCCCCCCGATCTGGACGAATTGGATTGGATTGCCCGTTCCAACACTCCATAGCCTCTTCATACGTGTTGAAGCCGTGATACACCGCATTACGATATCCATAAACCTGTGCTTTGCATTCTTCCCATGTCAAATAAATGCCGCATTGCCTACCACTCTTCACAACGTAAAAAAATTTCCCATTTCAAACTACAAAATATCATCCAAAAATTATGATAAGCATCAAACATTGACTCAGGATCTGAAACATCAAGCATTCAAAGGAAATTTGACAATGAACAATGAAAAGAATTCATTGGGAGGATCTGAAACATCAAACATTCAAAGGAAATTGACTCAAACCCTAAAAAATTAAATCAAACCCTAAAAAATTAAATTACGTAAATGTATATCAATTTCCTTTTCAACAAACCCTAAAAAATTAAAGAGGATCTGAAATTAACTAAATTTTTGAGGATCTCAAACATCAAACCCTAAAAAATTAAATTTAGTAAATGCATATCAATTTCCTTTTCAACATCAAACCCTAAAATTGTTAAATGTCCTAAATTGTTACCATGGATTCGAATTCTCGGGCTCGGAGAGGTCTAGGGTTTTGAAGAGGCGAGAGAGAGAGGTGAGAAGTGAAATCCACAAATTTAGGAGGATGAAGTGGAGAAATGGACCTGTTGATCAGTGTTCCGGCGGTGGAGTCGGGGTTGAGGTGAGCTGGCGATCGTCCGCAGCCTCTTCTCGTCGGCCTCTTCTTTCCTTCATTTTTTTCGTTTCTTCTCTGGAGTCAACAAGATGCGCACCCCTGTTTTTTCTTTCCTATTCATTGTTTCACCTCAACCGTTGGATTTAAATCCAACGTCCCTGGTCGTGCGACCGCAGGGAGATGGACCTGAGGTCGACCTCAGGTCCATTTTGCCGATATATATATATATATATATATATATATATATATATATATATATATATATATATATATATATATATATATATATATATATATATTATATATATATATATATATATATATATATGTGTGTGTGTGTGTGTGCGCCATAAAAATATATATATATATATATATATATATATATATATATATATATATATATATATATATATATATGTGCCATAAAAAAATATATGTGCCATATATATTTTTATATATATATATATATATATATATATATATATATATATATATATATATATATATATATATATATATATATATATATATATATGTGTGTGTGCCATATATAATCAAATATAAAATATATATATATATATATATATATATATATATATATATATATATATATATATATATATATATATATATATGCCATAAAAAAAAATAAAAAGAAACATAAAGGCAGCAGCCCACTTGGCCCAGCCCAGCTGAGCCCAAGCCCGGGCATCCCCCCCCAAAGTCGAGCAGTAATCGACCCCCACCCCTGTTCTGTTCGCGGTACAGTTATATATATACATATGTACATATATATCGAAGGATCGGACATCGAAACCCTAACTCTAACCCTATCCTGCGCATATCATGGCGACCCCCTCCCCGACCCTGGACGCGCTGCCCGCTGCCTCCACGACAGCCGGAGCGCGCGCGCCGCACTGGAAATAGAGCAACCGTCGTGGTTCGCAGCAGCAACAGCACCAGCAAAGTGCCGTCTTCGCGGCGCGATTCCCGCTGCCTCGGTTGATCAAATCCTAACCCGTCTTCGCAGGTTCACACCCTATATAACCCTTTTCCAATTCTATAAATTAGTTTATGAGTATACGTAATATATCTGTCAAGAAATCGAACCCAAGGCCGACGAAAAACTGCCAAAATAGAACGTGTTTTTAGTCCCAACACCTTGATTTGGATGGCCGATTCCTGTCGGATCCTTGAACAATTTCGAAAACCATTTGAATAAAATTGAAGACAATATAACCGAGATGTAAACCCTATTATTTGTTTTAATTCCAGTTAAATATATACCTAAATAAATCAGTTTGAATATAAAAAAAAAACTTGAAAAACAGTTTTCAAAATTATAAAATTCTTCGATACGACATAAGTTCCGCCAATCCGGGCGACGTGGTCGCGAACCGAAAGCATCAAAAGGTGCTTATCGGCTTCGTGGACGTGTGGGCTTTGACGAAATTCAAATTGGTCGTGTGTGCGCGACGAATTTGATGCGTATCCATCGAAATTCACCGTATCGGCCTCTGTGCAAATTTCTCAATTACTTTGTGCACGCTTGTCAGATCGAGACAAAACTTGCGCCAACAGGACCGTATCATTTTTTGGTCATGAATGCCAAGTTTGGTCCGATTCTAAGACAGTTGATCAGATCGCCGTTTTGCGGGCCCCACGGTCCGACTCAACGGGCAATTTTATGCACGGCCCGCCGGAATCCAACGTTGGACATACGGTTGAGTTCGTATCAAAAAATTGGACCTGTTGACATATAGTTTGACGACTTTAGAGACCATAGACTTTGGCACACTTTTCGGTGTAAAGCGGGTCCAACGGCGGACACCGTTTTGACCCAAAATTACTGTTTTGCCCCTGTGTCCAGAATTGGACTTAAGGACAGGCAATTCTAGCTAATTTGACTATTTTGAGAATGTTGGCAATATTTATTTCAGCTTTCAAAGACAGTTGTGATGATTTGGACTTCATGGCTTAGTAGTTGACTATATTTTGTTGGATCTCCGTGCAATCATCAGACAAGTATACCTTGCCGAACATATACAGTATTTACATTGTTTTCTCTTTCTTTATTATATTCCTTTTCATACTCTCACATGATTCCATATTGTGATTGATTTGCCTTTGATTGTTTTACTTGTTCTAGATTACGTACACGTATAGGATATTCGACATTGCTTGACTATTGGTCTTTTCGTGGTACCCTCACTACACCAAAAATGTCATTTTGGAACGCTAAAATTCTATTCCAAATAATTTTAGGCACACCTATATTCCATGCCTATTTATGGGCTGCCAGATTTGTTGGAACGGAATAAAGGCGTTCCAGTAAACATTTATTGGAACGCTTTTCTGGTGTTCCAATATTGGAACGCTTTTCTGGTGTTCCAATATTGGAACACCAATAAAACGTTCCAAAAAAGAGTTCCAACAAAACATTCCAAATTACTTTTTTTTCACTTATTGGTACGGCTAAAAAGAGTTCCAATGATGGAACATTAGAAATGCGTTCCTAAGAAAGCATCCCAGAATACTTTTCTTGCCAAATTTTGGAACACCTAAAAAGTGTTCCAGTTTTCTATATATATATATATATATATATATATATATATATATATATATATATATATATATATTATATACACACACACACACGACTGCCCACATCATTTGAAATTGCACACGTATAGCTTAAAATAATATATAACTGGCATAAGTACTATGACTTACAAAACCTGTAGCGCTGAATTTTATAAGAAAGAATAACAAATGACACAAACTTGTAATCATCTTGAGAATTTATAAACGTAGAACTCACAAAAGCATAAAATGAAAGTAAACGAACTTCCATTGTACAAGTGCATAGAGAATGGATAATGTTAAAGCTACATACACAAAGTAGCCAAATGTCTTACATAAACATTGTAAGTTTAATACAAGTTGTCTACCACACCAAAAAAACAATATCTGTGCTGTGAAAATAATTTAAGTCTTTGACACTTGATGTTCTTGTTAGTGAGCGTAGGCCCTGGAACTATGATAGCCGTGGAAGCAAAAAATGTGACATCCTGTAAACATTTCAAAGATTGTTAAAATATGATAAAATAATTTGATCACAAATAAGAACTTAGTCATTCAACGAGGCACATAAAGAAAAGAAAAAACAATGAACAACCATGAAGTAGTGCAATAGAAAAAAAACAATGAACAACCATGAACTATTTATTAGTCTGAAAGAGAAGGACCAAACTGTTGGGAAAGAAACGCGGAAACCTTTCCCCAAACCGGAGAGTACCTGCGAGAGGACCGAGCAATACAACGCACGAACCCAAAAACAATCACACAAAAACAATCCACGCAGACACAGAGAATTTTTGACGTGGAAACCCTTACGAGAAAAAACCACGGGACGATCGGAGTCCAACCCTGAGAAGCCTCCACTAATGGAATAGAAGAATTACACCCTCTACAAACTCCTCCCGATCCAAATCGGATCCCCACAACACTCAGAGATAAGAACAATGATTACAAGGCTACGAAGAGCGAGAACGACGAGTAGAGATTACCCGAACACGATCTCCTTCGAATAGCGACCTTCAATCCTCCGTCTTCTTCTCCGAAGTTGTAATGGCACTCTTGCCTCCTTCCTCTCTCAAACTTGTGTTTCTTGCGATAATGTTGCACAATGAATTAGGGTTGAGAAATCTCAACTTAACTCCCTAATCCCGCAACCATCCTGGACCGTTGGATTAGATCCAATGATAAAACTCATCCAGAAATCCGCTTCAGCCCCCGACGACACAGAGTTCAGCCAGAACTCTGTGTCGAGCATCCAGAACCTCACGCCACAATGCTGGAGTGGCCAGACCGAGTTCGGTCCGAACTCGGATCCCCTGTTCCAGAACCTCCCATGGAGCAGCAGTAGCAGCAGCGACTCTGCGTCGCCTACTTCCCGAGCTTCTTCGACACACGAACGGCGCTCGTCGCACTCCGGGACCTTCTCCACATAGGTTGGAAACCCCACCCACTCCAACAAATCTCCCCCTTCACAACTATGGGAAGGATGTCGTTATCCCGACGACCTGCCTGCAGTACTCAAACTTCCTCCTTGGTAGAATCTTCATGAACATATCAGCTCCGTTGTCATCTGTATGAACCTTCTCAAGCTCCGCGTCCTTCTTCTCAACCACATTCCGTATCCAATGATACCGGGTCTCGATGTGCTTGGACCGGCTATGAAACGTCTGATTCTTCACAAGGTAGATCGCACTCTGACTGTCGCAAAGCAAAGTATACTGCTCTTGCTTCAGTCCCATTTCCTGCAGCAGCTTCTTCACCTACAACAGCTTCTTGCAAGCCTCCATCGCCGCAATGTACTCTGCCTCTGTCGTCGACAAGGCAACACACTTCTGTAACTGCGACTGCCACGACACTGCTCCTCCCGCAAACATTATCACGTAGCCCGAAGTCGATCGCCTCGTGTCTACATCTCCAGCCATATCAGCGTCGGTATACCCAACCAGCTTCGGCTCGTCACCACCAAAGGAAAGTCTCCAACCAGCAGTGCCCTGAAAATAACGTAGAATCCACTTGACCGCACTCCAATGTACCCTTCCAGGATTTGAAAGATACCTGCTAACCGTACCAACTGCATGAGCAATATCTGGCCTCGTACACACCATAGCATACATAAGGCTCCCTACAGCTGAGGCATATGGAACCCGCTCCATATCTTCCTTTTCGTCCTCGGTAGATGGACACTGTTCCTCAGTGAGCTTAAAGTGAGCCGCGAGGGGGGAACTCACTTTCTTCGACCCGTCCATCCCGAAATGCTGAAGTATCCGGTGAATGTACTTCTTTTGGGACAAGTGTAGCAGCTTGGACTCTCTCCCTCTCTCGGCTGATCTCCATCCCAAGAATAGTCTTCGCTGCGCCCAAATCCTTCATAGAGAAGGCCGTGCCCAGTTGGCGCTTTAACTCCGCTATCCTAGTGGCATTCCGACCCACTAATAGCATATCATCAACATAGAGCAACAAAATGATGAAATCATCATCGGCAAAATACCTCACAAATGTACAATGATCCGACGTCGTCCGTGCATAACCATGCTCCCCCATAAACGACTCGAACTTCCTGTACCACTGCCTCGGAGCCTGCTTCAGACCATACAAGCTCATCCTCAACCGGCAGACCAAATATGACTTGCCCTTCTCACAGAATCCCTCTGGCTGCTCCATGTACAACTCCTCCTCCAGATCACCGTGGAGGAATGCCGTCTTCACGTCCATCTGCTCGACCTCCAAGTCGAAACTGGCTGCTAATGCTAGCACCACCCGAATAGACGAATGCTTGACGATAGGCGAAAAGATCTCATCGTAATCTACGCCTTTCCGCTGACCGTAGCCTTTGACTACCAGCCTCGCTTTGTATCGAGGGCGAGTAGCATCATCCGTCTGCTTCACTCTGAACACCCATCGATTCTTCAAAGCCTTCTTGCCCTTTAGCAACCGCACCAGATAATAAGTAGAATTGGTGTGCAAGGAACTCATCTCCTCCTGCATAGCCACCATCCACTCCTGCCTGTGTTCGTCTTCCATAGCCACTGTGAAACTTTCGGGCTCCCCCCCGTCAGTCAATAGCACATACTCATCCGGTGACTATCTCGTAGATGGTCGACGATCCCTGTCACTCCTTCTCAGTGGAGCCACTGGTGCTGGCTGTATACCGACAGCCTCCGTCCCTTCAGGAACTACCTCTCCGGCATGCTCATCCTCCTGAGGGACACCCTGACCACCATCAGCAGGCTGATGATCAAGGTTGGGAGCAACTCCATGTACCGTCTCCTCCATAACTGGATCCTCTGCGATGTCCTCTGGAAACTGCTCGAAGCGAAATGACTCTAACTCAGGCAATTCTTCAGCCTCAGAAGGCGTCTCAGAACCCTGAGTGTTGGTCATGGTCTGATCCTCGACGAACACCACGTCCCTGCTTCTGTAGAGCTTTCCTTCCACTGGGTCGTAGAGTCTATAGCCAAACTCATCCCGACCATAGCTGACAAAGACGCATTGTCTCGTCTTCGGCTCAAGTTTGGTCCTCTCGTCCTTCGGTACATGCACGAAGGCTTTACAACCAAACGCCCGCAGGTGATTGTATGACGGCTCTTTGCCGTACCATACTTTGTCAGGCACATCACCCTGCAAAGGAGCACTAGGAGACAAATTAATAATATAAGCAGCTGTGAGAAGAGCCTTACCCCAATAACTGCCCGGCAAGTTTGCTTCTGACAGCAAACACCGCACCCTCTCCATTAGTGTCCTGTTCATGCGCTCCGCTACACCATTGAGCTGAGGTGTCTTTGGCGGAGTCTTCTGGTGTCGTATCCCCTGCTCTCTACAATACGCATCAAAGGGACCGATGTATTCGTCGCCATTGTCGGACCGAACACACAACAATTTCTTGCCCGTCTCCCTTTCAACAGAGGCCTGAAACTCCTTGAAAGTAGGCAGCACCTGATCCTTGGTCTTTAAGGCATAGACCCAAACCTTCCTGGAACAGTCATCAATAAAGGTCACAAAGTAAGAAGCACCACCAAGAGATTTTACCTTCATAGGACCGCAGACATCCGAGTGAATCAACTCGAGCAACGCCGGCTTCCTCGAACTTGGGTGACTTTGGAAAGACACCTTATTTTGCTTCCCAGCTAAACAGTGCGTGCATTTCTCCAACTTTGTAGACCTGAGCCCCTGAATCACCTTCCTGTTCACCAAGTAGCTCATCCCCTTCTCGCTGATATGGCCGAGCCGCCTGTGCCACAACTCGGTAGACGCATTACTGACTGCGTTCACCTCCTGTGCCCCCTCTGCGCTCCCCTCTATATAGTAGAGACCAGACTTCTTGCTTCCTCTGGCAATCACCATCGAACCTCTGGAAAGCTTCCACTGACTGTTCCCGAAGAGACTGAAGAATCCCTCGTCATCCAACCTTCCAACCGACACCAGGTTGAAACGGATATCAGGGACATGACGAACATCCTTGAGAACAAGAACCGCACCCGTCTTCGTTCTCAAATGCACATCTCCAACGGCAACCGCCTTCGACACATCTCCGTTGCCCATCTTCAACACGCCACAGTCTCCTATCGTGTAAGTGGCAAACAGTGCCCTATTGTGAGATACATGTGCTGAAGCCCCTGAGTCCACCAGCCAAGAATTATCGTCACAGGCGAGGTTAGTAATGACCTCATCACCTACGACGATCACATCGCCTCCATGCACCGAGGCCGCCGCTGTAGTGTTCTCCTCTTGCTTCCCCTTGTCGCCCTTCTTCTCTCTCTTCCAAGCGAAACAATTCCGCTTGATATGGCCCTTCTTACCGCAATGGTAACACTCCGAGTCCTCGTACCGACCTTTGGACTTCCTCCTACACTTGTCTCTGCCACCACCTGGACCCCTGCTTTTGCTCCTTCCGCGGCTCTCTGAAACCAATACCTCTGAGTGGTAGGATGTGGATGAAGTGCCCTGAGAATGTCTCCGCATCTCTTTATTCAACACCCCGCTCTTGGCAAACTCCAGAATGACCACGCCCTCTGGAGCAGAAGCGATCATAGATACTCGTACGGTCTCCCACGAGTCTGGCAAAGTACACAGCAGCCACAGTCCCTGAACTTCATCGTCGAACTTGACTCCCATAGAAGATAGATGGTCAACCACGTCCTGGAACTCACTCAAGTGATCCGAAATAGACGCCCCATCCTTGTATCGCAGACCCATCATCGTCCGGATCAGGAACAACTTGTTTACCCCGGTCTTCTTCGCATACAAGGATTCCAGCTTATCCCACAACGTTTTCGCGTGCTCAATATTGGCAACGTGATTGTACACGTTTTCGTCTACAAACTGCCGTATGTACCCACACACCTGTATATGCTCGAATGTCCAGTCCTCCTCGGATTTATCACTGGACTTCTCGGATGCAAACACGGGTAGATGCAGCTTCTTGACAAACAGCAAATTCTTCATCTTGCTCCGCCAATAATGATAGTTTGTGCCATTAAGATTCACCATGCGCACCGGCTTCGCGTCCATCTCTCCTCTCAGGTTTCTCTGTCAACTACTGACACTCCTTTGAACCCAAAGCTCTGATACCACTCTGTTGGGAAAGAAACGCGAAAACCTTTTCCCAAACCGAAGAGTACCTGCGAGAGGACCGAGCAATACAACGCATGAACCCAAAAACAATCACACAAAAATAATCCACGCAGACACAAAGAATTTTTGACGTGAAAACCCTTGCGGGAAAAAACCACGGGACGATCGGAGTCCAACCCTGAGAAGCCTCCACTAATGGAATAGAAGAATTACACCCTCTACAAACTCCTCCCAATCCAAATTGGATCCCCACAACACTCAGAGATAAGAACAATGATTACAAGGCTACGAAGAGCGAGAACGACGAGTAGAGATTACCCGAACACGATCTCCTTCGAATAGCGACCTTCAATCCTCCGTCTTCTTCTCCGAAGTTGTAATGGCACTCTTGCCTCCTTCCTCTCTCAAACTTGTGTTTCTTGCGATAATGTTGCACAATAAATTAGGGTTGAGAAATCTCAACTTAACTCCCTAATCCCGCAACCATCCTGGACCGTTGGATTAGATCCAATGATGAAAACTCATCCAGAAATCCACTTCAGCCCCCGACGACACAGAGTTCGGCCAGAACTCTGTGTCGAGCATCCAGAACCTCATGCCACAATGCTGGAGTGGCCAGACCGAGTTTGGCCCGAACTCGCCATGGGACCGAGTTCGGCCCGAACTCGGATCCCCTGTTCCAGAACCTCCCATGGAGCAGCTGCAGCAGCAGCGACTCCGCGTCGCCTACTTCCCGAGCTTCTTCGACACACGAACGGCGCTCGTCGCACTCCGGGGCCTTCTCCACATAGGTTGGGAACCCCACCCACTCCAACACAAACCAACCTAAAGTTCTATTCAACATGTTACTAACAACAAAAGATTTCAATAGTGAGTCCAGAAATTTTGATCATTTATTGGTAAGGACAATCATGTCGTGTCTGTATCGTGTCAGGCATGCGTATCAGACACACACAAACTCTAAATACACTAAGAGGCACCAAAATATGTGTCGAATCCGTATCGCTGTGACTAATAACTGCCATGTTGAACACATGTTCATGCAACATAATTTTCAACTTAATCAACAGAACAATTAGTCATCATCCGAAGATTATAATCTGTTTCAAATAAAATTGCTTAAGGCATTAGACTATCGAAAGTTTTGTGATGTAAGAATCGAGAATGTGTCATGTAACGTGTAAGAACTTTAGAATACTGAGAATTTGTGCATAAGATACTAGTAAGACGGGCTTATCTGCATATATTAAAAATAATTAACAGGAGTCATTAAAATATAAATATGTAAAGGTAAATTCATTTAGTGCTAGTAGTTCTGTTAACAAAGCAACAACGACAACCTCATCTACAAATGGACTTTTTAAAAAAAAAGAATTTTCCACATAAATGCAGTAGATTTTTTAGAGAAAGAAGAAGAAAAAAAAGGTAACATAATTATACCTCAAAAAAGAAAACAGGTTCCAGATGACAAAAGGTATCGGAAACAGGTTAACAGGTTACAAAAAAAGAAAACATGATCCGAATGACACCAGGTATCGGAAACCAAACTGTCAAATTTACTATTTGATACTCAAACAGGACCAAACACGTATAGGAACTTTACAAACAGTGCAACCTAATACCAATTTCATCAATTACATGATGCACAAGATAACATCACAAAAATAGGTTACAGAATTATCAATAGCCAATTATTCCATAAGTTATTTTTCCAAGATAGTTATAGTAGTTAATACAGTCAAAAACAAAGAATAATGTCAGCAAGTTAAAAAGGCTTCAGAAAGTTTGATGATGTAAGTGACATAACATGGCCAACAAGTCAACCTCAACATATTGAACAATCAAAGCAGTAAGAAAAATAACATAACTTTATTTTATTATTTCTAATTCTCTTGTGTGAGAATTGAAGTGTCAGCTCTTGTATTAGGTTGTTGGTTCCGTGATCGGTATTTCCTTGCCTTTATTAGGTGGAAATTAATAAAAAAATCCTAATAAATGGCCATCAATCCTATACTATCTAACACATACACAAAAACACACCAACAAACCAATAGAAGGTTGACACCTCAATTCTGACACAAGAGAATTAGAGAAGGGACAAAACTCAAATTGAGCAACTCAAAACAATATTATTCAACTTAGCTTATACTTCCTCTCTACATTACACTGCATTTACCCAAGTTTAGAACTAAGTTAAAAGCCAGACAAACTTAGAATCTGCATAAGAGAAAATGCAAAAAATTAAACATTAAGTGAACAAACTGACCTGCCAGAAATGTCCTTGATGTACTGAAGGGCCACAACAGGGTGCCTGCAAAAAAAATTGTGGTATTAATTATAATATAAGCAATTTTGTATAATGAAGACATAAAGCAATAATAAAGACTGATCACAGATGTAACTATCACACAGATAGCTGACCTTTGCAACACAATATTCTTGATGAAAGAAGAACAAAAGATTAAATGATGAATATTTGTGCAGCCACAGATTAACAAAAACTTCAAATCCAACAGAACCAACACTACAAAGTTCCGGCCTAATACCATAAACTCCACTTTGAACCTTAGACATCTATCATGTATTTGCACCTGAAAATCATACCTGGACAAAAAGAACAAGTTTGTACATAATTAGCACATGAAGCATGACAAGGAGACTAGAAGATTAGCTCATGATATTCTTCACATGACTATATAAATGCTTAAGATCAACTTATAAGATTCTTCACACAATCAAATAAATACAAAGTTTTATCATTTCATGAGGTTCTGCAATTGTACCTTAAGACTAGTAGAGGTAGTAACAATCAATTAACCAATTTGTTCTAGGCTGCAAAATCTTTTAAGTCATGGACCTATGCAGAGATCATCCAAATCTGATATTTTAGTGGTCAACACATTGAAAGAATCTGTATAGACCAAGATTATTTTGATATTATTTTCCAACTCAACAATCAATCAAAGGCCACCTAAAATCAAACACTTCAGCCAAAATTGGACATTTCTAGTCATATCAGATCCACTATCTTATATTACTGGAGCAAGTAAATGATTGTTACAAGCAATGGCAATCATACATTTCTATTTGCCACTTAAAATATAAAATAATCCAGCAGTCTAGTACTTGGTTGCATGAATTATGAAGTTCTAAAACGTTGGTAGATCAGTTTATGCCCTGTTGTCGGAAGGCATTTGGGGACGAATCACTGGAAAGATGTCGGTTGACCAGTGAAAAAGCACAAGCCATGCAATAAAGAAAGGTAAATTCTAAGGGCTCTCCAAGTTTTACTTGGGGTATCCCAAAAATTTTCAAAGTATTTACAAGTTGGCACTCCCATTTGTTATTTGAGGCTAGCCCAATTTCCCTCAGGACTGCCAACAAAGATAAAGTAGGACACCATAGTTGTACAGTGAACAACGAAAGGTAGTCCAAGTTATCTGAACTTGACTGAACCAAAATATGCAGTATGCAGGCAATGCAGATGAAGGTTTATGCAGAGTATATGAAGGCAAGATAGGGTGTGCAATAGTGGATAGATACATATGAATCACTGTATGCAGTGAAGAATTGAAGATGCAGTAGCTAAAGATGGGTGAATGCAATGGATGAATATGTAGGACATGTAGTAAAGTGTATATATATATATCTGATACTCTCCAGATTGGCCAATATGCAGTGAATACAAATGAGAGGCAGGGCTCTAGATAATATGTAGTGAATGAATGTTGCAGTGATATACAAGTGCATAACAAGGTATAGGCAATGGCTAATTGAAGTGTCTGCAGGACAAATTATCTACCTGTGCAAGACATCTAAATTGAGTGTAGTGAACTGATTTGTGAAAGGATGTAGGTATAAGTGAAGTGCAGGTAAGTAAAGGATTTGCAATTATCTTCATATGCAGGCAATGTATGCAGGGGATCTATTTGGTTATGCATGATATAATGCCTGATACATGAAGTAAGTGCTTATACAGGCTATGTTGTTCACTGCTCGACTGAACTAAGTTCAGGTCTGAGCAAAGTGTGTAGGCAATTGAGTGGTGTGATGTGGTACAGCAAAACTCTAATGTGCTGGACATCTCATATGCATGCCTTGTATTGAAGGAAAGTCGACATGCTCTAATACATGTTTGTATCAGAGCACACTGACCAAAAGGGTCTGATAGCCTACTTTTGCAGTGAAGGTTATTGGTAGGGGTATTTGAATGACTAGGTTTGTAATGTGTGTATGCAAGAGTGTTGCAATTCAGTATAAAATGTAAAGTGGATGTTGTATGTGTGTGTCTGCAAACGTTAAACCAAGTGAAATGAACAACAACAGAACAAGGGGTAATTAAATGGCTAATTAAATGAAATATTTGGTGGACTGAATGAGAACCATCGCATCTACATTGCAGCACACAATAACTAAGGTAACCATTTACTTTAAATGAATTATTTCTGTCAAATTGACTTGCTTAATTTGTACATATTGTTGAACCTTATGAAGGCAAACTGGTAATATTATAGCATAGGGAGTAAGGCACTTTACCTGGACTTCTTTGTAAATATACCAGTTTCTCTTAAAGCAATCAAAAATTTAGTCTAGGTCCTACAAAACAAATATCTCTATTAGTAGACAAAATATCTCTATTAGTAAACAATATATCTCCTAAAGCAAAGGATACTCACAAATGATAAGAAAAATACTCACAAATCGATGCCTCCATAAATTTGATGTGTGATTTGGGCCAAACAAGGAAATCTCCAATTACTACTTCTTTAATTATTTTTGCATCGGGAGTTTCTTTGTAGAGCTTTGTAGAAAAAATCTTTCGAACACACATGCTCACCTTCATTTCATATTGAGAGTCCAGTTGATAATTATGACAATTACCTCGATGTATTGGACCAATTACTTGTTTTGCAATCACAACACAATTCCAGTTCCAATCAAATAATTCGTACAACCTTGCAGTAGGAGTAAGTTTCGTGTGTGCTGAAGTCGTTGAATCCCTTTTGCCCAAAGATGGCCCATGTGCATTGTTCAACGTCATTGGAGGCATGGGGGTTGATAGCCCAATAGTTGCTTGCAGTTTTTGGAGCATGGGTATTGATGACCCACCAGCTTCCTGGGATATAGGAATGGGTGATGATGGTCCACTTGCATGGGGCACGGGTACTGATGACCCACCAGTTGAATGGGGAGTGGGTACTGGTGGCCCACCTATATGTCCCATCTGTGACTATGGTACAAGAAAAAAAATTTAAGAAATTAAAGTTTCATATTTTGATAGGCATGTAGTTAGATCTTAGAGACTTTCATATAAGAAGTTGGTTGTCTCACCTTACAATAATCAAAAATAAAGTTAACATTTGTTTGCATCTCATCAACCTTATTTTTCAGACCCTCCCTTTCGCCTCTTTCCTCTGTGTACATTATATGAGCATGAAGGGCAGCATCATACTTTCTCTTGGAAACAAAGCTTCCAACACCTGGCAGTCCTTTTGCTTTCTTGTCGAACTTGAGTCAAAGGATCATTATCAATTGATAGAGGGTGAATGCTACCATTGTTGCTTTCACTTTGTGTGGATTCAGCAAGTTTCTCTTTGACTAATTTCTGTAAATCATTTGTCATAAAAAATATTAAATTAAATACAAGGGGATAACAAAGTTTTATGTTAACTCACCATAAATGGTTCAGTACTAGCCAACGTAGTTTTATCCCTTCTCGTATGGGTTTCTATCCAAACTTGAGTCCGTGTAATAGGGATAGTAGTATCTTCCCGTTTTGCCTTCTGCATAAATCATCGATTACTTATAAGGTGTAAGCTTAACATTGGGAAAACAAAATTAGAAATGATGATGTTGGATGTAGAGAAAAATTACCATCTCATACTCTACCATTGCACTACTTTTACGACCCCCAGTATGACCATACACACTATACTTTCTGCATTCAATGGCAGTAGCTTTTTTAGTTGTTTTTCATCCGCCTCATTGATACAAAATTGCTCCCAATCTTCCTTTCTAATCCCGTTTGGAATAGCCAACATTTTTGTCTCCAAATTTGGATGTTTATCCAAAATACCCTTTCTCAGGTATGCTTTAGCTTCCTGAATACATCTGGCATTGACCTTTCAACATATTTTCTGAGATAACATGGAATATCAAATTCTACCTGCAAGTAAAATACTTTATTAGAAGAGTTTTAAGTAAGACTGAATAACGGATATTAAAATGAAAGATTGAAAGACTACTAAGAGTGACCAAGTAGCAGGGTTGAGAACAATATTTTGTAAGAATGTTGCATGTGATCTACAAATTTCCAAGTTACTGTTGGTGCTTCCTTTACATGGAGAGAGCTTGCTCTCAACATGCCTTGTAAAAGTTTAGTCCCACATCGGAAATGCACCATGAGTTATCTCAACATATATACTTGGTTGTGTTGTTGAGAGATGCACATGGGGTGGTGACCCTAAGGAGGGTACCATGTGGGTGATTTTACTAGGAGGTAAGAATAAGGCTCCAAGGATTAAGCATTAATGCTTTTGTCATTCTCTTGTATTAATTCCATTTGGAGCTAAGCTCCAAAGGGGCTTAGCGACTCGGACTCGGACTCGGACTCGGACTCGGGCTCGGGCTCGGGCTCATGGGCTCATGAGGCGTAATGTGGCATTTTGTTGGCGCACTTTGCACTGCGGTCCACGCGATCCATGCGGCTTATGCGGCCTCATGCGGTCCATGCGGAACTTGCGACCATGAGGCCATGCGGCTCATGCGGCCAGGCTGCTCTGCCGTATGGAGGGCTTCGTTGACTGTGCAGGCTATAAGTCAGTTATAGAAAGACTGATTCAATGCGATTAATTCAGATCCACTTTTTGTGGGATTTAAATTAATTTCGTTGCTATCTTTGTGGGATTTGAATTAATTTTGTTGGTATCTTTGTGGAATTTGATTCAATCTTTCCATAACTGAAGAGGCGGCTAGGGTTTCCACCCTCTCTTTATATATACTCTCTTCTGGCCTCCTTTGTGAGGTACTACGAATTTGATAAGTCAGAAAGGAGAGAGAGAGAAAGAGGGAGCTGCTACCGCCATTACAAGTCCATCCGAGGAGTCAGAACAGAGGTGACGTCGAGCGTTCCACAAGTTCTTCAACTTGCTGGTTCCTGGAAGCAATTCGTGTGGGGCGGATCTTGCTTTGAGCAATGGTGTTTTGACACGTCAGCAACTTTTCTTTATCTCATCTTTCTCTAGATTATTGTAACTCGTTCTGTCCCAATTGCTGCACAGTTGTAAGGAAGAACGAGAGATCTTCTCTTCTCTATTTCCCTCCTTCATATTGTAATCTGGCTATTTTGTTTTTTGTATCATCGTAGATCTTGAGTTTGATCACTGTAAAGTTTTGTGTGACTCTCAGTTCTCGATTGCATCAGTTTTTCATCTTTGGTCAAGCCCCGGGACTAACAATCTCAAAGCAAGATCCTTGTAGATGGAAAATATTAATGCTTCACTCGTCCTATCGGACTACTACAAGTTGGAAAAGTTCGATGGAGAGCATTATCAAGTTTGGAAGAGAAAGGTTTATCTAACTCTTCAACTCAAAGACGTTGATCATGTACTGTTGGATGAAGAACCTTCTGTTCCAGATACTGGGTCTACTGCCACAATCAATGCGGCTACCAAACTCCAGGCCAAATGGAGAAGGAAAAATAGCATCTGCAGGCTTCTCATCCTGAATGCTATGGAGGATTCCCTGGCAGAATCCTACTCAAAGAAGGAATTTGCCAGAGACATATAGGAGTCTGTGGAAAAACTGTATGAAGAAGATAGGAATAGGAGCAAGATGTTTATGGTTGAAATGTATCACAAATTGCTCTTTGAGGACGATAAGTCCAAGTTGCCACAGGTGAAGGAATTTCTGAAGCTGCATCAGAAACTGGAAGACGAAGAGATGTCCCTTCCCGATAAATTTGTCGTTGGAGGGATCATCTCAAAACTTCCTGCTGGATGGAGTACCTTCTATGCAAGGATTCTCAGAAAGAAGCTAGACATTAGCTTGGGAGATCTACTTCAAAAGATCCATGTTGAGGACGAGATGCATTCCCAACATAAGATGGGCACTCTGTCCAAACAGTTGGCTAAGGCCAATCTAGTGCAGACGAGAGATCCCAAGGGGAAGCAGGTGGCTTCTCATCTCAAGAAGAAGGACTTCACTGATCTAAAAGTGAAAGGTCCTTCATTCAAGCAACAGAAGTCCAAGTCCTACGTGACTTGTTTCAATTATGGCAAGAAAGGCCACTACAAGAGTGAATGCAGATCCAAGCCTAAACAATCAGAGAAAGGTGAGCCTAGTAAGATTTTATTGGTTTCTAACATTATTGCTATGATTGCACAGGTCACAACTATGGGGGTTGACTCTGACTGGTGGATAGACACTGGTGCGACTTGCCATGTCTGTTATGGCAAGGAATGGTTCATCACATACCAGCCGATATCTGAGAAGGTTGTCATGGCGAGCCAGGCCCAAGCTAAAGTTCTGGGAATCGGGACTGTGGAGCTGAAACTCACTTCTGGGACCACTGACGCTTCAAGGTGTGAAGCATGTTCCGGTGATTGTCAAGAACCTGATCTCTGGGAGCCTGCTCTGTAACGCAGGCTGGAGGATGGACATCAATGCTGGTCAAATGGTGATGTCCAAGAAGGGAATATACTTCGGAAAGGCTTATCAAACCGAAGGAATGTTTAAAATTCAGCTTGTCAACCAGTTTAATGATATTAATATAGTTGTATTTTCTGATTATTCTCTTGAGTTGTGGCATAATAGACTAGGACATGTTCATTGTAAAAAAATTAACAAAATGTCCAGTTTAGGACTTATCTCCAAATGTGGGGGTAAGGTAGAGAAGTGTGAAGTATGTGCTCAGACAAAGATCACAAAAAATCCTTTCATCGGATTAATCGAAGCATAGATCTTATGGAGTTAGTACACTCCGATATCTGTGACTTCAAACATTTCTCCATGAAGGCCGGGATGAAGTATTTCATAACCTTCATCGACGACTTCTCAAAATTTGCGTTCGTCTACTTGCTCAAGACTAAAGACGAAGCTTTCGAAAAGTTCAGAGAGTTCAGGACGGAAGCTGAACGGCAGACTGGACAACAACTCAAGAGGTTGAGAAGTGATCGAGGTGGGGAGTACAAGTCTCATGACTTCGTATTATTCTACAAAGAACATGGAATCATATGCGAGACTACTGCTCCATATTCTCCTTAATCCAATGGAGTTGCAGAGAGGAAGAACCGAACATTAACAGAAATGATGAATTCAATGCTGCTTACTACAGGTCTTCCAAAATTCTACTGGAGAGAAGCTGCATTAACAGCCACTTTCATTCTAAATAGAGTGCCATATGCAACTTCGGACGTAACTTCTCATGAACTCTGGTTCAAAGTCAGACCAAACTTGAATGTCATTCGAGTGTGGGGGTGTCGAGCGTATGTGAATCTCCCAGATCTGAAGATTCAGAAGCTGGGGACAAGGACTACGAATGCGATCTTCTTGGGGTATGTCGAGAAGAGTGATGCTCGAAGATTTCTTGATATTGAGTCAAATCATATCATCGAATCTCGTGATGCTGAATACTTTGAAGATAAGTTTGCAAAAGACAAAAACATTGCTCTTTCGAACATTCAGAAAAATGATGTAGGTGCAAATGAGACTGAAATCTCATATGGGCCAGTAGTCCAAGAAGAAGCTGTTGTTGATAAAATAACTCCTGTACCAGAACTCGCAGAGCCGTCAGCAAAGCGAACGAGGAGACCTAAAGACTTCGGAGATGACTTTGTCACTTATCATGTGGAAGCAGATCCGCTTACCTATGATGAGGCGATAAAGACCAGAGATGCTATCTTCTGGAAGGAGGCAGTGAATGACGAGTTTGACTCTATCACCTCCAATAACACATGGGTGTTGGTAGATCTACCTGAAGGAGAAAAGCCCATCAGATGTAAATGGATCTTCAAGAAGAAGATGAAGGCAGATGGAACTATTGACAAGTTCAAGGCCAGGCTGGTAGCCAAGGGATTTTCTCAGAAACAGGGGATAGACTACTTTGACACGTACGCTCCAGTAGCTCGGATGACCACCATCAGGATGTTAATCGCTCTAACAGCTATACATAAGTTGGTAATACATCAGATGGATGTAAAGATAGCATTCCTGAATGGGGAGCTGACCGAAGAGATTTACATGCAACAGCCAGACGGATTTGTCGTCAAAGGTCTTGAAGACAAAGTCTGCAAGTTGGAGAAATCATTGTATGGTTTGAAGCAAGCTTCCAAGATGTGGCATGAGAAGTTTAACAAAGTTATTAGGTCAAACGGCTATAGAGTCAGCGAGACAGACAAATGTGTTTACATAAAGTTCGCTGATGGAAGAGGAGTCATCGTTTGTCTGTACGTGGACGACATGCTAATCCTAGGGACGGATATAGGCTGTGTCACGGAGACAAAGAAGTTCCTCTCAACCAAGTTCAGTATGAAGGACTTGGGGGATGCAGATGTCATCTTCGGCATAAAGATCATCCGGACAGACACTGGAGTAGCGCTGTCACAATCTCACTACATTGAGAAGATGCTCACAAGCTATGGATATAAGGATCTTCCAGGGATCGATACGCCATACAGGTGTGATCAGAAGCTGAAGCCAAACTCGAGGGAAAGCGTCAGGCAGCTGGAGTATTCTAGCATTATCGAAAGTTTGATGTATGCAACCACTGCCACAAGGCCTGACATAGCTTTCGCCGTGGAAATGCTGAGTCGGTTCACAAGCAATCCAGGAATTGAGCACTGGAAAGCTGTAAAGCAGGTGATAAGATATCTCAAGAAGACTCAGACATATGCACTGCACTACAACGGGTATCCGACAGTAGTGGAAGGCTTCAGTGATGCTAGCTGGTGTTCAGAGGTGGAAAGCGAGAGATCCACAGGTGGATATGTCTTTTTCTTGGGTGGAGCTGCTATATCATGGAAGTCGAAGAAGTAGACTATACTCTTTCGTTCCTCCATGGAATCTGAATTCTATGCACTTGAAACTGCAGCAGATAAAGCAGAATGGCTTCGGGAGCTCATGTATGATCTTCCAGTGGTTGGGACTCAGATACCGGCGATACCGATATACTGTGACAACCAGGCGACTGCGGCGGTGGAATCAAATGACCTCTTCAACGGAAAGAAGAGGACTGTGCGGTTGAAGCACAGGGCAATACACGATCTTATCAAAAGAGGTATGATTGCAGTGATTGATGTTCGGAGTCAGGAGAACCTGGTAGATCTGTTCACAAAGGGCCTCAAGCGCCAGTTGGTCGATGACACAGCTTGTAAAATGGGCTTGAAGGTATTCTGATAGTGTGTCTTTGTAATCCTACCATAAAGTTTTATGCTATTAGTTCGAAGAGAAATCTACTAGGCATCTAACTTTTGGTTCAAAGGAGGATCACTGACTAGAAAACTATCAGGTAACAGTGGGTACTTGTTCTCTGGAACATGGAAGGGATACGGACCCATAACCACTGTTGTCTACTATGTATTTTCTGCGGAAAAAAGATCCTGTGGAAGGTTGGCTTAAACGCCTTAATGAGTTCTCAGGCAGAGTGAATGCCTGGTGTGCTTTACAGGAAGCATGGTAGGGCAGCACTACAAAGAGTAAAACTTCATGCTATAGTGGGATGACTCCACCATGAGGTTCCCAGGTCTGGGGTAATACCTCGGCTTTGCAAGCCAAGTCATAGCGGCGTAGTACCGCAAATAAGCAGGTAGCCTAATATTGTATGACTTAATTAAAGAGTTGTAGACAACACTACAAAGGGGAGGATGGCCCCATGTTACAGTGGCATGACACCACGATGAGGTACCCAGGTAGGGGTAAAGCCTCGGCCTTGCAAGCCATGTCGTTGCGGCGTAACACTGCAAGGAAGCCTTAGGCTTCATGCTGAGCAGATTGGCACTACAAAGAGGCTGAGACCTCATGCTACAGTAGTATGACACTACGATGAGGTTCCCAGGTAGGGATAATGCCTCGGCTTCAGGCCATGTCACAGCAGCGTAGCACCGCAAGGAAGCGCAAGGCTTCATGCCATGTCTTTTTAATAAAGAACTCACCTATAGTGTGTGGAAAGAAATATCATGCCGTCTCTTAAGGGTAAACTTGTAGACGCCTAAAATTATACACTGAAACCAGGCTGACACAGGACCTTTAATGTGCAGCCAGAAGCACACGTAACTACATTTTGTGAGTGGGAAGAATTATAATTGTGGTACAGAATTCAAGGCATAGTCCATTCTTGTATCACATTGTTATTTAACCCATGCAGAAAGATTCAAGTCGTCAGCGACATCTATCCTAATGTAAAATGGACAGTTACTGTGGGGAACGCTCAACCCTGGACACATATATATGTTGTGATATGTGGGGGATTGTTGGTGCTTTCTTTACATGGAGAGAGATTGCTCTCAACATGCCTTGTAAAAGTTTAGTCCCACATCGAAAATGTACCATGAGTTATCTCAACATATAATTGGTTGTGTTGTTAAGAGATGCACATGGGGTGGTGACCCTAAGGAGGGAACCATATGGGTGATTTTACTAAGAGGTAAGAAAAAGGCTCCAAGGATTAAGCATTAATGCTCTTGTCATTCTCTTGGATTAATTCCATTTGGAGCTAAGCCCCAAAGGGGCTTAGCGACTCGAACTCGGGCTCGGGCTCGGGCTCGGGCTCATGGGCTCATGAGGCGTAATATGGTGTTTTGTTGGCACACTTTGCACTTAGCACGTCAGCAGTCATGCGGTCATATGCGACATGCGGCTCATATGCGGCCTCATGCAGCTCATGCGGTCCATGCGATCCATACGGCTCATGTGGCCTCATGCGGTCCATGCGGTCCATGCGACACTTGCGGCCATGAGGCCATGCGGCTCATGCGGCCAGGCTGCTCTTCCGTATGGAGGGCTCCGCTGACTGTGCAGGCTACAAGTCAGTTATGGAAAGACTGATTCAATACGATTAATTCAGATCCACTTTTTGTGGGATTTGAATTAATTTCGTTGCTATCTTTGTGGGATTTGATTCAATCTTTCCATAACTGAAGAGGCGGCTAGGGTTTCCACCCTTTTCCTATATATACTCTCTTCTGGCCTCCTTTGTAAGGTACTACAAATTTTATAAGTCAAAAAAGAGAGAGAAAGAGGGAGCTACTGCCACCATTGCAAGTCCATCCGAGGAGTCAGAACAGAGGTGACTTCGAGCGTTCCACAAGTTCTTCAAGTTGCTGGTTCCTGGAAGCAATTCGTGTGGAGCGAATCTTGCTTTGAGCAACGGTGTTTTGACACCCCAGCAACTTTTCTTCATCTCATCTTTCTCTAGATTATTGTAACTCGTTCTGTCCCAATTGCAACACGTTTGCAAGGAAGAACGAGATATCTTCTCTTCTCTATTTCCCTCTTTCACATTGTAATCTGGCTATTTGGTTTTTTGTATCATCGTAGATCTTGAGTTTGATCACTGCAAAGTTTTGTGTGACTCTCATATCTCGATTGCATCAGTTTTTTATCTTTGGTCAAGCCCCGTGACTAACAGTTACTTCATTTCAAATATATAGCCTGTTAAAAATTGACAAATATCTAGCCTGTTAACAAGGCATTGATGATGAAATTGGCTTGGAAATTCCTTACCTGTCCAAACTCTGAATGGGTTCAAAATGTATTGCTAGAGTTTGCATAATTTGCAACATAATGTAAAGTTCAAGATACCAGTATTGTTCAACATCAATGCGGCTTTATTATGTCAAGTGTGCAATTGGAGTTAGAGTTTATTAGATCATGCGGCTTTATTTTGTCAATGCGGCATAAAATCTCCCTCAATGCGGCTTTATTGTGTCAATGATCTAATAAACTCTAACTCCTCATCAAGTTTCAGAGACAACCACCTGATCTTTGCACATTGTTCAACATCAAGCCAGTATTGTTCAACATCAATGCGACTTTATTATGTCAATGTGGCAAAAAATCTCCCTCAAGATACCAGTATTTGCAACATAACTTGATGAGGAGTTAGAGTTTATTAGATCATGCCTTGCCACTGAAAAAATTCCTTACCTGTCCAAACTCTGAATGGGTTCAAAATGTATTGCTAGAGTTTGCATAATTTGCAACATAATGTAAGGTTCAAAATACCAGTACTGTTCAACATCAATGCGGCTTTATTATGTCAAGTGTGCAATTGGAGTTAGAGTTTATTAGATCATGCGACTTTATTGTGTCAATGCGGCATAAAATCTCCCTCAATATGGCTTTATTGTGTCAATCATCTAATAAACTCTAACTCCTCATCAAGTTTCAGAGATAGCCACCTGATCTGTGCGCATTGTTCAACATCAAGCCAGTATTGTTCAACATCAATGCGGCTTTATTATGTCAATACGGCATAAAATCTCCCTCAAGATACCAGTATTTGCAACATAACTTGATGAGGAGTTAGAGTTTATTAGATCATGCCTTGCCACTGAAAATGTGCAACATAATGCAAGGTTCAACATCAATACGGCTTTATTATGTCAAGTGTGTAATTGGACTTATTCTACAGGATTCCTATAATACTTAGAGATGGCGATCAAGATACCATCAAATCATGTTTTTTGGTAATTGCAATTTCTTGGTAATTGCAATTCCCTTGTCAAATTGTATCCTGTACATAAGATACATATGTCCTGACATTAGTTTTATAAGACCTAGACCCTGACCAGGTATTTAGCGGTGCGCTAACTACATTAGAACCTTCTTAAAGTCGGGTCCAACCCAAAAGTTTGGATGAAAGACTTCATTTCTGTCATTAACCATCATCCAAACTATACCTTTAAACTGTACACTAGGAAGCACGGACATACTAAAAATTAGAGACATCGTGTCGGACACACATCAGATTCTTTAAAATATAGTGTGACACCAAAACAAATGCTGTACTGTGTTGAGTGGTATCTGAATCTGACCAACATAGAGTGCAAATTACAAATCAGTCAATTAGCATTTAGCATAATGAACAAGTGAAATTTAGCTGATCTTCGAGTCTGTTGAGAACATGAGTTCGCATGATAGAACTGGTAAAATCAGAGCTCTTCAAAGTATAGGGTATTGCAAGTGCCAACAGTTTCAAATGCAAGGGCATATGGAGAAAGAGAACTAATTTTTTGATCCAATACAAACATTGAACTGATCGAATTGGCCTAGTCGTGTCAAAATTCGATCTCGGTTGCGCTATCTCATGGAGAATATTCAAGAGCTACATCCTAGAAAAAGAAACAGACTTCCAATATCCATACTCAAAAGCCACAATACTATATGCCCTTTTATGTTGTATGGACACACAAAAATGGTGTCCGTATCCATAGCATGTCCATTCCTATATCTGTGTCCGTATTCTGCTACAGATGTGACTACTATGGCACCTATTTGAAAATGTCTGTATTCCGTATTCATATTGTGTTCTTATCCGTGTCCGCATTCATGCAACATGCATGCGCATTAACAGCAGGATTTGAACCCATATCCAGTATAAAACATAGATGTGTTTCGCATTTGTAGAGCAGTACATCTCTTGCCTATACGAAGTATAACAAAGCATCATAGTATAAAGTGTGTTTGGTGTATAACCAACTACTCACAGGTAGGGAATGAACCATGGTATCATACAGAGAAAAGTTAAAGCATTATAGTATAAAGTGTGTTTGGTGTATATATATATCAAACTGAAACTGGTGTTTAGCTACTTTCAGTTAAAGATCATGTTCCTTGAAACAATAGGCTATACTAATAATGACAGAAAAGTAATAAAATGATGTTACCAACTTGACAGAAAAATTCTAAAAGGTTATACTCACCACTATCTCATTCCAAACATCATCCTTGTAGGTCTTGGGTACCAGTAGCCAACTTTTATACCTGATAGGCACATATGTCTTCATGTATTTACCAACTTGACTCTTGAAGTGAGTTGCGTTGGGTCAAACTGCTTGTCCAAGATGATTAAATTCGATGCTCTTCTTAGATGTTGGCTTTTGATTGAATTTCGTTGATATGGGATTCTCTTCCCGCTGGTTAGATGTGTCAGCAACACTCGAAGACATTGTGCAACAAAAGAAAGTCTGTTTATTGATTCAAGGATATACAAGTAAATTAGTCATGTCATTTGAAAGTTGCATACATAAAATAAAGTCATAGTACGTACACCACATTGTTTTAAGCAAGAAAATTATAATTTGATCACAACTTACATTCAATAAGGCACATAAAGAAGAAAGAAGTTTGGAGTACAAAAGACCATAATAGGACTTAGTTCAATCATCGAGCATCAACAAATTCCTTAAGTTGAGGTTGTCCTTCAAACAAGATTGGTAGTCAGTTGGAATGTCTATTGCGTCAACTTGTTTAGTTAACCTTTTTGGAGTATTTATAACCACATACCACCCATCAGTCTTTTGATCTTTGGAATGAAAAACCGATGTTGCTTCTTGAACGAAAATGAATGGATCCTCCTCAACTCTTTCCTTATTCCTGAGCTTCTTCAAGTTTACCATCACTTGATTCCAAATTGGATCAGACTTACAACCATTTTTAGAATCCTCCACTTTAACCCAATCACAATAGAACACTATTTTTTTTGAAATCAAGATAGTCCAGCTCCAATATGTCTCTAATAATTCCATAAAAGGTCATCTTTCCTTCCTTCGGGTTCTTGTCTTTTTGACTTGAAACAAAATTTGAATATGCTTCCATAGATACCCCACTATCTTGTGTTACCAAGCATTCATCGGAAGAACTTGGTGCAAATATAAAACCATTGACACGATATTTTTTGAATCATGTAGCTCTATGTTGTGGACCATTGGCTAATCTTCATAATATTGTATTGGTTTGCCCTGCATCCAATAACCGCATTGAAAAATGCTTAATTTGTGCAAAAAATACATAAGCACATGAACAAATAAAAAATATTACCTCATCACACAACCAAGGAATGAATTCCTTAATTGTCGTATTTTCTCTTGTCGAACCACCTTTCCGATTCTTAGTTGAAATGCATTGGTAATAACGGTTGTACTTTCTGCATGGATAACCACATTTATGTCATGCACATAACCATATTACGTTATAATACTTATTATTTATGTCATGTGCATCCTTATAATTATAAAAACATTTTTAGCTTTTAGCAAAAGGGCATACATACTCTTTCCATTCACTCAAATCTGCAAGTCGATTGAGAACCCATCTACGCACTTGCTCAAATTGAACATGGTTGAGCTCCACAACTCCTCCTATTTCCAATGACTTCTCATCTGTGAAATCAATACTCTCATCCAGCCAGTCTTCTCCACTAAACTTGTGACCAAAAGCGCTCGAGTTTGGCATATACTCCATACAATATATTACAGATTCATCTACAAGGTAAGCCTCAGCCATCGAACCTTCAATGTATCGCTTGTTAAGTATATATTTTTTATAGCACTTCATTAATCTGTTATTAAAAAATATACATAAGTTATGTCATCAATAAATTAATTCTAAAAGTAAAATATGGAATAAAACACTAAGAGTGTACCTTTCAAATGGATACATCCATCGAAATCCAACTGTCCCGCACGACAAGGCCTTATCAGCTAGATGAATCATTAAGTGGACACTTATAACAAAGAAGGAAGGCAGAAATTCCTTTTCAAGAATACACAATGCCTCAACCAACGCCTTCTTTGCTTGTCGGAGCTCTTCTTTATTGATCACCTTGGCGCATAAAATTTTAAAGAATAAGCTAATCCTCTGAATTGCAATTCTTATGTCCCGATCTTTATGAAAAGAATGTCTAAGCAATACTGGAAGCAAGTATTGCATAATCACATGATAATCATGTGATTTGAGCCCCCTTAGTTCAGGAGGTTGGATGGTAACACAATTACTCAAGTTAGAGGAAAATCTCGTAGGAAGCTTTAAATCTTTTAAGGTCCGACAAAAATCTTCCTTTTCCTTCTTTGTCAAGGCGTACGATGCCTTTGGCATTATTGTTATTCCTGTTTCTTCATCTTCAACTACCCACAACTTCTTATTTATCCCTAATTTTTTTATTTCTTTTCGACCTTGTATCCCGTCCTTTGTTTTCTTTTTCACACCCATCAACATGTTCAATAAGTGGTCTGTGACATTCTTTTCAGTGTGCATAACGTCAATGTTGTGTCTGACTTCAAGAAACTTTCAGTAAGGCAAATCAAACAAAATAGACCTTCTAGACCATGGTGCTGCTTTAGTAGACACCTCTTCTTCATTGTCTTCTTCATATGCTTTGCTTTCATGCTTTCAATTTCGTCTCTTATGCTTTCCATGAGTAACTTGCTTCAATCGTGTCCTTTCAATATTTTTAAGAATTTTGGCTATTTTTTGTTCAACTTCTTCCCCGGACAATCTTTGTGGAGGAGGTCATTGTTCAATTATTTTGTTGAATCTTTTATCAGTCCAAAACTTGTGATCAGACTTCAAGAATCGTCGATAGCCGTGATAATATACTTTTGAAGAGTCTCCAAGCCGCATAGAGTCGATATCATCAGTGCACACGGGACAAGCCTTATAACCATGAACAGTACAACCAGACAGATTTTCGTATGCAGGAAAATCATGGACCCCCCAAAACAACATAGCCTTCATAGTAAATGTGGTTTTGGTAAATGCATCCCATGTTGACACGCCATTAACCCATAGCTCTTTCAATTCTTCTACCAAAGGTTCCAAGAATACGTCAAAATGTTTTCCAGGTCCTTTGGGCCCTGAAATTAATAATGTCAGCAAAGCAAACTCTCTTTTCATGCACAACGATGGTGGAAGATTTAATGGTGCTAAAATCACTGGCCAACAACTGTAATTGTCACTTAGAGTTCCATGTGGGTTGAAACCATCCGTTGATATTGCAAGTCGTAGGTTCCTAGGATCTGTAGCAAACTCTGGCCAATGAACTTTGACCGAATCCCATTGGCCTGAGTCACAAGGATGTCTCATTAGATTTCTATTACTCTTTGCCTTTTGGTGCCAAGTCATTGCCTCTCCAATCCAAGGAATACTAAAGAATCCTTTTAACCTCGGAATCAAAGGAAAATATTTCACGAACTTTGCAGGTTCTTTATTGAAATTCTTTTTTGCCTCTGTATCACTTCCAAACACAAGTTTATACCGACTCACTCCATATTTCGGACATATATGGATATGTCCGTATTCCTTACGATATAGGATGCATCCATTCCTACATGCATGGATGGTTTCACATTCCATTCCCAAGTCCTTAATCATGTTCTTCATATGAGGATAATTTTTTGGAAGATTGCAGTTTCCTGTGAGCAAGCCCTTTAACCACTCTAGTAATGCTGTTACACTAGTACCTGTCCACCCATATCGTGTCTTCAAATTTTACAACTCGATAATGGTAGACAATATGGTCTTCCCCTCAGGACAACCCGGATACAAAGGTTCTGATGCCACATTCCATAAATTTTTGTATTTTTTGCTCTCTTGCATCCCAGGCTCAACAATTGTGTCATCTCCCTCGCCGTCTTCATTTGTTATACTCATATCAACAGGTGAATGCTCGGTCGCCTTAGTATGAATATTATATACATCGTCAATGAGATCCTTCAGTCTAGGAACGTTCGATTCTTTAATTAGTGGTTCTTCAATTGGGCTAGCCATTGTCAGTATGTTTTCTCCTAAATCATTTTTATTTTCTCCATGATATTTCCATACCAGGTAACTTTGGTACATACCATTCTTCAACAAATGAAGGCTGATTTCGTCGAGATCTATGTGTCCTTTCGAATTCTTACAATGCTTACATGGACATGGAAATTGTGTTTGTCCGGCTGTATTCTCCTTAACAAAATTCATAAACTGTTCAACACCTTTGATATAACTTGCACCACCCCTTTTGCTCATCCACGATTTGTCCAAAGTCATTTCTATTGGTAGCCAAGTTGCCCAATCACTACAAAAAAATAGATCCTACAAAATGTACAAACATTTACCAAGTAAAATTGAAGATAAGAACAATATGAAATTGAAACTAAGAATTTGTCTAACCAGTAGCTTAATACAGGAAAAGATTCCTCCTAAAACCAAGTTTTTGCAAACTTGAATTTGTTTATATATTTACAGCTAGAGCATTGTTATATACAAGATTAGAATTTTTTATTTGATTTCCTCTATTACAAGAAAAATCTCTCAACTTTTATTGGATCAGGTGATCATGTCCTCATATTCACATCAAATAAACTCCAATCACTAAAAACCTATTACAGGACATGTATACATGACAGGCAGACCCATGCAAAGAACAGTCAATAGCAAGGGCATCTCGACATTGACAATCACAGCAATCACCTTGGACCAGGAACGCATACCATCTATGTTATCAAACTTAAAACCAAACCATGGGGGAAAAATAGTAAGACTTAAAACCAAACCATCTACTGAACAGAATTCTATTCATACCTATAAAATAATATGCCAAAAGGTGTATATATATATATATATATATATATATATTATATATATATATATATATATATATATATCTTTGGGGAAAAATAGTAAGAGAATTTCAGATGCTTACAATGAGTAGGAGAGTCGAGATCGGAGGAGTGTGGATGGACGGTGTGGAGCCGATCAAACGAGGAGCCGATAGGAGCGGACCGGAGCAGATCGAAAGAGGAAGCGGAGCAGATCGGAACGAGCAGATGAGAACGAGGAGCTCGGAGGAGTGTGGATGGCGGTGTGGAGCCGATCAGACGAGGAGCCGATAGGAGCGGACCGGAGCAGATCGGACGAGAAAGCAGAGCAGATCGGAACGAGCATATGAGAACGAGGAGCGGAGCATTTTCTTTAGACGAATATATGGGGAGAAAATTGTTCCCTTCTTCCTCCCTTTTCCGTGTGAATATTTGGTTTCCCCCTTTCCCTGTTTTGGTTTCCCTCCCTTTTTACTTTTTCGTGTGGTTTGGGTCGGAAAGAAGGGGGGTTTGGAACGATTTGCAATAAGAGAGAGGAAGGGAGGATTTGGAACGGCTGGAGGGTTTTTATGTGTTAATTAATATTTTATGCTTTGAAACGGTTTTGGAACGGTTTAAGTGTGTTCCAAAATAAATACATTTAAAAAAATATATACACTTTTATATTTGGAACAATTTTTTATCCTGGCACACTTATTGTCCGTTCCAAACCATAGGCACGCCGAATAGGTGTTCCGCATTAAAATATGCCTAGTGTTCCTAATTATCCATTTTGGTGTAGTGCCTGTCTCGTGATTGAGTTGTCAGTTTCTATATCTTGTTTTTGACTTGACCAATCTTGACTGGGAGTATCTTGCATTGTACTACAGTCGAGATATACTATAGATTGGGAGTATCTTACATTGTACTACAACCTATAGCCGATTCTTCTATCTTGATATTGCTTGATTGACTTGACTTGAGACATACTATAGATTGAGAGTATCTTATATTGTACTACGACCTATAGTATATATTGATTGATTGATTGATTGATTGACTTGCGATACTATAAATTGGGAGTATCTTGCATTGTACTACGATTTATAGGAGTCTACTTGACCTTGTATCCTTTAGGAGAGGAGATCGATACTAGAATTGGCTAATCTCGACTGAGAGTATCCTGCTTTGTACGTCAATTGAAACACTATAGATTGGGAGTAACTTGTATTGTACTACAAGATATAGGAGTTTTGATTGATAGTTAGCCAAGTCTAGTATTACATTTCCACACGATTCGTCGTCCTTAGATGTTCTTCTTGCAGTGTTCTTATCCTCCATACATGTTATTTACTGTCATATTAGCAGGCATGTTTTATGTATCTTGCTATTCCTCTGAGGACCTGATGATCTCTTCAGGTAGTCGATTGCACGGAGTTAGTTAGATGAGCTTGTGACAGTTGACTTCATCTGCATGATTCGGGTATTTTTTAGTATTATTGATTTACTATCCTCCTCGTGCTTTTATGATATATCCTGCTTATCAGTTTAGCTTTATAGACTCATATTATTTTTGGGAGTCTAATCGGACATATATGCTAGTGGGCTGCAGACCATGACCCATACTTGTTTATTCTTGTCTTATATATTCTTGTGGATTAAGATATACTGTAGATTACCATATTAGCCAGGATACCATGATCTTGACAGCTTATACGTACTCAAGTCGGGCTAGAGTCCGCTCGATATGTAGCTGGCTTGCTCACGAGCTCGCGTCCGAAAAGCGGGTGTGGGTCGTGACAAGTTTTTGTAGTGGCCCATGCAGGTCAGAGCATATCGTACCGGTTACGTAACTGTACTGGCACGAGCCTGCAACTATGACTAAACCCTTAGAAATCTTAATCCATTCTGCCTTGAAAATTCTTCTAGAAATTCTCTACGTCCTTGAAAACTCCATGTTTGCTCTCAATTATACCTTCTTGCTTTCCATATCATTGAATTCTCGTCCCTTCTATTTCGAAGTGACGAACGATCGTGCTGTCTAGGATTTATCAGAAGTTCTTAAGTTATAGTATAATATTGCTTGACTATTGAATACTTGGTTGTTTATAGCTATTAGGGATTATAGATGCCATATGCCCTAGAGATCTGTTGGTAAAATTGTTAGCAACTAGTTAAGAAGATTATAAGATTTTTTTTTAGTGGCCGTGTTTTGAGGAGTAGCGTGACCAAAGGTGGGTAGAAGTCCTCAAGTATTCAGAGTTATAAAATGACTAGAGAAGGTCATAAAATATTTTGGAGAAATTAAATTTGAGGAGATTAAGGTAGTAGTAGACCTTGAATTTTAAGGAATAGTTATGAATTTGAATTTCAAGGACGAAATTATTTTTAAGGTGGGTAGATTTGTAGCTTCCCTTCCCGAAAATTTTTTTTTGAAATATTTTTTTATTATTTATTTGATTTAAATGGTAATTTTTAGAGTTTTATAAATAATTGTTTAGTTAATTATTACGGTAGACGACTTTAGCCATGGTTAAGTTTTGAAGTACCATACGACTAGGAATCATGGCACGGATGGTGCAGTGGCGTGCCTTGACTAGTGTATTAGCCATGCCAAGGAAGACTCAGCCATAAGTGTGTCATAACTAGGAAAACCAGGCCAAGTTGCGACTTAACCTCTAAAGACATATATTATTGACTTGTAGGAGATCCGATTTGTGTCGATTTAGCTCTGACTAGACCCAAACCGAAACCGAGCCCATGTAAAATAGGCTTGAAGGCATTCTGATAGTGTGTCTTTATAATCCTACCATAAAGTTTTATGCTATTAGTTCAAAGAGAAATCTACTAGGCATCTAACTTTTGGTTCAAAGGAGGATCACTGACTAGAAAACTATCAGGTAACAGTGGGTACTTGTTCTCTGGAACATGGAAGGGATACGGACCCATAACCACTGTTGTCTACTATATATTTTCTGCAGAAAAAAGATCCTGTGGAAGGTTGGCTTAAACGCCTTAATGAGTTCTCAGGCAGAGTGACTGCCTGGTGTGCTTTACAGGAAGCATGGTAGAGCAGCACTACAAGGAGTGAAACTCCATGCTACAGTGGGATGACTCCACCATGAGGTTACCAGGTCTGGGGTAATGCCTCGGCTTTGCAAGCCAAGTCATAGTGGCGTAGCACCGCAAATAGGCAGGTAGCCTAATGCTGTATGACGTAATTAAAGAGTTGTAGACAGTATTACAAAGGGGAGGATGGCCCCTTGTTACAGTGGCACGACACCACAATGAGGTACCCAGGTAGGGGTAAAGCCTCGGTCTTGCAAGCCATGTCATTGCGGCGTAACACCGCAAGAAAGCCTTAGGCTTCATGCTGAGAAGATTGGCACTACAAAGAGGCTGAGACCTCATGCTACAGTAATATGACACTACGATGAGGTTCCCAGGTAGGGATAATGCCTCGGCTTCAGGCTATGTCATAGCGGCATAGCACCGCAAGGAAGCACAAGGCTTCATGCCATGTCTCTTTAATAAAGAACTCACCTATAGTGTATGGAAAGAGATATCAGGCCGTCTCTTGAGGGTAAACTTGTAGACGTCCAAAATTATACACTGAAATCAGGCTGATACAGGACCTTTAATGTGCAGCCAGAAGCACACGTAACTACATTTTATGAATGGGAAGAATTACAATTGTGGTGCAGAATTCAAGGCGTAAACCATTCTTGTATCACATTGTTATTTAACCCATGCGGGAAGATTCAAGTCGTCAGCGACATCTATCCTAATACAAAATGGACAGTTACTGTGGGGAACGCTCAACCCTGGACACATATATATGATATGATATATGGGGGATTGTTGGTGCTTTCTTTACATGGAGAGAGCTTGCTCTCAACATGCCTTGTAAAAGTTTAGTGCCACATCGGAAATGCACCATGAGTTATCTTAACATATATACTTGGTTGTGTTGTTGAGAGATGCACATGGGGTGGTGACCCTAAGGAGGGAACCATGTGGGTGATTTTACTAGGAGGTAAGAATAAGGCTCCAAGAATTAAGCATTAATGCTTTTGTCATTCTCTTGGATTAATTCCATTTGGAGCTAAGCCCCAAAGGGGCTTAGCGACTCGGACTCGGACTCGGGCTCGGGCTCATGGGCTCATGAGGCATAATGTGGCATTTTGTTGGCGCACTTTGCACTTAGCACGTCAGCAGTCATGCGGTCATATGCGGCTCTTATGCGGCATGCGGCTCTTATGCGGCCTCATGTGGCTCATGCGGCTCATGCGGTCCATGCGGTCCATGCGGTCCACGTGGTCCATGCGGCTCATGCGGCCTCATGTGGTCCATACAGCACTTGCGGCCATGAGGCCATGCGGCTCATGCGGCTAGGCTGCTCTGTCGTATGGAGGGCTCCGCTGACTGTGCAGGCTACAAGTCAGTTATGGAAAGACTGATTCAATACGATTAATTCAGATCCACTTTTTATGGGATTTGAATTAATTTCGTTGCTATCTTTGTGAGATTTGAATTAATTTCGTTGCTATCTTTGTGGGATTTGATTCAATCTTTCCATAACTGAAGAGGCGGCTAGGGTTTCCACCCTCTCTCTATATATACTCTCTTATGGCCTCCTTTGTGAGGTACTACGAATTTTATAAGTCAGAAAAGAGAGAGAGAAAGAGGGAACTGCTGTCGCCATTGCAAGTCCATCCGAGGAGTCAGAACAGAGGTGACTTCGAGCGTTCCACAAGTTCTTCAACTTGCTGGTTCCTGGAAGCAATTTGTGTGGGGCGAATTTTGCTTTGAGCAACGGTGTTTTGACACCCCAGCAACTTTTCTTTATCTCATCTTTCTCTAGATTATTGTAACTCGTTCTGTCCCAATTGCAACACGTTTGCAAGGAAGAACGAGAGATCTTCTCTTCTCTATTTCCCTCCTTCATATTGTAATCTGGCTATTTGGTTTCTTGTATCATCGTAGATCTTGAGTTTGATCACTGCAAAGTTTTGTGTGACTCTCAAATCTCGATTGCATCAATTTTTCATCTTTGGTCAAGCCCCGGGACTAACAGTTACTTTATTTCAAATATCTAGCCTGTTAAAAATTGACAAATATCTATCCTGTTAACAAGGCATTGATGATGAAATTGGCTTGTAAATTCCTTACCTGTCCAAACTCTGAATGGGTTCAAAATGTATTGCTAGAGTTTGCATAATTTGTAACATAATGTAAGGTTCAAGATACCAGTATTGTTCAACATCAATGCGGCTTTATTATGTCAAGTGTGCAATTGGAGTTAGAGTTTTTTAGATCATGCGGCTTTATTGTGTCAATGCGGCATAAAATCTCCCTCAATACGGCTTTATTGTGTCAATGATCTAATAAACTCTAACTCCTCATCAAGTTTCAGAGACAACCACCTGATCTTTGCGTATTGTTCAACATCAAGCCAGTATTGTTCAACATCAATGCGGCTTTATTATGTCAATGCGGCATAAAATCTCCCTCAAGATACCAGTATTTGCAACATAACTTGATGAGGAGTTAGAGTTTATTAGATCATGCCTTGCCACTGAAAAAATTCCTTACCTGTCCAAACTCTGAATGGGTTCAAAATGTATTGCTAGAGTTTGCATAATTTGCAACATAATGTAAGGTTCAAGATACCAGTATTGTTCAACATCAATGCGGCTTTATTATGTCAAGTGTGCAATTGGAGTTAGAGTTTATTAGATCATGCGACTTTATTGTGTCAATGCGGCATAAAATCTCCCTCAATACGGCTTTATTGTGTCAATGATCTAATAAACTCTAACTCCTTATCAAGTTTCAGAGACAGCCACCTGATCTGTGCGCATTGTTCAACATCAAGCCAGTATTGTTCAACATCAATGCGGCTTTATTATGTCAATGCGGCGTAAAATCTCCCTCAAGATACCAGTATTTGCAACATAACTTGATGAGGAGTTAGAGTTTATTAGATCATGCCTTGCCACTGAAATGTGCAACATAATGCAAGGTTCAATATCAATGCGGCTTTATTATGTCAAGTGTGCAATTGGACTTATTCTATAGGATTCCTGCAATACTTAGAGATGGCGATCAAGATACCATCAAATCATGTTTTTTGGTAATTGCAATTTTTTGGTAATTGCAATTCCCATGTCAAATTGTATCCTGTACATAAGATACATATGTCCTGACATTAGTTTTACAAGACCTAGACCCTGACAAGGTATTTAGCTGTCCACTAACTACATTGGAACCTTCTTAAAGTCGGGTCCAACCCAAAAGTTTGGATAAAAGACTTCATTTCTGTCATTAACCATCATCCAAACTATACCTTTCAACTGAACACTAGAAAGCACGGACACACTAAAAATTAGAGACATCGTGTCGGATACACATCAGATTCTTTAAAATACAGTGTGACAACAAAACAAATGCTGTGCCGTGTTGAGTGGTATCTGAATCTGACCAACATAGAGTGCAAATTACAAATCAGTCAATTATTATTTAGCATAATGAACAAGTAAAATTTTGCCGATCTTCGAGTCTGTTGAGAACATGAGTTCGCATGATAGACCTGGTAAAATCAGAGCTCTTCAAAGTATAGGGTATTGCAAGTGCCAACAGTTTCAAATGCAAGGGCATATGGAGAAAGAGAACTAATCTTTTGATCCAATACAAACATTAAACTGGTCGAATTGGCCAAGTCGTGTCAAAATTCAATCTCGGTTGCGCTATCTCATGGAGAATATTCAAGAGATACATCCTAGAAAAAGAAACAGACTTCCAATATCAATACTCAAAAGCCACAATACTATATGCCCTTTTATGTTGTATGGACACACAAAAATGGTGTCCGTATCCATAGCAAGTCAATTCCAATATTTGTGTCCGTATTCTGCAACAGATGTGACTACTATGGCACCTATTTGAAAATGTCTGTATTCCATATTCATATTGTGTTCTTATCCGTGTCCGCATTCATGCAACATGCATGCGCATTAACAGCAGGATTTGAACCCATATCCAGTATAAAACATAGATGTGTTTCGCATTTGTAGAGCGGTACATCTCTTGCCTATACGTAGTATAACAAAGCATCATAGTATAAAGTGTGTTTGGTGTATAACCAACTACTCACAGGTAGGGAATGAACCATGGTATCAGACAGAGAAAAGTTAAAGCATCATAGTATAAAGTGTGTTTGGTGTATATATATATATTAAACTGAAACTGGTGTTTAGCTACTTTCAGTTAAAGATCATGTTCCTTGAAACAATAGGCTATACTAATAATGACAGAAAAGTAATAAAATGATGTTACCAACTTGACAAAAAAGTTCTAAAATGTTATACTCACCACTATCTTATTCCAAACATCATCCTTGTAGGTCGTGGGTACCGGTAGCCAACTTTTATACCTGATAGGCACGTCTTCACGTATTTACCAACTTGACTCTTGAAGTGAGTTGCATTGGGTCCAACTGCTTGTCCAAGATGATTAAATTCGATGCTCTTCTTAGATGTTGGCTTTTGATTGACTTCCGTTGATATGGGATTCTCTTCCCGCTGGTTAGATGTGTCAGCAACACTCGAAGACATTGTGCAACAAAAGAAAGTCTGTTTATTGATTCAAGGATATACAAGTAAATTAGTCACGTCATTTGAAAGTTGCATACATAAAATAAAGTCATAGTATGTACACCACATTGTTTTAAGCAAGAAAATTATAATTTGATCACAACTTACATTCAATAAGGCACATAAAGAAGAAAGAAGTTTGGAGTACAAAAGACCATAATAGGACTTAGTTCAATCATCGAGCATCAACAAATTCCTTAAGTTGGGGTTGTTCTTCAAACAAGATTGGTAGTCAGTTGGAATGTTTATTACGTCAACTTGTTTGGTTAACCTTTTTGGAGTATTTATTACCACATACCACCCATCAGTCTTTTGATCTTTGGAATAAAAAACCGATGTTGCTTCTTGAGCGAAAATGAATGGATCCTCCTCAACTCTTTTCTTATTCCTGAGCTTCTTCAAGTTTACCATCACTTGATTCCAAATTGGATCAGACTAACAACCATTTTTAGAATCCTCCATTTTAACCCAATCACAATAGAATACTGTTTCTTTGAAATCAAGATAGTCCAGCTCCAATATGTCTCTAATAATTCCATAAAAGGTCATCTTTCCTTCCTTTGGGTTCTTGTCTTTTCGACTTGAAACAAAATTTGAATATACTTCCATAGATACCCCACTATCTTGTGTTACCAAGCATTCATCGGAAGAACTTGGTGCAAATACAAAACCATTGACACGATATTTTTTGACTCATGTAGCTCTATGTTGTGGACCATTGGCTAATCTTCATAATATTGTATTGGCTTGCCCTGCATCCAATAACTGCATAGAAAAATGCTTAATTTGTGCAAAAATACATAAGCACATGAACAAATAAAAAATATTACCTCATCACACAACCAAGGAATGAATTCCTTAATTGTCGTATTTTCTCTTGTCGAACCACCTTTTCGATTCTTAGTTGAAATGCATTAGTAATAACGGTTGTACTTTCTGTATGGATAACCACATTTATGTCATGCACATAACCATATTATGTTATAATACTTATTATTTATGTCATGTGCGTCCTTATAATTATAAAAAAAATTAGCTTTTAGCAAAAGGGCATACATACTCTTCCCATTCACTCAAATCTGCAAGTCGATTGAGAACCCATCTACGCACTTGCTCAAATTGAACATGGTTGAGCTCCACAACTCCTCCTATTTCCAAGGACTTCTCATCTGTGAAATCAATACTCTCATCCAGCCAGTCTTCTCCACTAAACTTGTGACCAAAAGCGCTCGAGTTTGGCATATACTCCATACAATATATTACAGATTCATCTACAAGGTAAGCCTCAACTATCGAACCTTCAATGTATCGCTTGTTAAGTATATATTTTTTGTAGCACTTCATCAATCTGTTATTAAAAAATATACATAAGTTATGTCATCAATAAATAAATTCTAAAAGTAAAATATGGAATAAAACACTAAGAGTGTACCTTTCAAATGGATACATCCATCGAAATCCAACTGTCCCGTACGACAAGGCCTCATCAGCTAGATGAATCATTAAGTGGACACCTATAACAAAGAAGGAAGGCAGAAATTCCTTTTCAAGAATACACATTACCTCAACCAACGCCTTCTTTGCTTGTCGGAGCTCTTCTTTATTGATCACCTTGGCGCATAAAATTTTAAAGAATAAGCTAATCTTCTGAATTGCAATTCTTATGTCCCGATCTTTATGAAAAGAATGTCTAAGCAATACTGGAAGCAAGTATTTCATAATCACATGATAATCATGTGATTTGAGCCCCCTTAGTTCAGGAGGTTGGATGGTAACACAATTACTCAAGTTAGAGGAAAATCCCGTAGGAAGCTTTAAATCTTTTAAGGTCCGACAAAAATCTTCCTTTTCCTTCTTTGTCAAGGCGTACGATGCCTTTGGCATTGTTGTTATTCCTGTTTCTTCATCTTAAACTACCCACAACTTCTTATTTATCCCTAATTTTTTCATTTCTTTTCGACCTTGTATCCCGTCCTTTTGTTTTCTTTTTCACACCCATCAACATGTTCAATAAGTGGTCTGTGACATTCTTTTCAGTGTGCATAACGTCAATGTTGTGTCTGACTTCAAGAAACTTCCAGTAAGGCAAATCAAACAAAATAGACCTTTTAGACCATGGTGCGGCTTTAGTAGACACCTCTTCTTCATTGTCTTCTTCATAGGCTTTGCTTTCATGCTTTCGATTTCGTCTCTTACGCTTTCCATGAGTAACTTGCTTCAATCGTGCCCTTTCAATATTTTCAAGAATTTCGGCTATCTTTTGTTCAACTTCTTCCCCACACAATCTTTGTGGACGAGGTTGTTGTTCAATTATTTTGTTGAATCTTTTATCAGTCCTAAACTTGTGATCAGACTTCAAGAATCGTCGATAGCCGTGATAATATACTTTTGAAGAGTCTCCAAGCCGCATAGAGTCGATATCATCAGCGCATACGGGACAAGCCTTATAACCATGAACAGTACAACCAGACAGATTTTCGTATGCAGGAAAATCATGGACCCCCCAAAACAACATAGCCTTCATAGTAAATGTAGTTTTGGTAAATGCATCCCATGTTGACCCGCCTTTAACCCATAGCTCTTTCAACTCTTCTACCAAAGGTTCCAAGAATACGTCAAAATGTTTTCCAGGTCCTTTGGGCCCTGAAATTAATAATGTCAGCAAAGCAAACTCTCTTTTCATGCACGACGATGGTGGAAGATTTAATGGTGCTAAAATTACTGGCCAACAACTGTAATTGCTACTTAGAGTTCCATGTGGGTTGAAACCATCCGTTGATATTGTAAGTCGTAGGTTCCTAGGATCTGCAGCAAACTCTGGCCAATGAACTTTGACCGAATCCCATTGGCCTGAGTCACAAGGATGTCTCATTATATTTCCATTAATCTTTGCCTTTTGGTTCCAAGTCATTGCCTCTCCAATCCAAGGAATACTAAAGAATCTTTTTAACCTCGGAATCAAAGGAAAATATTTCACGAACTTTGCAGGTTCTTTCTTGAAATTCTTTTTTGCCTCTGTATCACTTCCAAACACAAGTTTATACCGACTCACTCCACATTTCGGACATATATTGATATGTTCGTATTTCTTACGATATATGAAGCATCCATTCCTACATGCATGGATGGTTTCATATTCCATTCCCAAGTCCTTAATCATGTTCTTCATATGAGGATAATTTTTTGGAAGATTGCAGTTTTCTGTGAGCAAGCCCTTTAACCACTCTAGTAATGCTGTTACACTAGTACCTGTCCACCCATATCGTGTCTTCAAATTTTACAACTCGATAATGGTAGACAATATGGTCTTCCCCTTAGGACAACCCAGATACAAAGGTTCTGATGCCACATTCCTTAACTTTTTGTATTTTTTGTTCTCTTGCATCCCAGGCTCAACAATTGTGTCATCTCCCTCGCCGTCTTCATTTGTTATACTCATATCAACAGGTGAATGCTTCGTCGCCTTGGTATGAATATTATATACATCGTCAATGAGATCCTCCAGTCTAGGAACGTTCGATTCTTCAATTCGTGGTTCTTCAATTGGGCTAGCCATTGTTGGTATGTTTTCTCCTAAATCATTTTCATTTTCTCCATGATATTTCCATACCATATATATATATATATATATATATATATATATATATATATATATATATATATATATATATATATATATATATATATATATATATATATATATATATATATATATACATATAAATACATAGATATTTATATGTATACATAATGGATATATTTATATATACATATGTTAAATATACATATAAATAAGAAATACTTAACTATAAAATATATATATATATATATATATATATATATATATATATATATATATATATATATATATATATATATATATATATATATATATATATATATATATATATATATATATATATATATATATATATACAAATATTGTATACATACATATATAATAGTATATATATATACACATGAACATATATACATATATATATTTTTTTATAGTATATATATATACACATGAACATATATACATATATAATAGTGTGTGTGTATATATATATATATATATATATATATATATATATATATATATATATATATATATATATATATATATATATATATATATACACATGAACATATATACATATATATATATATATATATATATATATATATATATATATATATATATATATATATATATATATATATATATATATATATATATATATATATATATACTTATATATATATATATATATATATATATATATATATATATATATATATATATATATATATATATATATAAAAATATATATATATATATATATATATATATATATATATATATATGTATATATATATATATATATATATAAATGTATATATATATATAAAGACAATACCCACCGACTGACTGAAGTACCTTTGATATGTGATCGGTCTCGGGACAATTATACGACACGGTCTACGATATCTACACTGTATAATGTACACGGTCTACACTGTATAAAGCAATAATGAAACACTATCTACATGATATAATACAATAATAAATCATGGTCTACACGGTATACACTGTATAAGGTCAGATAACACATCCTTGGTACTTCACCTCCCCGACACGACAAAATATAACAAACATAAAAGACGAAAATCACATATCTATTAACTAACAATGAGGTATAGTAAAGCTCAATATCAAAAACAAAAATAAACTGTACTCGCCTGTGGTCCTTTGCTGGTGAAACCGATAATCCAAACCACTCAATGTCCCACAACAGTCAAACTCGTACAACAGTCTCCAGATGCTGAAATAGACATTACCAACGTTCTCATAATAATCAAATTAGCTAGAATTGCTTATCTTTAAGTCCAATTCTGGACACAGGGGTAAAACGGTAATTTTGGGTCAAAATAGTATCCGTCGTTGGACCCGCTTTGCACCGAAAAGCATGCCAGAGTCAATGGTCTCTAAAGTCATCAAACTACATGTCTACATATTTGTTTTGATGATACGAACCCAACCGTATGTCCAAAGTTGGATTTCGGCGGCCCGTGCACAAAATCCCCCGTTGAGTCGGATCGTGGGGACCGCAAAACGGCGATCCGATCAACTATCTCAGAATCAGACCAAACTTGGCTTATAGGACCAAAAAAATGATACGGTCCTATTGGCGCAAGTTTCATCTCGATCTGACGAGCGTGCACAAAGTAATTGAGAAATTTGCACAGAGACCGATACGGTAAATTTTGACGGATACGCATCAAATTCGTCGCGCACACGCAACCAATTTGAATTCCGTCAAAGCCCACATGTTCACGAAACCATTACGCACCTTTTGATGCTTTCGATTTGCGACCACGTCGCCCGGATTGGCAGGACGCACGTCGTATCGGAGGAATTTTCTATATTTTTAATATTTTGAAAACAGTTTTTTCCTAATCTTTGAAATCCTGTAACTTGCTGTCCAGTGGATGAAAAGTAATTCTACAAAAGGGATTTTGAACTTGTATATGTTGTTTTCAACTGTCTTTAAATAGATTTTCTAAGCAGTTACTGGGTTGCCAAGAATTTATCAGTAAACAGGGGCAATCGGATTACCTATAAACTGTTTTTGAAACAGTTTTTCCTTGATATTAACATCGATTTTTGGGATCGATGGATCGACTCACCTCAAAACTGAGTATGGGGACTTCGAGAGGGTCAGGTAGGCTCTCTAGAAAAATTCACGAATTCGAAAACGACCTAGTATACAAGAAGATATTGGGCCAACTAGGGAGGTACCTGGCTGTGTTTGAAGAAACATAGCATTGCTCTATTCTGTCGACCTTGGCACGGTGCGACGGCGTCGAGGTGGCCAACAACGGCTCGTGGAGGCCGGGGGGGTCGCCTAGCCTCGAGCGTACCTCTGGTTGTCGTGGCACGCGCTTAGGGTTAGGGTTTGCCGCACCCTCTCTCTCACGAGCTTTATACTCTGCGGTTTGCCAAACCCGAGCGTGGAGGAGCCTGGGTCGGGCTTGGCCCTGGGCTGTGCTGGGTGTTTGCGGTTGAGCTGCTGGAATGGTTTTTTTTTTAATATTTGTTTTTATTGCTTGTTAACATATTATATATATATATATATATATATATATATATATATATATATATATTCACACACATATACATATATATAATAATAATAATAATACATCCACAAATTCTAAATAGTTTCATAAAAATATCTTTATCTAGTATAGACTCATTTCGTATACGCATGTACATACATGCATGTACTTTATTTAACAATGAAATAATAACCAATAATAACTAATGATTCTACTTAATGACACAACAACATAAATAATAATAATAGAGTCTTGATGACAACTAGAAGTAATTAATGATAAACATAGTAAATTTGGGTGAGCCTGTCATGCTCCCACCTACATTGGTCTACAGAAACAGTCTTATAAGTAATCTAAGATACCATATCAATATTAATAATATTAATATTATTCATATATACAATTATTTTAGGAACCATTTATTTATCTCATTTAAAGTAAGGTAGAGGTATACCTCCCAATTTATGTCGACATGGATGTCTCTGGACGCACTGTCCGACTTCATGGACTTGGGCTTGGTTTGGGTCAAGTTCGTGCTGACATGGCACAACCGGGTCATCTAAAAATCTATATTCTTAATTAATAAATAATTAAATCAAATATAGGAGTTAAGTCGCAACTTGGCCTAGTTTTCCTAGTTAGGATATTACTATGGCTCGGCCTTCCCTACCAGGGCTAATATACTAGTCAAAACACGTCATTGCACTATCCGTGCCATAATTTCTAGTTACCTTGTATTCCAAAACTCCACCATGGCTAAAGTCATCCACCGTAATAATTAACTAAGTAATTATTTATAAAATTCTAAAAATCACCATTTAATTCAAATAAATAAATAAATAATATATAATCAAAATTTTGGAAAGAGGAGTTACAAATCTACCCACCTTAAAAATAATTTCGTCCTCGAAATTCTAATTCATAACTATTCCTTAAATTCAAAAAGAAAATCTACTATTACCTTAATCTCCTTAAATTTAATTCCTCAAAAAAAATAGTTTATATCCTCCTCCTAGCTATTTTGGTAACTACGAAATCCCGATGACTTCTACCCACCTTTGGTCATACTACTCCCTCAAAGGTATGTCCCTAAAACTTTATAACCATCCATCTAGTTGCTAAAATTGCTACCAATAGATATCTACTGTATATGGCATCTATAATCCTCTTCTATCAATCAAGCAATCTGTTTGCCATTAAAATCTTCGAATTAGAATTTCAATTACAAAAGAACAGTGTTACTATGTAGGACTTAGATGTAGTCCTAGGAGTATACTTTTATTTTTATCTGGGTCCTGTGTCGATGGAGCGAGTGGTAATGCGTTGACTCCGTTGACGATCTGACGACGGTCTTAGGTTCTCTGAAGGTCTGGGTTGCTCTGGATGCCGGAGCTTGCGGAAGGGGAAGTAGACGTTGAGTGTCTCTTCCGATCCCTGTGAGTAGACGTACGTCTCTGTAACTCTGATGATCTCATTCTCTGTCTTCGACTGTCTGTCTGTGTGTGTAAGAAGGAAATGATCCCTCTATTTATAAGCAGTAGGTTGAGCTGCTCATGCACGCATATGTTGGATGCGCCTGGTCGTAGGAATGTCACGTGGCTGATGCTGGCGGAGGCACATGGTTGATGCGCCCTAATTTGAGGATTGAATCCTTCCTGTTGTGCCTGTGGTGCTGCGGCAGAGCTGACAAGTGGCGACTGAAAGGATTCTTCGGTTGCTGAGATCTTGGGTAGTTAGCACCCCTTCGTGGATTGAACTGAGTCAAGGGACACGTGGCGTATGTCCGTAGCTCAAAGATCTCAGATTTGGTGGAGAGTGATCTGACAGGATGCGCCTAGGATCGGGCGCATGAGAAGACTTTGGCTCGTAACCTTCAGGAGTCATGAACCAATCTGGGCGCATGGCTTTTGAGGCACATACGAATCTTCGGGCGCATGGCTGCGGAGGCGCATGCGAGTAGTTGGTCGGCCACGTGGCTTGTAACCGTCAGAGGAAAGTAATGATGACGATGACGTCAGCGATGCTTCATTTTTTGTAAAAGCTATTGCTGCTCTGTCATCGAGGCATGGCTGCTGCATATCAGACTTCAGCATTTAATGCTCTTGACGGGTGATGCACTTTTGAGTGGGCGCATTGATCTGTATTCTACTAGGCACATAGGGACGCATGGGGCGCATCCTTATGAGGCACTTGGTACTGATGGGCGCGTCTGTATGATGCGCGGTGTCTGACCGGCATGTCTTCATTGGTCCGACTGTTGAGTTCTTCGAGTGCTTTAAATAGCCGTTTTGACTTGGCTGAATTCGAGGGGACAGGTTCATCACCATGAATGCAAATTTATTGCACGGGATTCGAAGAGCCCGACACTTGGCATGTGGGTTTGATTTGCCTGGCCTATAAATAGCAGCAAGGAGAGAGTTTGTTTCTCATTTTTTCCCGTCTTCCCGAATAGAGATGAACTTCTTCGCTCGAGTTTATTCTGTTGACAAGACGCTCCTGAGGGTGAAGATGCATCGAGTCGTATTTGTACGCACTTGTGAAGGTGACTGTTACATCCAAAAATCGGGATCGTGGACTCCCGATGCAGGCCGAAGGTGCCTGTTGTATCCAAAGATCGGGATGCTCGAGTCCCGTCTCCGTTATGCCGGAAGAACTGCAGATCGAAATTGCGGTGCTCTCCTCTTCCTTGAGCTTTGGAGAGCTCTTCCTCCAGCTAGAGTGGGGTTGATCGCCCACCCTAGTTATGCTCAAAGTCGAAGTAGAGTGCATATGCTGAGACTTCATGATGTGCCTGACTGAGATGATGAAGAGATGCGTCTGGCTGAGACGCTGAAGAGACGCGCCTGACTGAGACGCTGAAGAGATGCGCCTGACGGAGGATACGCCCGGCATGGTGCGCATGGTAGTTTGCTGCACCTGGTTGTAGTCTTAGGATCTTTCTTTTTATAGAAGTTCTCCTTTGTAAAGCCTTTCTTTGGACATGTAATAGACTTTCATATGAAATAAAAATCTTCTTTTAATGTCTGTACTTTTGTTGTCCCTTGCTGTGCCAAGTACTTCGTTTGAGCTCTCTGGCGCATATAGTGTTAAGCGCATAGGAATAGATGCACCTAAAATTCTATGCTTCTACAAGACCCCCTTCAAAGTTTTCAAAACTTTTTGTCAAATTTTGGAATACTTTGAATAAGAAGCATGGTGGTGTCCACAATGGGGCGCATGACTGTTCGGGGTGCATGATTGCTCTGCACATCTGTGATGAGGCGCACGCTCCTCTCAGTTTTAAATGTAAATGATAACGCTTCGGCATAAACGGAAAAAGATTAATGATGATCTTTTGGATATCCGCCGTTATCATTTCGCAAAATCCTAAGCGGTGGCGGAGGAGCCGAGGACAAGGCCGGGGTAAGGAGCCGATGGAGTTTGACGAGGAGGACACTCCCGTCGTCACTGCGACTCCCGCCGACGTTCGGCCAGCGGTGACGGGTGGGCGTCTTCTGTCTTTGTGGTTCCCAACATTTTTAGACGAGTTTGGGGCACACGGATGAGTTGCATCCTGTTGGTATGCCCTAACTCCTTGTTGCTGATGCGCATGGACTTCTGTCCTGATGATGCACTGAGGCTATTCTGCTGACGTGCATGGGTTTAGGCCCTGATTATGCGTTGAGGCTATTCCGCTGACGCGCATGGGTTTAGGCCCTAATTATGCGCTGAGGCTCCACTGCTGACGTGCATGGGCTTGGGCCCTGATTATGCGCCGAGGCTACACTGCTGACGCGCATGGGCTTGGGCCTTGATTATGTGCCGAGGCTGCTGATGCGCCCCAAATGTCTTGTCTTTAAAGCCTCTAAATTTTTCCTTGCTGCCTGACTTGTTTTTACTGTGTCAGTATCGATGACTATCCCCTTGCTAAACGAAGTCCTTCTGGATGCTTCCCTTTGCCAGATGGGGGTTGACTAGAACGAGGAAGTTATTAACCTAGCGAAGGCTGCTATCATGCTGAATCAGCCTCCCGAGAGGATGTTGCAAATCCGGGATCAGTTGCCTGTTTTTCTACAAAGTATGATGAGAGCGGCCAACTGAAATCTGCTGAATCCGAGAATGTGACTTTCTTGAAACCGGCCTTTCTGTTTGATGACCGCTTGATCTCTACTGAGGCAAAGATACTGAAGATCAAGGAAGACTGGTTCTTCGCGGCAAAGGGCGTGGCCCTGTACATGCGGTAGTTTGAGCGTCAACTGCCACTGACAGCTTTCTATCGTTTGGCTTCCAAGAGGAGGATGCCATAGGAACTTACTCCTTCTCAAGGAGGGACAGTGGGGGGTACCCTTCGTATTGAGTTTACTTCGAATCAAAGGGATACCTTGGCCTCTTCGCGAGCCGGGACCTCGTACCATTGCCGAACTTTGTACCCTGGGAGCATTTATAGTGATGTTCCTCCTGACACCTTCGCCTTTGGTGCTTTCGACCTTTGCAAGTCGGATGCTAACATCGAAGGTTATGTATCTGAAAGAAGGTTTTTGGGTTAAAAGCTGGTGTCACCATGTGTCGATGTGGGACTAGCTGACCCTTTGGATTTTGTTAAACTTCAAGACTGAGCTCAAGGCAATTGGGCTGGCCGCCGCTCTTCACGCCACCCAAGCAGGTGTCGACCTTAATCGACATATGTTTCTTGCTCTCCTGGAAATGTTCAACACCCAGACTGGCACTTTCTTTACTCCGATGGGGGAGTTAGGATTGGCCCTCCATGAGATGTATGAGGTGTCCAAGCTTCCCTGGGGCTCGGAGCCGTATGAGGAATATTTTTTGACAAATGAAGAGATCCAAGTTCTGGAAGACAAAGACTCAGAGATGATGGCTATTTTCAAGGAGGTGGCAAGCCACCATTACCTGATGCAACGGAGGGATAGGGGCGGGTCACAGCCCCATGTAACTGCTTGGAGGGATTATGTCTTCAAGCAGGACCTGACGGACCCTTCCAAGATTCGGTTTGTGACTCCGTAGGGACTGAGTCACACGGAGGTGACCTCCGAAATGAGCCAACTAGACGAGAAGATTCCTCGTTCAAACGAGAGTGGTGACGACGTATACAGTTGTTTCTGGCATTGCATGCACCAGATGTCTTCCAAGGCAATGTTGACTGCATACTTGATAATATGGCTCCGGGACTATGTGTTCTCGGGCGGATCTGGATCTGTAGAGAGAGTGAGCAAGAACCTCATTTTGCCAGCGGTAAAACTAGTTTTTGGTCGTCCTCTAGCTCTCCTTCCCGCGATGGTATGTAACCTGCTGCGGGGTTTGAGAAATTTTGCAGACGATGTGGTCCATGAGAGGGACAAGAAAGACAACTTTTCTCGAGCTGAGCTACCATTCCATTATCTGATGGGATGGTTGATTCTGCATCATCCAAATCTGATGAGCCCATGCCCAGAAGATGATCATGTTGAAGGTAATGCCTTTATCCGTCGCTTCTGTAAAAGGAAGTGGCTGCACACCGGTGTCCCTGTCTGTAGGAGGGTTTTGTCTTATCTTCAGGGGTGGAAGATCTCCAAGGTCAGTCCCGTCTTCATTGATTTCGAGGCTGACCAAGAATTGGAAGACTCCGGTGAGGATGCGATCGCCCTGCCGACATAGAGGTTTCACTAGTTATAGAGTATTCGGTCTTCCCATTTGGTCTACCGTAACAAAAATAGGTGTTATCTGGAACCGTATTTGCCGAGCCGGTTTGCACGTTAGATTGGTTACACCCAGCTAATGTTGAGGAACCCCAGTAGTAGTCTGGGGTTTGTCGGGAGTTTACTGGATGGAGCCCGAGGTTGGCAATATTACAACGCCGGATGTACTGGAGTTCGTTTTACTACACCAGTTCATAACCCTCGGCCGCAGATCTTATATTCGGCTGTTAAGCTGTATTGCGCCATGAATACTGTATCTTTTGAATATGACAGGGAGACTAGTTTCATCGTTACCACTCAGCTAGAGGCAACGAACAACATATTGGCGGTGGCCCGGTCATATTATCAACCAGAGGTTGCAGGTTATCGGGCTGCTGTTGCAGCATCAACAGGGGGTACTCAGGAAAAGCCCCCAGCTGGAAAGAGGCGGGCTGACTTGAAGGCCGGTTCGTCTGCGCCGAAGAGGCTAAGGAGGGCGACGACTCCGAAGGGGGGAGCTCCGGGAGTGCCACCTGTAGTACCAATGGAATCAGCTCCTGCAGAGGTAAAGACGTCCCACATAGTCTGATTTATTCTTTGATTTCTGTGACATGTCCTTTTTTTGTAGAAGGTGCCGAAGAAGAAATCTCGAGTTTTGAAACCGAGTATTAGTAGGACAAAGGAGGTGGCGAGCTCTTCCGATGAGCACATTCCTCCGATTACAGCATCTTCCAGGGAGGAGAGAGCTGATGATGTCGCTTCTGTGGAGATTTTGGTGTCTCCAGATTATGTTGGAAGGGAAGCTGAAGATGTACTAGCGCCTCAGGTTGCTGAGGTCACTCGGTCAGTCTATCATGAGGGCGGCATGGAGCCTCAACTGGGAGTAGAACCGACTGTTAAGGGGGTGCCTGAAAGCGTCGGGGCCCCAAAGGAAGTTATGGAAAAAGTCCTTCCAGACGAGGAGGAAGTGTGGAGCTCATCTTCTTCTGATGATGGCTCGCAGGAAGATATTGATCCAACTGCCAGAGAGATCGCATTTAGCGGAGATGTCACCGACAAGAATGTGCCTGCCGGGCTTCCTTCCTGTTGTGGTACCGAGGCGCTGGTCGTACACGAGGCCTCGTGGCCAAGCCCTACCCCTACCCCGGAAGTGGGGGTTGATGTGGTAGGGTCATCATCACTGTCGAGCCCTACACCCGTCCCTGTAGTGGAAGCTGATACGGGTGATGAGATTCATTTTTTGAGCCCGACTCCGAGGGAGGTTGAACTGTCATAGGCGTACCTTATCGCTTCGAATGAAAGGGAGAGCCGCCCTGCCCCGACCAGGGATAATACCATCAACCCGGATGTCGGGGGACCATCCGTCGTTGACTCTGATAAGGGCAAGGGCCATGTGATGGAGGACACTCCTCCTGCTCCTTCCACTTGGGGGACAGTATTGCATCCCTTTCTAGCTTCCTCAGCTGGCGACAGAATCCGTACTGCCGGTAGGAAAGAACCTACTGACATTGAGGTTCCGGCTCCGCGGCTCGTCGGGGGATCTTCCTCAACCTCTACGATAGCTCCTCCAATGCCTGTTATGATGCCTCAGGTGTTGGCAGATACGGATGAATATGTGCAGTTCGTCGTTGAGGTGGTATATAAGATGCTGTAGAAAGGCGTATCGACAGTGTTGAATGCGAACGAGAGTTTCACGACGGCGAAAGCCATGGTGCTCCCTTATATTAGTCTGATACGTTCCCACCGGGTCTATGATCATATGGCTGAGATTCTGGAGGCGTCGGTGGCTGAGCTTGACCAGCACCTTTCCGAACTTCAGAGTATTCGGCGAAATAATTTTTCTGTTCTGATAGAAGCAGAAAAGAAGAAATTGATAGCTGAAGTTGAGTCATCTTATCAGGCCACGGTGGCCATCTGGGACCGCGAGGTGGCTGATGTTGAGGCTACGACGGAGAGACTATCGCAGTCCACGCAGGAGAAGGTGGAGCTGCGGACCGTATTGGATGCTAGTATAGCAGAGGTTACTGCCAAGATTCGAATCCTTGAAGACCAGCGAGCCCAACTTTTACTAGATGCTGAGCGAGCCCAGGCTGAGCACGTAGCATCCAAGGAGAAAGAATCAGCTTTTATCCGCCATCTTCTTTCTCTGACTTGCCAGCGACAAGAGTTGGACGCCAAGTACGAGAATGATACTGCTCCTGAGGCTGTGGAGGTGATGCGTCAAGAAGCTGAACGTCGAGTCTTGGCGACTGTAGGGACTCGGGCTGAAGACTTGAAGCATCGGATCGAAGAGCTTTCTGCCAATCCCAATGATGCTTAGGGATTTTAGTCTCTCTCTTTTTTTTGGCAACTTTGATGGGGATGTAATCCTTTACTTTTGAATGCAAAATAATTTTCTGGTGTGTTCATCTTTATTGTCATGAACTAGTGATTTGTGTAGACCTATTATCTTTTGCGCACCTTGGTTTTTAGGTACAGATAATAAGTTGGAGAGGACCGACATGTTTGCCCAGAGGTAATGTGGACGTGGCAAATATGGGGTTCAAATGACAGAATCTTCCTACTCAGAGGTGTTATGGACGTGGTAGGAGTGACTATGGGAGGATACGCGGAACTACTCAGAGGTAATATGGACATGGAAGTTCTGTGATCGATGTACGGCAACACGGGGGTTGTCTGTACGGGATGTTTACTCAGAGGTAATGTGGACATGGTAAACATAATAAGTAGCGCAATCCTACGTAGTATAAGATTCCGCTTTATAGGGTGTAGAGGAGCAACTCAGAGGTAATGTGGACGTGGTTGTTCTTCTACTGGAGATAGAATGCCACGGAACAACTGGGTTCCGAAAGCATAAGATTTTATGAAAGAGAGGTGTATGTGAGCTCTGATGATGAGGTCCATTGATTCCCTTACTAGGTAGAGATGGAAGTACATATCTGAAAGATGTCAAGAGTAGTACTTCTTTAGGAACTTGCCGTTGATGGACATCATGAACAAGTCCCCGTTTGGTCGGGCGAGGCGGTAAGCACCGTTTGAGTATACCGTCTCTATGATGAAAGGTCCCTCCCACTTGGGCTCGAACTTTTCTGGTGTTTTGTGAGTCAACACCATCGGCCTCCTGACTGCCAGGACCAGGTCGCATACTTGGAAAGTCCTCTGCTTGACCTTTTTGTTGAAAGCCTGTGATATACGGGCTTGATAGAGTTCAATGCGCTGCTGAGCTAGGAGACGTTTTTTCGTCAAGTGCCTCCAATTCTCGCAGACGGCGGCGTTGATTGTCTTCTTCTGTCAATTGGTTTGTAATCGCTACACGGAGTGAGGGTATATGGATCTCGAAAGGCAGTACCATTTTGCTCCCATAGACTAAGGAGAATGGTGTATTGCCCGTCGGAGTCCGTATCATTGTACGGTAGGCCCACAAGCATTCGTCGAGCTTTTTGTCCCAGTCGCGTTTATTGGGTGATACAACCTTTTTGAGTAGCCTGACGATCGTCTTGTTAAAAGCCTCGACCAATCCGTTTGCTGTCGGATTGTAGGCGGTTGATGCCACGTTCTGAATATGATTCTTATCACAGAATCTGCTGAAGACATGGCTGATGAACTATGGACCATTATCATGGATAATCCTACGGGGTACCCCGAAACGGTAGATGACATGATGCTTGATGAAGCTGATCACCCTATAGCTTTTCACTTCCGTCAGTGGAACCGCTTCTGTCCATTTGGAGAAGTAGTCGGTGATGGCTAGGATGAAGCAGTGTCCCCTCGATGAAGGAGGGGTGATAGGCCCTACAATTTCCATGCCCCAAGCTTCAAAGGGCCAGGAGGTGACTGTAGGATGTAGTGGTTCCGATGGTGTATGGATAAAGTCGGCGTGAAGCTGGCAAGCATGGCACTTTTTAGCATAGTCAACGGCGTCGGCTGCCATGGTTGGCCAGTAGTAACCCATGTGTCGCAGTCGATCCTGTATTTTAGGGCCAGGTTGATGAGCCTTGCAAGTCCCGTCATGAGCTTCACGAAGGGCTTCGGCTGCTTCTTCGTTGGATAGACATCGAAGGAGAAGTCCATCGTAGGACCGTCGGTACAGCGTTTTAGTAGCTGTATCGTAATAAAATCGAAGGGAACGCCTTCTGACCGAGACGACTTCTTTCGGGTCTTCTGGGAGGATTCCATAGACCGCGAAGTCGATGAACGGGAATCTCCAGTCTCGGATATTAACACCGGCACTTGTCGTCATGGCATGGGCCATTTGTGAGCATAGGTTGTTTTTAGGACAGACCAAGTCTCGGCCAATTATCGTGACGTAGTGTTGAGTCCCGAGGGGTGCTGCTAGTGAAGCTGCGAGGCCAGCCAGAGCATCAGCCTCCAGGTTTTGTAGCCGAGGTATGTGTTCTATAAAAAACTTGGTGAATGTTGAAATAATATTCAATGCAGCTTCATGGTAAGGAACCAGATCTTTATGACGAACTTCGTACTGCCCTCGGATCTGGTTAACGACGAGTTTTGAGTCGCCATAAGCTTTCAGATGATCCACCCCCAGTTGTCGTGCCAACTGGAGTCCTATGATGAGAGCGTTGTACACGGCAACATTGTTGGAGCACGGCTTTGAAAGGGAGTAAGCACGCTGGATGACCAGCTGATCGGTGAGACTAGGACCATCCCCACTCCTGTAATGATTTGGCCTTTGGGGCCTGTTCTCGAAGCGCCATCGAAAAACACCCGTCAGACGGAGCTTTCTTCGGTGACGTTTGATTCTTGGACCTCATCCGGGATGTCTTCATAGAGTCTGGAAGACTCTGGAATGGGGTGCGCGGCTAAAAAGTCGGCTAGGACTTGACCCTTGACGGCTTTTTGTGGAACAAATACCATGTTATATGGTGTCAACAGGATTGCCCATGTAGCTAGTGGGGAGTTCAATGATCCCGGCTTCGTCATGAGAATCCTGAGTGGATTGACTCGGGAGATGACATGAATTGTCTGGCCTAAAACGTAATGGCGAGTCTTCTGGATGGTGAACACCAAAGCCAAACATTCCTTTTCGACTGGGTTGTACCGGTGTTCAGCCCTAATCATTGTCCTACTAAGGTAGTAGATAGCTTGCTCGTAGCCTGCATCGGTGTTCTGAGCCAACAAAGCGCCGAGGGAATGATCCATGGCACGGACATAGAGGAGAAATAGTTTACCTGCGATGGGTGTCACGCCCCGCTCTCGTAGGTGCGATCGTCCTCGCTATGGCGTGATGCCGCACGGGCCTAGGTTGCGCCCGTGCAAGGCCAAGTCCAGAAACGGCCGATTTGAGCTAGGCCACAGAGTCGCACAGAGTGTCCTCATTTACAGCGGAAAGTAAATGAACACAAATTGAAGCGAATTCAAACTCTTTATTGATATTCAAGAAGTTTACAAGCGGCGCTAGGCCGAGTTTACAAGTCGCTCAAGCTCTCTCTCTCCCTCTGAAACATAAAAGGCGTGCCAAGTGGCTTACAAGATAGAATGATTCATGGCGATGTTCCAATACATTATGTCCTGTATATGGTGCTCCAGCTCCTTGCAATGCTCCAAGGCTCGAGAGATAGCTCCGCACCTTAGCACGTTCGAGGGAAGCTCCGCACCCGCCGACGTTCCCTGCTTTCTGTAAGCAGACTGTCGGGTTATCAGTACATTGTTATGCACTGGTGGGGAGGCTAGCTCGCCCACAATGCTATCATTACCAAACACGTTATATTTACTTTTGTGTACCGTCTATCATTCATTGTCTTTCTAATCTTGCCTTAGGGTCAATTTCATGGCATATCTCATAGCCTATCTCGTGTTGCTGATTTCAAGTCTCGCATGGAAATACATACATGACTTATCCATACTTACCGTCCGGCCTTCCCTGTTCTATGTAAACCAAGTTAGTCAACAATTTACATATTTCAATTTAACATGATCCACGTAAACATTCAATGCCAAGGGCGTGTTCCTGCCTTAGATTCTAACGCATCGTAGGCGTGTTTTCAATTTTATTTGCACGAAGTATTCATTATCATTTGGTGTGATACATTTCAAACCGTTCAGTAGGCGATTGTTCATTTAACTTAGACTACTTTGATTTCAATGCAAGGACTTGCACGTGGATAGCCACCAGCAAAGTTCACTTAATCTATATGCACCGGTCGCTGGCTTTACAAGCCATTTTGGACATTTCTCCTTGGTATTTCTCAACTTAGTGTAGGATGATGACTGGTACACCCCGTTAAGTCTCTTGAAATACCCTACACTTACGTCTTCCGGTGCCCAAGCCCGCACCCAGGCAGCCCGTAAGCCCCGACTTTTGATTCCGCCTAGGCCGGCCACGGTATACTCCACACAACGCCCGTGCCGCAGAATCACTGCACGACCACGGTATTCCCCCCCATCGCCCATGCCGTTTTTCTACGACCATTTTGTATTATCTTGACAATTCAAACTTAGCGGCTATCTCCGAGCCGTAGGCTAACCCTTAGCCATAATACGTTATCGACCAGGTTGACGTCCGTGCAGCGCGGGTAGCGAGCCCCGTTGTACGTGCCCGTCACACCTGTCGCTAACCATTCTTTCCTTTCTTATATTTCATGTATTCTTTCTTTTCTTTCTTTCTTTCACTTGTTCGTTCGTTCATCGATTCATTCACGTATTCATTCATTCATTCATTTATTCGTTGATTCATTCATTCACGCATTACGCAACTCCCAGTACGGGAGTCGCCTTGGCGACCCATCGGTCCCATAGTCTTTCAATGTTGCTATACTCTACTCGAAACGACTATGTTGATAGTCTTCCCGTTTCATTGTTGTAAACCATTCACTGTTTTATTGTTTGAACGCATAAGTGACTTGAACGTAAGCTTGTGCCTTAGCACGAGCGTGGAGCGCAGTGCGAGAGTTCACATTTTCCAAGTTCCTTTCCATGTTCTATACAAGCATACAAGATGGGATTATTCCCTTAGCTAGGTGCGTTGAGTCATTTATTAGCATGCACGGTGTTATCGCCTAGCGATTTTCGTGATAGTGTCAGTATTGTTATGTGTCTAGGCTAAGCAAAGACGGGTTCATCGGAGCCACCCACCTTAGCGATGTTCGCATTGGCCGAGCGATACTCCGAGCGCGTCTTTGAAAGTCTAAGTCTGGATTCATCTTATCGGCCCAATGTAAGCCTTGCATCGATTCTTCATCAGGTCGATGCCAACTCTTCGGGTCGACAGCTCGTTTGAGTCGTTGTACTTGTCATTTGAATCGGCGTTCCGCTAGGACGGAGCAGGTCGTTACATAATACACCACTCAAAATAAGTCTCGTCCTCGAGACTTCTTGAGTGCAGGTCATCCTATCTTTCCTTAACTTGTGTCGTCGTATTTTTTAGACAATTCTATCGAACGGCTCTATCGTTCGATGGCATCGAACCATGCTCGATACTTTTCTAAGTTTCGTGTCGCATACGTTTGGTCGATTTTATTGAATAACTTTTCATTCATTTTAGAGTTGTTGGCACTTATTCAATTCAAGTGTTTCTTCGTCTTGGTTGCTATTTCTTCGTGTCATGGGACTAAAAATGGTCGCACGAGGCACGTTGTAATTTATCAAGTGCGGTGATCGTGGGTTGAGGCAAACTCACTTTTGTTTATCTCGGTCATTGAGATGACCCGATTCGCTTCTCAAGCGTTCGTGTTAACGAAATCAGTATAATTTCTTCTTAGCGGGGTCGGCCAAGTTTAAGTAATTTTCGTCCTTATTCAAGACTAAGTATTGCACTATCATCGAGTATATATTCCTATCAATAGTTTAATTCGTTATACCTACTTTACTTGCACGATATCGATTCCATATCATTCACTTGTTTAGGGCCAATCTCACTGTCGTTCACATACACTCCGCTCACACGTTTCTTGGATTCCGAGCCACGCTCGTACTAGTATCGATCCTTTACTTAACACGATTCTAAGTTCTCGACACTCTTCCATTCCACAAGTCTCGTTTGGAAATTCAATGTGTCACTTGGTTAGATCGTGCACGCATTCCAGGCGTCCCCAAAATCTATGCATTCACCAAATCGCGTGATAGAGAATTCATCATTCTCACTCGAGTCACATCGTGCACATACTCCGGCGTCCCTGATATATATGCATGTCAGCCGAGTCTCGTGAGCAGGGTTTCCTATATATATTCGTGATTCATGCTATCCATCCATGCCAATCCTCAAGATCAATCTTTCGATTGCTAACAATTGAAAGAGGGCATCTCGCCTAACCGCTAGGCTATTTCTTTTCAAGGCTAAGTCAATATCAGGATTGGAATCATAGTTCTCCAACAATAATGCCAACACTGACCACAATCCTAGGGTCAAACCAAAGTCGGTAGTACGAGGGTTTTCTACCCAAGCTCGCGTCACTCAGATTTCTAAACATCGAGCAGGATCACCTATTCGCATCAATGTATTCGTTGCGCATATTCGAATCCATTCAAATCACCTAATCGACATACTTCACATATCCATTCTAACCAATTCATGTATTCGATCATGAGGTCATCCAGCTCGACAATACATTGCGTCCCAATCTCACACGAGTCCGATCATCCACGGTGGTTCATGAATCACCATGCAACGCTCCCGCGGAATAATCATTCTCATCGGGGCATAACTCTTGTTTGAGTTTAGACTAACTCATTCTCGATACGCGGATTGGACCTACTCAATCCTCAAGTTCAATCATCAAACACACTGATTCATTCTCGAGTTTACCTTCGCATCAAACCACAAGTCGAAGCAATCAAATTGTCATGCCATCCAAGTTCAATCACTCCCGCTGTATAAATCACCATATCAGCGCTCACGCGGAGTGATCGTCCTAATCCGACGTGACGTATGTACGAGGCTGGAGTTGCGCTCGCATACGACAAGAACGTCAACGTTGTGGTTGTCAACAAAGCAAATCCAAGCATTCTCATTTTCATCCAAGACAAATCAATTCGAAAGTCTGACCGTCATGTGTTCAACTAGAAAATCCTCGAGCCAAGTCTATCTTTTCCTCGACATATTTTTAACATTCCAAGTATAGCATCCAACGGAACAATGACATTTGCACGATCGTCATTCGCCAAGTCAGAGTACCCCCGAGTTATCGCATATCGATCTTTGATATACCTTAATACCATCGACGATATGCGTAACCTGACGATCTTCCTTTACAACCAATTTCGAGTCGTACGTTGATGCTGTTGTCCGAGTTGGATATTCCACAATTTCATTTAATATTCAAGATCAAGTTTAACGGCTATTCCTCAAGCTAGTTTCAAGATCGTTGTTCAAACTCAAGTCATAATTCATTTGAATCAATCCGAAATCGTACGCGCGATCCTCTAAGTTTCCTCGATCAAGACCATTCATTTTCATTCACCGTTCCGAACCATTTTATTTAATTCGCGTTGCCCATTGACAAGTTGTCCAACGACATCTAGTTCGGGACTTTTGAAGTCACAGCCAACTAAGCGTGACACGTTCTAAGGCTTTGCGCGATCGCATCGCCTCGCCGACGTACTCGTTCTATCCGTAATCCTTTAGTCCCGCTCGAACAATTTCTATAACGTCCATACACCACTCAGGGTTCGAGCCACTCGACTAGTCGTTGATACTCATTTTTATTCTTTTCCGAAGCTATCACATACACCACTCGAATTCAAGCCATACGATCTAGTCCTTAATCACGTTCGCATCATGCGCTAAGACATCCTCCAGATTCGTTCGACGAATCTCTAGCGTAATCGCTCACGTCGCCTCGACGTACTAAGTCGTTCGTACTAATCCTCAAAATTCAAGCCAATCTTTCGTGCACGCCCAAGCGTTAGTTTGGTAGCGTTCTTATCAATATACACTCTAAGTGTATCTCCATTCCCGACCGAGCGGTACTTGATATCGCTCGTAACTCGATTGTACCAGAAGTCGAGGTGCGCGACACGCGGCACAACATAATCAAAAGGCCGTATGCATAGCTATTCCGTGCGGACTATATTCGAGTTTGCACGCTCACTTATTCTTGTTCGAGCGATAATCGATCTTGCTCGCAACTCGTTTGCACCAGAAGGTCTAGGTGCGCGATACTCTGCACAACTTAGCCAAAAGGCTGCGTGCATAACCATTCCGTTCGAACTATACTTTGGTCTCGTGTACTTGTTTGCTGTCAGCGTAAGCTCATTCAAGCACGCACTACGTTTGCTAACTCTTAGCATCGGTTCCTTCCAACTCAAGTCCGTCGTGGTGGCACAAAGGGGCCTATCGATCCCGTCCAACCGAGTACTCGTACGAGCTTTTGAAAATATTAGACTTATTGTATGGAACATCCCAAGACACAACGAGAGAGAGCGTACACTTCTTTTGTTTCAACGAGCTTTCAAAACTGAGAAATCGACGTGAATTCCAAGGACATAAAGCCGTGCTCTGATACCAATCTGTCACGCCCCGCTCTCGTAGGTGCGATCGTCCTCGCTAAGGCGTGATGCCGCACGGGCCTAGGTTACGCCCGTGCAAGGCCAAGTCCAGAAACGGCCGATTTGAGCTAGGCCACAGAGTCGTACAGAGTGTCCTCATTTGCAGCGGAAAGTAAATGAACACAAATTGAAGCAAATTCAAACTCTTTATTGATATTCAAGAAGTTTACAAGCGGCGCTAGGCCGAGTTTACAAGTCGCTCAAGCTCTCTCTCTTTCTCTGAAACATAAAAGGCGTACCAAGTGGCTTACAAGATAGAATGATTCATGGCGATGTTCCAATACATTATGTCCTGTATATGGTGCTCCAGCTCCTTGCAACGCTCCAAGGCTCGAGAGATAGCTCCGTACCTTAGCACATTCGAGGGAAGCTCCGCACCTGCCGACGTTCCCTGCTTCATGTAAGCAGACTGTGGGGTTATCAGTACATTATTATGCACTGGTGGGGAGGCTAGCTCGCCCACAATGCTATCATTACCAAACACGTTATATTTACTTTTATGCACCGTCTATCATTCATTGTCTTTCTAATCTTGCCTTAGGGTCAATTTTATGGCATATCTCATAGCCTATCTCGTGTTACTGATTTCAAGTGTCGCATGGAAATACATACATGACTTACCCATACTTACCGTCCGGCCTTCCCTGTTCAATGTAAACCAAGTTAGTCAACAATTCATATATTTCAATTTAACATGATCCGTGTAAACATTCAATGCCAAGGGCGTGTTCCTGCCTTAGATTCTAACGCGTCGTAGGCGTGTTTTCAATTTCATTTGCACGAAGTATTCATTATCATTTGGTGTGATACATTTCAAGCCGTTCAGTAGGTGATTGTTCATTTAACTTAGACTACTTTGATTTTAATGCAAGGACTTGCACGTGGATAGCCACCAGCAAAGTCCACTTAATCTATATGCACCGGTCGCTGGCTTTACAAGCCATTTTGGACATTTCTCCTTGGTATTTCTCAACTTAGCGTAGGGTGGTGGCTGGTACACCCCGTTAAGTCTCTTGAAATACCCTGTACTTACGTCTTCCGGTGCCCAAGCCCGCACCCAGGCAGCCCGTAAGCCCCGACTTTTGATTCCGCCTAGGCCGGCCACGGTATACTCCATACAACGCCCGTGCCGCAGAATCACTGCACGGCCACTGTATTCCCCCCTATCGCCCGTGCCATTTGTCCACGACCATTTCGTATTATCTTGACAATTCAAACTTAGCGGCTATCTCCGAGCCATAGGCTAACCCTTAGCCATAATGCATTATCGACCAGGTTGGCGTCCGTGCAGCGCGGGTAGCGAGCCCCGTTGTACGTGCCCGTCACACCTGTCACTAACCATTCTTTCCTTTCTTATCTTTCATGTATTCTTTCTTTTCTTTCATTCTTTCACTTGTTCGTTCGTTCATCGATTCATTCACGTATTCATTCATTCATTTATTCGTTGATTCATTCATTCACGTATTACGCAACTCCCAGTGCGGGAGTCGCCTTGGCGACCCATCGGTCCCATAGTCTTTCAATGTTGCTATACTCTACTCGGAATGACTATGTTGATAGTCTTTCTATTTTATTGTTGTAAACCATTCACTGTTTTATTGTTTGAACGCATAAGTGACTTGAACGTAAGCTTGTGCCTTAGCACGAGCGTGGAGCGCAGTGCGAGAGTTCACATTTTCTAAGTTCCTTTTCATGTTCTATACAAGCATACAAGATGGGATTATTCACTTAGCTAGGTGCATTGAGTCATTTATTAGCATGCACGGTGTTATCGCCTAGCGATTCTCGTGATAGTGTCCGTATTGTTATGTGTCTAGGCTAAGCAAAGACGGGTTCATCGGAGCCACCCACCTTAGCGATGTTCATATCGACCGAGCGATACTCCGAGCGTGTCTTTGAAAGTCTAAGTCTGGATTCATCTTGTCGGCCCAATGTAAGCCTTGTATCGATTCTTCATCAGGTCGATGCCAACTCTTCGGGTCGACGGCTCGTTTGAGTCGTTGCACTTGCCGTTTGAATCGGCGTTCCGCTAGGGCGGAGCGCGTCGTTACAACGGGTGCCACCAGGACTGGCGAGCTCGTCAGGTAAGCTTTGATATCATCGAAAGCTTTCTGGCATTCTTCTGTCCAGAAGTAGGAGACTCCCTTCTTCATGAGCTGGGTGAAAGGTTGACATTTTCCGAAAAGGTTTGCTATAAACCTTCGGATGTATGCAAGACGCCCTTGCAGGCCTCGAAGTTCTCGGAGGTTCTTCGGAGGGTCCATGTCAAGGATGGCTTTGGTCTTCTCGGGGTCGACATGAATGCCTTTCGCCGTGATAATGAAGCCCAAGTACTTTCCGCTAGAAACCCCAAGGAAGGATTTAGCGAGGTTCATCCTGAGTTGATGCGCTCGCATGAGATCGAAAACTATCTTTAGGAGTTGTAGGTGATCTCCTTTGAGACGGCTCATGACAGCGATATCATCAACATAGCACTCAACTATTTTGCGTAGATATTGACGAAAAATGGTACTTATAGCTCATTGGTACGTCGCACCAGCGTTCTTCAAACCAAAGGGCATTACTGTGTAGCAGAAAATTCCTTTTGGAGTCCTGAATGACGTGTGTTTTGCATCATTGAGGAACACTTTGATCTGGTTGTAGCCCGAGAACCCGTCCATGAAAGACATGCATTCGAAGCCACATGTATTGTCAATCATCACGTCAGTGATTGGAAGCGGGAATTCGTCTTTCGGGCAAGTAGTATTGAGATCTCTGAAGTCGATGCAGACTCGTATCTTCCCATTCTTCTTGGTGACAGGGACGATATTGGCCACCCAATCCAGATGTTGCTTTTTACGAATGAACCCGCTGCTCAGGAGTTTGTCCACCTCTTGATCGATAGCGTTCATGATGTCAGGACGAAAACGTCGTTGTTGTTGCTTTATAGGCTTCGCATAGGTAAGATGTTAAGCCTATGCATCACGATCTGGGGATCGTCCCGGCATATCTTCGTAGCTCCAGGCAAAGACGTCGATATATTCTTTGGCCAATTGGACTAAAGACTCCCGGCCTTTTGTAGGACCGTTGAGCACCTCTAGAGGGGGTGAATAGAGTGTGTGCGTGTACAGCAGAAAACAATCACCAATTAAAAATATTAAGCAATTATATATTATGGCATATAAAAGACGGTAAATAAAATACGGTAAAGTAAGAGTCAAGAATTCAAACTCAGTGAACACCACGATGTATACTGGTTTCCCTCTGAGAGGACTAGGCCAGTCGCGAGTACTCTTGTTCGCTGTTAATCTACTATGACACAAGCTTTAACTGAGTGCTTGTAACTCTTACAACACCGTGCTTGGCGACAAGTGCACGACCGACTTCACAACACCGTGCTTGGTGACGAGCGCACGACCGACTCCAGAAGACAATTGCAAAACTGGAATGTTTTCTGAATACAACCTCCGATACAACTCTTCAACACCAAACTCTAGATTAAACAGAAACTGTACTGGCTTGGCTAAGAGTCGTAAAGGCTTAGATATGAAAGTAAAAGCTCAGAACACTTTAGATAGAGAAGAGAAGAGATAAAATTGGATTGTTGAGATGAATGGTAATCACTACAACAAAAAGACCTATTAATGACGCTCGACAGGGAGTTTTAATGACGGCTGATACATAAGCGTTATCAAAGTTGAGAAATACCTTTTTCCTATGACGGTTTGGGCTAATTATGGACTTTTTATAACATTTTTAAAACAAAACGTCATTAATACTTTAGAGCGGTGGCAAACTTGTAATTCCTTCACTGTATAAAAGCTCAGTGGGAGAAAGAAAATTCATTTCTCATCCATTTTCTAACCGAGCAGCATGTCTCCTCCTCAAACCTCTTCTCCCCCAATTTTCAATCCTAACCTTAATTACTCCGGAGATGGGCTCGACTACGCAGCAACCCTTCGGCGACTGAGCTATCGGTGCAGAGCCACCACTTCGGCAGCGTGTTCCAGCGAGTCCAGGGAGGCGTATTTAAGTTGAATTCTCCTCAGCCCTCTAAAGCTCAAATTCCCGTCCCTTTGTCGGCTATTTCTTCTCTAATTGTTCGATCTGGAGTAGAAGAAGGAGGAGGAAGAAGATGAGCGTGGCTCCGTCCTCCAACTCCCATGGAAACCTCGATGAGCAGATCTCCCAGCTCATGCAGTGCAAGCCCCTCTTCGAGCAAGAAGTGAGCTCCTCCTCTCCTTTCTCTCTCTCTCTCTCTCTCTCTCTCTCTCTCTCTCTCTCTCTCTCTCTCTCCACCGCTTTTTCCTAGCTCCGGATCGGTTTCGTTTCGTCGGATCGTGATGGTTTTGTACCATCTGGTAATCGATCTGGTTTACTGGAGCTAGGGTTTCCAATTTGGAGGAAATTCGAAGTTTTGGTTTGCCTTTGTTGAAGGCTACTCGGGTTCTTGATGAATCAAGAATCTCTCTCTATTTTTTTTCTAGGAAATTTGCTTGCTTGGTGTGTAACAAGTTAGCAGAATATATCATTTCTTTTTTGGCAAAATCATGTGGTAAATTTGAAAAACTGATGTGCAAAACCTCTGCAAACCACTAGGGAGGTTCTTAGGGAAAGAGGTGTTTGTCGTGGTGGATATGGTAGATGGAAGTGAAAGATAACTCTGAGAGGGTCATTCTATTCGGAACACTACAAAGACACTATTCGGACTCACAGACACCGTTTTGGTGTGTCCTGGTGTATTGTGGAGTTTGTATCTTGTCCAATACGTGTCTGACATGATGCATTACCGACACAGAAAGGTTAACGATTGTGGAGTGCCTGTGCTTCCTAGGCATAACTCCATTTTCCTTGTTAATGAAAGATCGCAACTGTTTATTTTTCTCTGCTTAGCTAGCCTTTTGAACTGGCTCAAAACCAATGCATGATTCTGCACATAGCAACACAACTCAGCGAAGAATGTAGTTGGAATCGTTGAATCTCAAATGTCTCACCATGGCCCACTTCTCAAACTTAATCTTGCTCTGACCCTTCTCCAACTATGGAGTAACTATATATAACTACTAGACATGGACAATTTATAGTCGCAATACTTACCATGAAATTGGCCTATAAATAAACCATCATTCAATTTCCTATGTTAGCCCCCAGACTTTTCACTGCTAACTAATTTGCATAACGAGATGATTGTGATTTACTCCTTGGGGAAACGCCATTCCCACTTTATGCTTAAACTGGCACCTAATTTGTGGCAGCTCCAGTCGAACCGTATTAGGCATCATTGGAAAAGCCCCTAAATTTCAAGGATGCCGTCATGACTATGACAACATCATTTTATCTGTTTGGATATTAAAAATGATAAAGGACGTTAAGTAAAATTACCCCTTCTACTCCAAAATAATTTTTGTACTCATTTCAGTACTGGTAAAATTTAACTTTAGAGTATATATTTCACAAAATTGTATGCCTTCAAAATTTTCTTTTCTACCTCACTTGCTCTGACCCTTCAAAATTTTTGTACTCATTTCAGTACTGGTAAAATTTTGTACTCCAAGCACCCTCTTCCTCCTCAACTGTTTGAGGAAATCGATTGTGCTTAGTCTATTCGTCTAGGGTTCGGAGAAGCGGTTGGAGTGGGACTCGACGACGCTGAAGTTCGCGGGAGCGTCGAACCTGCCCTTCCTCCTCATCTAGCTCCCCCAGATCCTCCTCAACTACGATAGCGCTGCACTGTTCGCCGTCCCTTGGCTCATAAGGACTCACAAGAACTTGGTCTATTCTCTTGCAAAGCTTGTTTCTTCTTGTGCTCCATAGCTAACTCTAAGTTTTGTTAAATATTTTAGATATGTATGTTTGTTGTGGATTATTGGACCAGTTATCGAGCTTATTGCACTCACAAGACTTTGCCATTCATTTTTCTTGTACTGAAAAAAAAACTTAACTTGAAATGTGTAAGTTTACACTAAATTTAATTTTCCAGTTGCACATTGATTTCACTTCTTGTACCACTTTGTACAATGGATTCACACTAGAAACTGTGATACACCTGTGACACTGGATTCATTTGTTTCTTTATTATCTTTTTCCTCTTCTTGTTTTTAGAAGTTTGCTTCTAATAATTAAACTTTGGATGAGTTGCTGCATTTAATTTGCAAGAACTATTTTTTTTCAATCTGTACTGGATAACATGATAAGTATATATGTGTGTGTAGATTTTTTGCATACAAGTCCCTTAAACCTGTCATTCTTTTAGTATATATATTTTGTTTTACTTACATTTTTTTGGCCTTGTTAATGCCCAAATTGTTGCAAGCAGCCAGCAGTCTGGATTAAAGGGTAAAGGATATGAATGGGAGTTGTCCACTAGATCCTCAGTTCTTTCAGGTACTAATTCTTTTGGTTGCTACATTTGTTTATCATTTTACTAACTTGTCTGAAACTAGGGAAAATCTTCTAGTGCTGAATATCTTTGTACAGAGGACCTAATACTTTTGATGTCGATCCTTATAGTTCTGATGTCACAAGTTCTTGTTAATAACTTTATATGTACAGAATGATATTGGCGGAGCCAGATATGTCCCAAGTTCTGGCTGGGATAGCTATCTGATACCTAAATCAGTCTTTTTCTTGGCTAAAACCACGTGTCTTTTCAAGCAATATATCAGTCCAATATGGAGTTCCAGTACAGTACAACAGTTCATTTGCAAGCAATATTTCTTTGATTACGCTAATCCTCTTTTTTTTATGATATTCGAATGTTGTTGTTGCTTGTTATAAACTAAGTATTTTGTTAATATGCCTCTCTTTGTTAATTTGCAGGTCCTCTTCTCCTTTTAAAGTTTGAAAAATGTGTACAAGTCCTTCGTTTCTTGCAATTTTTACATTATATTACAAAGTATATTGAACCTTGTTTTTATCTTTTTTAGAATTTTGCTACATGTTCTGTGGACAGTTTTGATGTGGCCAAGTTTTGATGTAGACAATTTTGGTAGTTGTAAATGTATATATGTATTTGGATATTCTATTTTGAGAAAGTAATGAAGATGTTGATATGTACTCTATTTTGAGAAATATAATAAAGATGGTGATATATAATGTTAAGTTTTTGGAATGTAATATATACTGTGCAGTATAGAGCATTATAAATATGCTAATTTGAATAGTATAAAGTGTTATAAATGTGCTGTATTGAGCCTATACATATTATCTATTCATGACGTTTTAAAATTGTTCTGAATTGTGCACTATATATTAATTATTCATAACGCTTTTATAGAAACTATTCATGACGGTTTCTTTATGACGCTTTTAAAAAACATTTATAACACCCGTTTTCATAACGGTTGCTTTGAAGAAAAAAAAGCGTCATGGTTTGTCATTAATGTCGCTTTTTAGCCGTCATTAAAAGGGTTTTTTGTTGTAGTGAATCTAAACTCTATTTATAGTGTTTTTGTGGGAACCGAAATCGGGCAGAGTTCGGATGCTAGGATTTCGCATACGAACGTTTCATGCAGATTTGGAGGCAACAAATATTTGAATTTAAACAGACCGAACTCGGGCCGAACTTGGACCGAACTCGGTCAGAGTACTGTCAGAGTTCCGCTGGTTCAGAACAGTAAGGAATAAACCAAATTTGCATAGGTTTTGGGCCTTTTGGAATTATAGATTTTTGGGATACGTAGGTAGGCTTATTTTTGTTTGTGGACTAAGAAAAACCTAAGCCAGTACCGATCCGACCAATCTCACATTTTTCCTAGACTCAATAAAAGAAAAAATACAGAATAAATATGAAAACTAATAGCCCTTTTGATGACGTCTTTTTCCTGACATTGAAGACGCATTTTTTCTTGACGGCAATCATCCAAAGATAAACAAATCTGAAAATCTGAATACCTTTCGGGGGCTTCACTCCCGAACCCCTGACGCGAGGCCCCGGATAGGTCGCTAGATGGTTCAGAGAAATCTTCTTGTATTATGTCGTCTTTGGCCCATCAATAATTCTTCGTTGCATATGTCCTGATTTGATCATGCTTACTGCTTGTCTGCAAGTACATGTTAGACGAACAAAATAATATGATGCAGTATGATACAAGCATAGCAATATTGATATAGTAAACATAAGGATAATGCTATGTTTAAGTAGTTAGGACAATGCTAAGTTTAGGTAGCAACATGATAGTGATGACATGAATATTAGTGACGTCATTATGTTAAACTTAATTGATTAGCCATATTCAAAAACATGATATAATCATTGGGCTAACAATCTCCCCCTTTTTTATTATGGCAAATCCTTTAAGTTTAATACATATACAATAGATGCATGTATCACTAATAAACACATAATATTATGCATGTATCATTAATAAACACATAATATTAGAATATTGAGATATATTCAATAGATGCATGTATCATTAATAAACACATACTACTAGAATATTGTGTGCTAACTTAAACTTATTTCTCCCCTTTTGACATGATCAAAAAAAAAAAGCCCTCCCGTAATAAGAGATAAAACGAACTCAAGCATAAGTACAGCAGGAAGGCAAAAAAATCATGATCAAGGATTAGGAGAACAGTGAAACGACAAGTTTAGAAAATTGCATAACTATAGTAGAAAAACTTGTCAAAAATAGTTGGTTGAATTTATTGAAATCAATCAATACATAGTTTACCAACTAGAAATCCAAAAATGACATTCAAAAACACATTTTAAGAAAGAATATAACTCTAGTTTTGAAGGAAACAATAAAGGATTTTAATAAAGGTAGATACCAATATTGTAAAAATCAATCATTGGTCATAAATAATCCATAAAAAAATTCACAGATCTAGTATACCAATATAAAATACCAAATATAGAAAAGTAAGACTTTTAACAATGATCACAAAAAAATATGATTCGCAATTTGTCCATACAAATTAGTGAATCAATTCCATAAGGAGTATACTCATTGAAAAGAAATCAAACTAGATATACTAGAATCTATGCAAAATCTATACCAAAGTTCATGCATTTGAACTCAATTACCTTAGCTTGATAAATAAATATCCACTAGATAATCATGAAGGTAATGACGACAAAATACTTGAGAAGGAGAAATTCAGTCGACTTGAATGCTACCCCGCAAAGTATGATCAGTCTAAGTATAGATAATCATGAACTTTGAGATAAAATTTCAATAAGAAATGCCAAATCAATTTAAGCTCAAAGGAATCATTAATAAGGATAATTAAATATATTTGGCAAGATAACTTTTACAAACTCATAAAAGGAGAGAATTAAAAATAAATAAATAATAATAATCATATATTTTCTCATAAACTTACTCAAATAAAAAAAAATTATGAACAAATCAATAAGATATCTAACTAAGACAATATAAGTCCATGATGAACTAGGTATACCACATATTAAGGACATAAAATAATTGAAACAAATAATTTGTTCCCCCTTAAAATATGCGTATATAGTTCAAAAATAATTTAATAGATAAAATAAATAATCATAAGATCTAAGGGATATCCAAGATATGCATCTTTTCTTTCCTTTGATCATATGCATATAAAATTCCAAACTCAAAACAAATATCATGTTTAGGCAAGAAAAAGAAATATCCAATAAATAAATGCTTAAAGATGAAGAAAATATGTCTTCAATAAATATAAAAAAAAATCAAGACATTAAAAGATTTTGAAAACTGTCTATAATAATAACATTTGATTACCAGACAAATTCAATAAATCAAAGATAAATCAGAAAGACTTTTGAAATACAGAATTTATTATGAACAGATGCATAAAAAAGATGTTCGAATGCGTCTATTTAGTCCTTAGACTAAAAGCTGGAGATTCAAATCCATAAATCATAAATAAGTCCATTTGAACAAATAAACATAACTAAATATATGTCCAAAGAAAAATGTATGGCATGTCAAGGGGATAATTAACTTGAAACAATTAACTACTCCACCTTTACATGGTTATATCCAAAAATAATAGTATAGATAAAATTTAAGAATTTCAGAGACATATTTCCAGAAGTAGAAAGTTAATCCAAAAATATTAGGTCTTCTTATCAAAGTTCATTTCTTTCCTTTTAAAGCCTTAGCATGGTGTCCACCTGACAACCGTAAGGTTAAAGAAAAGAAATACGTTGAGAGAGAGATTCAATTTGCTTGACTTCTCCCCGTAAAGAATTACTACTTTAAGCAGTTAGTAACTTGAATAAGAAGAGAATAATAAAGCTTAAAATCATGAATATTACGCAAGTTAAAGACGAAATCACAAGATCATAATATTCACTGAGTAGTCATAAAATCATTAAGTCTGAATATCGAAAAGTGTGACAAAAAAGAATATATCGAAAGATGACAAACATTAACCTATGGAAGATCAATGTATGTTACCTTTTGTAAAAAAATGTCATTAAATAATATTTTCCATCAAGGCTAAAATTCAAAATCCATCAGATAACAATTACAACTAGATCAAAATAAAACTTTAGTTTATAAAGCGTTGATCAATCTTGGGTTAGTTGTAGAGGTACTGTCCCAGCTAACGAAGTTTCACTGGGGAACACTTAAGTACCGCTTCGCTTTGGCCGTAACCATGGTGACAGACAGACCCTTTGTAGGCTTGTACCCAAAATAAATCTCTTCTTTAATAACCGAAGATTTAAGAAGAATTAGTGCAATATGAAATAAATTATATTCTATGGACTTAAAAAAATTAGAACAATGTAGCATACAACATAAGATGTATCAATTACATTAATCCATATATGCTAAAAATTATTGGATAACAATAAAATATAAAATATTTGTAAATCAAAAAGGAAGACCTAGATACGTTGATGTATTCTGGAATCTAGAGGACTGGGTTCAGTACCTTGGATACAGAACTAGATGATAGTTGCAAGTACACCTTAATAAATCTTAAGTCTATAAAGTATTGATCACTTCGGGTTAACTGTAGGGGCCGGTTCCCAGCTAGCGGTAGTCCGAAGACTAGTACACCGTGTCGCTTCAGGCTATTTATACCTGTATGACAGAAGGACCCGTTCGGCTTATTCCCAAAATGATTTCTACTCTTCAGAACTTAGATTCAAAAGAATATATACAGTATCATCGAACATCGTCGAAATCCATAATCCCTAAAAGTAAATATCCAAAGAATGGTTTATCAAGATCAAGATAAAAAAATATTTCAATAAGAGTCATGTATCCAAAATGTCAACCAAAAAGCTAAAAAAAAACATACATCATTAAAAGAGGCTTTGAGGAAGAAGATAATAAAGAGAAGTACATAAATTTGTTCAAAAAAATAGCTTATATATGGAATAAGCACAAGTTTGAAACTACTTTTCAAAATAATATAATATAGAACTTGAACTTGTACTCATATGCCCTCATAAAGATATTTATACAAAAATATATATCAATATAAGAAATATATGAGCAATATATTTGTTCATGTATCCTTAATAAGCATTTAAAAAATATCACAAGATCAAGAACATGTATAAATATGCTTTATTGGGCAAAGATATAATTGATTCGTAAGAAGTTACTCAAAATAAGATGTAAGAATCAATAATGAATATATTATGTAAGCACAAGGTTAACATAAAAATATATGTATATATTTTTCAAGTAAATAGAAGACTTGTGCTAAACATACATACTCACAAAATACCGATCAAAGTAAATGTAACATGTTAAAGACAAATCGATAAGAAGTGATCATTAAAAATATTAAAGGCAAAGAGTCAAAAGCATAAACCAACAACAAAAGCTTCTATGGACTAGAGTGGTATACATCTTTATAAATAAATACTAAGAGTAAAGAGCATACCTAGATAAATGTGTCACACTAATAAAAGAAAGACTATATAGTGTGAAATAATCATTTAAGCTAAGCAACTAGTCATGCTAGGATTATAACTCACATAAATGATAAACAATTAAAAGATATCAATGAGAGCTAATATTAATACATCAATAAGAACATGCTAGATATTAAAAACTATTTAGGAAGCATGTTACCGAAGTGGTTCTAGTGACCACACTTATGTTGGTGCAATTGCTTGGAAGATGACCTTTGTAGCTTTGCAATCACCAACATGCTCCATGGTTCTAAGGTTCAGCATAAGTACCTCCACCTGAAATATTAGGTAAAGACTTTGGTATCCAATACTTGGATCCATATTTGTTAGCTTTGGGAACCCATTTGCACAAGTTCATATCAACAATTTTTCTAATCTGACAATAATTAGAAACATGTCCATTCATACCACAATAATGACATAAAGTATTAATATTAGTACTATGTGCAGCAGTATGAGAACGTGCAGTGTGATATGTCTTGCGTGATTGACTATAATAAAAAGCATGGTTATGTTTAACCTTAGCTTTGCATGCTTTCTTTCTAGATGATCTGTCGTGTGTGATTTTATGATGTGTTACGTGTCTTGTGTTAGACTGAGTCGTAGGTTGTACTACTTGTTTTCCCAGTCTAATCTCTAACTTTTTAGAGTTAGCACAGATCTCATCATATTTAGCAGAAAGAGCATCAATTCTACATGAAGCACTAGAATACTTCTTCTTTTTTGATTCTAATTCCTCCTTAAGTTTAGCATTTTCTTGAGTGCTTTTCTCAATGCATTCAAGTGCCTCATGCAATCTAAACTCAAGTGTGGAAATCTCAGTAGAATTATCAGAAGTAGAAGTGTTTCTAGCATCATTCAATAAGCAAGTAAGCTTTTCATTCTCAAGCTTATAGCAGATAATATTCTTTCTAGCTTGCTTATACTTATCTAATACTTTCTTGTGTTCTTTCAATAGATCACTGAAAGCATCAGATAGCTCATCATAAGAAAATTTGCTCTCTGCAAAAATAGAGTTATCTTGTACCGCGTTGGATAATGCCATTGAGCATATATTTGTAGCTTGACGAGGTCTCTCTTCTTCTTCAGATTCGCTTGCCTCACTTTCGTACCATATGCTCGTGGTAGCGTACTTGTGAGATGATGATCTTTCTTCTTTTGATCGTTCGTAGTGACTCTCCTTTCTAGCAGTAGTACAATCTTATTGGATGTGGCCTATATTCTTATGGTTGTCACATACAAGCTCTTCTTCATATATAGGGTTGTGTTGAACCTTAAATCTCGATGCCATCATGCACATATTTGCATCATTATAAAGACTATCCTCCTCTCTGGAGTCGCTAGCACTACTTTCGTACCTGCACTCATAAGTAGCTTCAAGAAGTTTCCAAATTTTATGAGATGTTGTGCAAGTAGTAATAGATTGAATACATTGAAGTCTACAGCACAATAGAAAGCATGCTTTGCTTTTGCATCAAGGCTAGCTAACTTCTTCTCTTCCTCTGTGTAACTATAATAAGGCTTGTTAATAATAGAGGATGTGAGAATAGAAGTGATAGTAGGCTTTTGGTAGCCATTGACCATAAGTCAAAGTCTTGAGACTTCAGGTACAAGCTCATCCGTGTTTTCCAATAACTATAGTTCATTCCATCAAATATTGGGAGTCTATTTGTGGATTGCACTTCACCTGTGAATATTGAATTCACGGCTGCCATATTTATACTCTCTAGAGTGTTATATATGAATATAACCTGCTCTGATACCAATTGTAGGACCGTTGAGCACCTCTAGAGGGGGGATGAATAGAGTGTGTGCATGTGTAGCGGCAAACAATTACCAATTAAAAATATTAAGCAATTATATATTATGGTATATAAAAGACGGTAAATAAAATGCGGTAAAGTAAGAGTCAAGAATTCAAACTCAGTGAACACCACGATGTATACTGGTTTCCTTCTGAGAGGACTAGTCCAGTCGCGAGTACTCTTGCTCGCTGTTAATCCACTATGACACAAGCTTTAACTGAGCGCTTACAACTCTTACAACACCGTACTTAGCGACAAGTGCACGACCGACTTCACAATACCGTGCTTGGTGACGAGCGCACGACCGACTCCAAAAGACAATTGGAAAACTGGAATGTTTTCTGAATACAACCTCCGATACAACTCTTCAACACCAAACTCTAGATTAAACAAAAACTGTACTGGCGTGGCTAAGAGTCGTAAAGGCTTAGATATGAAAGTAAAAGCTCATAACACTTTAGATAGAGAAGAGATGAGATGAAATTGGATTGTTGAGATGAATGGTAATCTCAACTCTATTTATAGTATTTTTGTGGGAACCGAACTCGAACAGAGTTCGGATGCTAGGATTTCGCATACGAACGTTGCATGCAGATTTGGAGGCAACAAATATTTGAATTTAAACAGACCGAACTCGGACCGAACTCGGTCAAAGTTCTGTCAGAGTTCCGCTGGTTCAGAACAGTAAGGAATAAACCAAATTTGTATAGGTTTTGGGCCTTTTGGAATTGTGGATTTTTGGGATACGTAGGTAGGCTTATTTTTGTTTGTGGACTAAGAAAAACCTAAGCCAGTACCGATCCGATCAATCTCACATTTTTCTTAGACTCAATAAAAGGAAAAATACAGAATAAATATGAAAACTAATAGCCCTTTTGATGACGTCTTTTTCTGACATTGAAGACGCATTTTTCCTTGACGGCAATCATCCAAAGATAAATAGATCTGAAAATCTGAATACCTTTCGGGGCCTTCGCCTCCAAACCCCTGACGCGAGGCCCCGGATAGGTCGCTAGGTGGTTCAGAGAAATCTTCTTGTATTATGTCATCTTTGGCCCATCAATAATTCTTCGTTACATATGTCCTGGTTTGATCATGCTTACTGCTTGTCTGCAAGTACATGTTAGACGAACAAAATAATATGATGCAGTATGATACAAGCATAGCAATATTGATATAGTAAACATAAGGATAATGCTATGTTTAAGTAGTTAGGACAATGCTATATTTATGTAGCAACATGATAGTGATGACATGAATATTAGTGACGTTATTATGTTAAACTTAATTGATTAGCCATATTCAAAAACATGATATAATCATTGGGCTAACACCTTTTCCCTTTAGGCTCTTGCTGATGAAGATAGGTTTGGAAGAAGACTCATCCCCAAGGTTGATCTGCTCGACTTCGTCTTCGGTAGGGGGTTCACATAATTCAAACCGAGACTCCCACTGCGCTCCTAGGCGTTGAGCCTAAGGTTCTTCCTCAAAGAATTCTGGCGTTTGGTCATCACTTTCATCCTCTCAAGATTGTGCAGATGCCATGTTGACTGATAGCACCTTTCTGAAGACTGAGCCAATACTGGTATCGGAATCCCAAGTTGATACTTCAGATGAATGAGAGTGCTCCACTTCTTCTGCTTTCGAACTTTCTGGAGTTGCCGGCGGTATGACATAGCCCACCCCTCGTCGAGTACGATGATAGTAGTCCTACGACTTTCCTTTGGGTGTTAGGAGTCGGAGAGGAAGACGCCGACCTTTTTCCTAGTTCAGGTCCTTGTTGCTTTTCAGATCGTAGCCCATCTTTTGGATGAGGTACTTTGCCTTATTCGTATATCGATAGACTTGAATTCTTTCGCTATCCGGTTCTGGCTTGAGTGGCGGAAGGTCTTGATGATGCTCGATTTTGCCGAAGATAATGGGTTTTTCGTCTCGGTTCCACGATGGGACTATAAAACAGACTCCTTGGGACGGGACTACTCGATTTATATGATTGACGGTCGTTATTTGTGTTTGTAACGACCATAGAGCGTTATCTAGTATATACATGGCATTCCAATGTGGAAGACTAGAATAATTGAAAGATACTCTATTATTGATAAAACACGAGATTTTGTCTCGTGGGATTACATTATCAAAAGAAGGTGCATCTATATCAGCAGATATGTATTCTCCTAACTCTTCTTCCGTGAGAACTGGGGCTGGTTCGGGAGAGCTCATCATAGATTTGAGGGCTATGTGGGCCTTCTCTTACAGCTTGAGTGAGGCGGAAGATTGCGAAGGCTTGCCTTTAAGACGCACCTTCAGGGGTGTCTCAACTGCGCCTTCGATGATCGGTGCCTTCCCCTGTAGTTTCGCCATAAGAGGAGCCGATATTTGAGAAGGTTTTTCCTTGAGCCGTATCTTCAAGGGAGCTTCAGTAGGTGTTCTACCTAGAGAAGTCGGTGCTTTTTTAGGTAGCTTGATTGTCATAGGAGGCAGCATCTGAGGCGGTTTTCCTTTGAGTCAAATTTTCAAAGGAGTATCGGGAATCATCTCTGCCTCCACGTCCGTCTCTGCCGCCGTTTCTGCTTCGTCATCAGCATCGTTGGCTTCCCCTTCATCAAGCGACTTATATAAGCTAGCATCGGTGAAGTAGGCTTCGACCCCCTTAAAAGGGTCATTGTCCGCGAACTCTGTTCGGATGATGTCGTTAGTGGACACATACTTCATACATTGGTGGAGTGTAGATGGTACCACCATGTACTCGTGCAGCCATGGGTGACCCAGCAAGAGGTTGTAGTTGACGTCGGCGTCTAGGACATAGCAAGTCACTTCGGTTCGAAGATTACCGATATGACATTTCAGTCGGATTTTTTCCAGCGGTTCACTTTTGCTGGCATTGAAACCGCTGATTGTAGTGTTGGAAGGCGCCAGATTGTAACATCCAGTCCCAAAATACGTAGGACTAGGAGACATATACATGCCAGCTACGTATCGAGAGGACTCCAATCCAGCTCGAATACGTATAAGCTGTCTGGTTATTCTAGATTAACTATATCTCAATCCACTAAATAACGATAACAATAACGAATCAAGTGCAATAAGGCTGATCAGACCATAATACACTGATTCTAGAATAGATAAATATGTTAGAGTGGATCCCCAATAACCCATTTATCATGAACAAGCTAGATAAAAATGAAGCTTGTAAAAGACTAGCTGTAATAACAACGAGTATCAAATATAGGACAAAATCGAAATACGGAAGATATGATAATAACACACTAGGTATACCTGAAGTCTCGGTATAGCAAACATCATCCATCAGTGTACCGTGCCATCAACTAATACCTGGAGAGATCACCAGGTCCTCAGAGGACTAGCAAGACACATAATATACATGCCTACTGTACAGTAAATAACATACAAGAAAAATAGGAATAACAAGTAGAGAAAAAGATGACACGTAAGGGAACTCTACAGATGGTGACATATCATTAGAATATAATATTAATCGTGGCTAAAACCATAGCCCGGGGAGGCACTAACAGTCCTATAATAGGTTCTCTATCGTAGCCCGAGGAGGCACTAACAATAGAGGATAGCCACGGCTAATAAAACATTCTCTCCTAAGGTACTAGGAAGTCAAGCCTATCCAGTCATTCCCAAGTCAAGTACAGGTCAAACAGGTCAGAAAAAACATGGCACAGGCATATCAATACTATCACTAGACATGAACAATATAGGAAAGATAGAATAAGTAGTATAGAAAGAAAAATCAAAATCTACGTGCACGTGTAACTAGAAAGAATCATGAGAGGAAACACGAGAGATATGTAACAAAGAAAGAAATACTGAAAATATAGGAAAGCATGTAAATACTATAGAGTTTGGCAAGGTGTACTTGCCTGGGTCGTGAGCACTGTAGTGACGAAGATCAGACAGGAAAGTAGGTGGAAGAACGGCTGCCGAGGAACTAAGGTCCAAACAAACGTCTCCGGATGCTAAAAATAGTCTATTATCTAATTATAATTAATATTGTACCTATTAGATTTATTTAGTTAGGAGATGGTATAGATCTTTGTATCAGCTTTTCGAAAAACTAAACAGATCGCATTTTCGTTTCCGGAATCTCCAAGAATCGCGAAAATATCCAAACATGTTTGTTTTTTGGGAATCTAATACTCAAACAATTTTACAGAAATCTATAGAACGAATTTTGTCTATTAAAATACTTTTTTGAAAAGCTTACCTCGATACGCTTCCAACAAAAAAAAACTGGGACGCGTTTCGAGTCCCGAGCTAGGAGATATGGCCCTTCTAAGTTGCTTTGTCGGGTAAAAAACGTGGCTGACTTTTCTAGCGAATTTGGAGAATATTTTTGGACGAAAAAGAGAAGGTGTGCATGATTTTTAATATAAGAATTATGAGATACTCATATATATATATATATATATATATATATATATATATATATATATATATAATTAAGATAGATATGTATTATTTAATTTAAGTATGATTAGATTGGACATGTTAGAATAAGATAATCTTGACAGTATAGTAGGATTACCAATAAGGCTAAATTTGGAATATAATTTGTTTAAATATTATAATCAATGGTCATTATTGAAGGAGGCTTAATTTAAAATCTATGTACTGCTATTAGATAAGAAGCATATAAGTTTTAAATATTAAATTTAGATTTAATTAAAATACAAAGAAGATTTGCATTAAGGGTTTCCTAATATGGAACTAGTTAGATTTCTAAATATAAATGCAATCTAAATCTGAATAAATATTAAATATATATGGTTATTAATATATGTTAATGCCCAACATGCCTACATAGGTTTGGGTTGGACTTTGGATCAAATATAAACTAATGCCAACAAGGATTACACTAGGATTACACGTAGACACTTCCTATAAATAGAAACTTTCCAAAATTGAAAACATATTAATATTAATAAGATATATATGCAAAATATATATATCAACATGAAGGTATTTGAGAGTACTATATGTCTATTTAGATTTGGATTTGGTTTGGGTCAAGTCGAGACTAAATTGGTACAACCGGGTCTCCTACAAAGTCAATAATCTAATAATAAATCATCGGTGGGGGTTAAGTCACAATTTTACCTGGTTTTCCTACTTGGGACATATCTATGGCCGGGCCTTCCCTAGCATGGCTAATATACCAGTCAAAGTACACAACTACACTAACCGTACCAAAATTCCTAGTCGCTATGCATCTTAGAACTTAACCATGACTAAGGCTATATCTATATAAAATATTAGGCTATTATAAATATAATCATATATATATGCAAAATTGTATATAAATCTATTTGGATGTATAACATCCCAAAATAAATATCAAAATAATTATACTAAGCCATGGCAACCTATCATGGCTCTATAAGTGGGGTTGGCTAGGTTATGGTCCAAATATATTTTCTAGTCAAGTCGAACTCGAAAAGTCAACTAATGAGTCTCTTGTGCCATTCGAAATTAAATAGCACATAGAAACTCGATTGAGTGGCACACCCTTAGCATGTGTGTCGTAGACTCAAAATGGGTCAAAACCATATATTGGGTCAAATGGTTTTGATCTATATCGAGTTCCGAACTCACATGGAAAGTTAGGTATGGAATTATGGTAAATAATCTAATTGCCTAAATTTGACTCGAAGTTGCGCGAAGTCAAAAGGATGCTAGGGGACAAATTCGGATGGGACATGATATATCAAATTAAAGGTCATCATGTCTAACTCATAAAGGACGTTTCGAGAGATGGGCATATCTTGTGCTCCAACAATCAAAGACACAAAAATACATATAAAATCCTAATTAAATATACAATATAACCTAATAATTAGAAATACTATAAAATAAAATAAAAAATAATTTCCAAAAATCAGGGTCCTCACACAGATGGTGCATCAGGATTCCCAATGTTGAGAGCAGAGTCCTCGGAATAATGATGAGGGAAGACCGTGGATCAATCTGAATTCGCTTCACCTTGATGGAACCCACATACCCTGTATAATACAGTGGCCTGTTGTGCCGGTTGTGCTTAAGCAGCATGTCCTGTTGGATAAAGGTTATATTGGGGATGACCTCTTCCGCACAATGGCAGTACGCACATGTGGTTGGGATATCCTTAGGCTGCTTAACCTGACTGATGAAGGAATCAGCATCCTTCAAGGCTTCACAGAGAGCTTCGCGGGTGTCTTTGGAAAGACGAAGAAGCTCGAACAGAGATAAGCGGGCAGGAGTACCGGCAAGTTGTGCCAGTATGTCGAAGTTGTAGGGCTTGGCTAGCCCCAAAGCATTTTCTCTTCGCAAAGGCTTGTCGAAACGGGCCTCTATGTGCTTTTGTTTATTGGCTGCTGAAGGTCTGGATGGGCCCTCTTCCTGGGCAGCAGGGGCGGTGCAGGGAGGTACCACCTCGACGGCAGCTTCGTCGGGTTGGGCGTTCTGCTGTGAACGCATTTGTACAGGAAGTGCCTCTTCTGCGGAGGAAGAGACCATGCGGCAAGACTTGATCTTCTTGCCCTTGGTTTTGGAGGCAGAGCATACCCCCGGTTGAGTAACTTCGGAGACGAGGTCCGGGTGAACCCATAAGATCTCTCCCCGAGACGTGGTGAGTGGGATGAGTCCACTCACGTTGTCATGGGTAGGTGGTAGGTCGACCATCTCCATTGTCGCCTTTGGGATGGAGACGACGCCATCTTGTGCTGTGGTTGGCGGCAAGGTGCCAAATTGTAGCGACACCAGGTTGGCCGAGACTGTTTTCTCCTCGTAATCGACGGAGATGACATTCGTATTGATCATGCGCTGGATGTAGTTCTTGAGGACGTAGCAGTCCTGAGTTGGATGTCCGACAAACCGATAGTAGTGACAGTACCTCGGATTGTCAACTCTCCCCACCTCGTCGGGATGCTTCGGGTCCGGTAGTTTGATCTTATCACCCTGCTTCAACATCTCGAAGAGTTGCAAGGTGTCTTCATCATTGAAAGAGTAGACCTCCTTTGGCCTCGGTGCAAGAGGAGGCTTCAGGGTAGGTGCTTGTGCATCTTTAGAGGCATTGACAGTCAATGCCTGCTTCCCCTTCGTCTCATGTCCAGGGTTGATGGTAGCAGGCCGTTTTCCCTTGTCTTCAAAGACAGAAAATTGACTCCCAGAAGGCGGGCATTGCATGCCTTCTTTTCAGCTGCTTCGGCCTCAATAATCAATGAGCTCCAATCGGGAGGAGAAGTGGAGTTGAGCCGGAGCTTAACTGCATGAAGTATGTTCATGCTGCAGGAGGAGAGGAGTGCATATTCTGGCATACCCGGGGGCAGTCTGAAGCAGGCTTGTCGGAATCGTTCGATGAATGCTCGAACCCTTTCTTTTTCCTTCTGACGTACCTCTATAAGGGACGCCATCGACATGTCTTTCCCTCCGTCGTAGAAATGATCGAGGAAGAGGCATGTCAAGTCATCAAAGGAGGATATGGAGTTGTCAGGGAGACTACAATACCAGTCGTAAGCCACTCCTTTCAATGCCCCGACAAACAGGCTGGTGAGTAGCACGTCTTCCTTCGGAAGATGTCCCGTTTGAGACTAGAAGTACGTCAGATAACGGCATGGAGAGTCCTTTCCGTCGTATGGCGTCAACGTTTATGGTTTATACTTAGGAGGATAGACCACTTTGTTCCATTCGAGGGGGTATGGTTGCGGGATCCCCATCTTCTGGCACTCCTCCTATCTATTCTTTGACTCAAAGCGTTCATGCAAGTACCTGATCATCTCAACCACGTCCTCCGTGGAACTAGGAGTCGGAGAATGTCACGACCCGCACCCGTTTTTTTTAAACGGATACGAGACGTGTCCAAGCCAGCCTATGCCGCAGTGTCGGCGGTAGAACGCTATCACATCCATGAAGATCAAATTCACAAATAATGCTCATTCATATAATTAATTTAACTTACAATGATCACAAGTTTTACGTTTGTAGAAAAATATAAACTTGTACAAATAAATGAATGACTACAACTCAACTATCTAGCTAGTCTCTAGGCCTTTGTCTGCAAGTATTCCCGTCACTCCCCAAGCTAAGTGAATCCATGGCTAACCTGAAAATGTTGGTTTCCAGTCAGGAATGGAACGAGCACAATTCACTGAATGTAATTTTAAATAAAGAAAATGACTATAAAACAAAGGTTAGACATCAATCATGAGTTTTGAAAATAAACAGGAAATATAGAAAACCAATAGCAAATAAATAGACACAAAATACTTTCCCCAACTGTTAGAAGTACCGTTGATATGTGATCAGTCTGGGCCACTACACCGCACGGTCTACGATGTCTACTTGCAGAAAAGTAAGTACTGTCTACGATGTCTACTTGCAGAAAATAAGCACTGTCTACGATGTCTACTTGCAGAAAATAAGTACTGTCTACGATGTCTACTTGCAGAAAGTAAGCACTGTCTACGATGTCTACTGCATAAAATAAACACTGTCTACGATGTCTACTATAGAAAATAAGCACTGTCTACAATGTCTACTTGCAGAAAACAAGCACTGTCTACGATGTCTACTTGCAGAAAATAAGCACTGTCTACAATGTCTACTGCAGAAAATAAACACTGTCTACGGTCGGATCACACATCCTTGGTACTTCTCATTCTCGACTCAACAATTTATAATAGAAAATAATCACATAACCAATGGCCAATCAATGAAATATAGTGAAAATCAATATCGAAATGTAGACAATAAACTGTACTCGTCTGTGGTCCTCTGCTGGTGAAACCGACAGTCTGAACTACTCAATGTGCCACAATAGTCAAAACCCGTACAACAGTCCCCGGAAGCTGAAATAAACATAACCAATGTTCTCAGAATAGTCAAATTAGCTAGGATTGCCTGTCCTTAAGTTCAATTCTGGACACAGGGGCAAAACGATAATTTTGGGCCAAAACGATGTCCGCCGTTGGACCCGCTTTGCACCGAAAAGCGTACCAGAGTCAACGATCTCTAAAGTCGTCAAACTACATGTCTACGGATCCAGTTTTCCGATACGAACCAAACCGTATGTCCAGAGTTGGATTTCGGCGGCCGTACACAAAATCGCCCGTTGAGTGGGACCGTAGGGCCCGCAAAATGACGTACGATTCAACTGTCTCAAAATTGGACCAAACTTGGCATACAGGACCAGAAAAACGATACGGTCCTGTTGGCACAAGTTTCGTCTCGATCTGACGAGCGTGCACCAAGTAATTGAGAAATTTGCACAGAGGCCGATACGGGAAATTTCGACGGATACGCATCAAATTCGTCGCGCACACGCGACCAATTTGAATTCCGTCAAAACCCACACGACCACGAAGCTGTTACGCACCTTTAGATACTTACGGTGCGCGACCACGTCGCCCGGTTTGGCGGGACGCACGTCGTGTGGATGAATTTCTATGTTTTAAAAATTGATTTTTTGTCAACTTTGAAACGGTTTTAACAGGGATTTAATAGATAAAAAATAAAAGTAAAAGAGAAGTTTCGAACTCGTATAGGTTGTCTAAAACTGTCTTCAAATAGAATCTCAAAATCGTGCATGGATTGGGAGAAAACTGTCCGTGAACTAGAGTCCTTGGACTGGTTTTACTGTCCTATTTCGATAGATTTTTGTCGAACTTTGGTTCGATCTATCGGACAACGTAGTGCATCTAAATTCAAAGTAATTGAAGGCATTTGGAGTCCTATATGTTGCGAACATACCAGATCGAACAGTTCGTAAAACGTTCCCTTGTACGCGATGAAAAGCCGTCGCGAAGTCGGTACCCCCGCAGCTACTGCTGCTGTTGCCATTCTCCGTCTTCGCGCGCGCGCGAGAGTTGTCGCGCCTGGCCGGCCGGTGGCGGCTCGCGGCGGCGGCGGGCGGCACGCCTAGGTTCGCCCTCGGGGTCGGGTCATTGGCGAGGATCGGGGTTAGGGTTTTTCTTCGGTTTTTTCTGTTTTTGTTTCTCACCTACGTATATATATATAACATATATTAGAGTCGGCTCACCCGACCTTTGTGTAGCAGCTGCTCGGTTTGGATTGGGTTTCTCAGCTATGGGCTGAGGGGGGAAGTGCTACTGTGGAGTCTAGCTTCAAGGGTCCGGGCCGCTTCTGCTGGGCCCAACTGTTGGGGTTCCGGTCTGCTTTGTTGGCTAGGAGATTTTGCATGTGGGAATTTAGTTACAGTGCTATAGCAAGGTTGAAGCCGCTACATGGCTTTCAGCATATTGTACTTGTGCTAAATTGTCTACACCCATAAACAAGGACTAGTACAGCTCACGAAACCTTTTACTGATTCTTTTTCTTTTATAAACTCATTTCCTATTTCTTTTATATATATATATATATATATATATATATATATATATATATATATATATATATATATATATATATATATATATATACACAACATAAATATATATACATATTAATAAATATAATTATGATTACTTGCCTATATGATCAGTATATATCCCTGGTATTTATACACGCACATATATATATACCACAAATTCCACACAGACAGTACAATATTATAAATATAATTAATGTTAATAATATCTACTAGTAATAAATATATTTATTTAATCACCACAAAATAATAATAAAATAATAAAATAACTAAATGGTGGTTTGGTGAATCCATACCATTCACCTTTATCCGGGTCCAGAAAATTGTACAATTACTGTAAAACACTATTTAATAATAATAATGCCTATGATCTACCTATAACAAATATTTAGAAAATAATGGCCAATTTCTAAAATGCATACAAAATATTTGCATTTACCAAACTTGCCTACAAGGCTGCATTTGGTCCCACTACATGTCTACATGGGCTTGGGCTTAGTTCGGGTCCAGTCTGGACTAGCTTGGTTCAACCAGGTCTTCTATGTCAAATAATATTAAATATAAATAATTTAGCTATTTATAATGGTCATGTCACAACTTAGCCTGGTTTTTCTAGTTAGGGTTTCACTATGGCTTGGCCTTCCCCTACCATGGCTAAATACTAGTCAAAGCACGCTACTGTACTATCCGTGCCATGATTCCTAGCCGTCTTGTACTTCAAAACTTAACTATGGCTAAAGTCTTCTACCGTAATAATTAACCAAATAATTATTTATAACAATCTAAAAATCACCATTTTATTAAAAATAAATAATCCAAAAATATTTTAGAAATTTCGGGAAGGGAGGCTACAAATCTACCCACCTTAAAAATAATTTCGTCCTCGAAATTCTAATTTATAACTATTTCTTAAATTTCAAAATATAGTATTCCCTTAATCTCCTCAAATTTAATTTCTCAAAAAATATTTTTATGACCTTCTCATTGGTCATTTGGCAACTACAAAATCTCGAGGACTTCTACCCACCTTTGGTCACACTACTCCCTCAGTGCTATGTCCCTATAGCCTTATAAACATCCAACTACTTGCTAAAATTCCTACAAATAGATATCTACTACTTTTGGCCTCTATAATAATCTTCTATCTCTTAAATAACCCAAAATCTAACAAGCAACAAATTTACACAAGTAGCTAAGAAGTATTGGTAAATTCTAATGAGCATGACCATTCGTCGCTCTGTAATAGGAGGAAAAATAGGGAAGAACGATCTAGAGTAAATATAAAATTTTACGTGCAGTAAAGAGTATCCAATGATGCGGACAGCAAGAAATTCTACGAGCCATTGACTTATTGTTAGATTGGGCTACTCTAGTCCAGTCACTTGTTAAATTGAAGAACCCTTCATTTCTCTGAGAGTCTCGCAATCCATGCAATACGAAAAGGGCTACTCTAGTCCAGTTATGCTCTGGAGGATATCCTCGTCTTCGGAAGGAGAATCAACAAGGGCTTGAATACCCCCAACCATTACTTCTTCCGAAATCTTCTTTCTTGCCAGGGTGCCTTCGAATACACCTGAGGACGAGACAGTCCCCTTGGTCTTCCTCGGCTGGCTCTTGGATGAGGACGAGGAGTTGCCAGTCGCTTTTCGGATTGATGAGGAGTTAGAGACCACGTTGCAAGAAGCAACCCTTAGTTCCGGCTCTTCTTCAATCGACACCTTCTTCCCAAGGCGACGTCGGAGGGGTGTTGAAGATTATAGTCGCTGGAATACAGACAACCTTTGTGGTGGGACTGCTGTCTTACAACAACAGTTGATGGTGACCACGGCACAGGTGTGCCCTGTGAGGGGCACATTGTGCTCGTCGGTCGATTCTCCTGATCGGCATTTGTGAATGATCATATTACGCAAATCGTTAGAGGAGAGTGCCACCTTTACACCCCCATCAGGCACATGGCAAGGCCAAGCGCCGGGGTGATCAAGTGAATGTTGTGCCCCTGATCCATCGCATAAGGTGCGCCCAGATCAATAGTGGGGGAGCCACATTTATAGTGACTTGAACCAGCCTCAGACGTAAAACCAATGTAGACACGGGGGTTCAAGACCACAGAATTTGCCTTGCTCGACTTGGTTGTGAATACAGCAGATACGCCCAAGTGAGACAAGGACTTTGAGGGTCGGCTCGTTTCTGGCGCAGAAGCACCCGAGTCAACTTTGTACAGCTTACCATCAGCGACGCGCAAGATTGTGAGCGCATGCTTCTGGTTTGCCGTTTACATAGCACGTTTGAGGCGCATGGCCCGTACCACCTTGGACTTCTTCTTACCAGCCCGCTGGGGTGCATAGTACTCAGAGTCCAAATTATCCTCGCTATGACAGCGAGTGAGTCTGTCAAAGACAGAGGCCTTCTGCGGCGCACCAGAGTTCATGTGTAGGGCATTAGATGTGCCCCTGCTCCATCGGTGAATCTTCCTTGACTGAGAAGGAGGTGGTTGGGGAATATGGTCAGTACCACATTTTTTCGAAAGATGCGCTGCACCCGTGGGCACATCCTGGCTGCTGAGGGCGTCAGCGAGAAGGGTAGGCTGCATCGACGCATCCCCTTCAGATATGGTGCCAGGGGTCTCCACCTTGCGTACCCAGGCTTGGCGAGTCTTCTTCGGCTTTGGCAGCCGCTTCGAAGGACTTGCGCTGCCTTCAGAGATGAACTCCTCATACGCTTGTTGATTGAGGCGTACGACTAGTGTCTTGTGGGAGGAGCCCACCTTCACGTCGTCAGATTGCGACACAACTTTCTCATCGGAGGAGAAAGAGGTCCCCAGAAGAGTCGCCAGCTTGTTTGCCATTAAAATCTTTGAATTGGAATTTCAATTACAAATAGAATAGTGTTATAATGTAGGATTTAGATGTAGTCCTAGGAGTATACTTTTGTTTTTATCTGGGTCCTGTGTCGATGGAGCGAGTGGTAATGCGTTGACTCCGTTGACGATCTGACGACGGTCTTAGGTTCTCTGAAGGTCTGGATTGCTCTGGATGCCGGAGCTTGCGAAGGGGGAAGAAGCCGTTGAGTGTCTCTTCCAATCCCTGTAAGTAGATGTACGTCTCTGTAACTCTGATAATCTCGTTCTCTGTCTTCGACTGTCTGTCTGTGTGTGTAAGAAGGAAATGATCCCTCTATTTATAATTAGCAGGTTGAGCTGCTCATGCGCGCATATGTCGGATGCGCCTGGTCGTAGGAATGTCACGTGGCTGATGCTGGCGGGGGCGCATGGTTGATACGTCCTGATTCGGGGATTAAATCCTTCATGTTGTGCTTGTGGTGCTGCGGAAGAGCTGACACATGGCGACTGAGAGGATTCTTCGGTTGCTGAGATCTTAGGTGGTTAGCACCCCTTCGTGGATTGAACTGAGTTAAGGGACACGTGGCGCATGTCCGTAGCTCAAAGATCTCGGATTTGGTGGAGAGTGATCTGACAGGATGCGTCTAGGATCGGGCGCATGAGAAGACCTTGGCTCGTATCCTTCAGGAGTCATGAACCAATCTGGGCGCATGGCTTTTGAGGCGTATGCGAATCTTCGGGCGCATGGCTGCGGAGGCGCATGCGAGTGGTTGGTCGTCCACGTGGCTTGTAACCGTCAGAGGAAAGTAATGATGACGTTGACGTCAGTGGCGCTTCATTTTTTGTAAAAGCTGTTGCTGCTCTGTCATCGAGGCATGGCTGCTGTCGTATCAGACTTCAGCATTTAATGCTGTTGACGGGTGATGCGCTTTTGTAATACCTGTGGTTCGTATTACGTATTTTTGGAATACGTGTACGTATCTATTCTTGTATTGCATGATTGGCTTGGTCTATTCTTGGCCCGGGTTGGCTTGGTTCGGCTTGGCTCGATTTTCTTTGGTTCAATATGAACCAATGTGAACCCCCTACCTACCACCACCATTCATATTTATTACCCCCTTCTCCTCTCTCTCTCTCTCTCTTTATTACTCATCTTCTTCTTCCTCATTTACTTTCTTACCTACCAGAGAGAGAAGAAAGAGGTCTAGGCAAGTACATCTTGCTTCATGGAGGAACCCACCTTTTATTTGTCCATTCTTTTTCTCATGCAATTTTAGCACTCTTTAGTACTTGGCTTTTCTAATTTCTATGGCTAGATTCTTGTAGATCTAAGTTTGCATTATTTTCGGATTTTGTGGGTTTTGATCTACTAAATCTGGTTATTTTCGAGTTCTGATGGTTCCATGTTGTAGAGAATTTTGTTCTACCCTATTTTGACCTATGGAAGTTCGGATTTAGGCTCCGGATGATGGAGTTATGGAGCTTAAGGACTTGGCTCTCATGGTGTTCTTCTTCTCTAAAATTTTGGAGAAGATGAACAGTGCTTGACTTGACCGCATGAATATTCACGCGGCAAGTGTTCTATCCAGCCGCATGACTGGAAGTTCTTGAGCCGTATGAGAGTCGGACTCACTTAGCCGCATAACTTGCTCAATTCCCAGCCGCATAAGTTCTGAACTCTGCAGCCGCATGCGCCATTCCCGTTGGCCCCATGAGACTTGCTTGACCCAGCCGCATGAGGACTTCACCCTGAGCCGCATGAACTCAACACTCGCGAACCGCATATGTACCCTTGCTCCCAGCCGCATAGGCATTGCTCCCCGCAGCCGCATGAGTACTCTTTTCTTCTGAGCCGCATATGGTTTCCCTCCTCCGCAGCCGCATGGGTTGCTTCTTCTCGAGCCGCATGGAACCACACTTCCTCCCCGGCTGCATGTACCTGATTGGCCAGTTAGCCGCATAAGACCCATTCCCCCAGCCGTATGAGTTTCCTATCTTCCTGATCGCATGCGCCCCCTTGTCTTAGCCGCATGGGATCCAGTGACCCTGGCCGTATGCGCTCTCCTAATTGGGCCGCATGAGTCTACCCTTTCCTGACCGCATATGACTTAGCCGCATGACTCTTCTATAGCCCTGAGTATTGATATTTTATTAGATATTTTACGTCCATTTTATATCCTTACGCCTTTTGTCATGAACTTGATAATCATGGATTTGTTTAATATGTTTGGAAATGTTACCTGAGCATGACACGATAGTGACCCGTAGTGGTGCACTCTTGACAAGAAAACCTGACATGACCTGATAGTGGCCTGTCGTGGCGCACTCCTGACAAGAACACTTGACATGATAAACCTGACATGATTATCTTGAACAGCTGTTACGACGGCTACCTGACATGACATGACCTGTATAATAACATGGACACCGTGGGCGATTGTGCTTGTACAAATAAACCAGTCCTGTCTTGCATCATGTCTAGGAAGGGAGCACCTGAGTACCACGGTCAGGAGTACCTATTGAAATGGACTAAGGTTAATAACTAGATTAACACATTAGTCATGAAGAGATTTTCCAGCTACAGGCAATCCCGTTACCTGGGCGCGCCTGGGATCTGTAGCCTGCCGTCGAGTAGGGCACATTTCCAGCACACTGTCATGTGTTGCACCTTTCAAGCTACTTAAGGGTACATGCGTTTCCTGGACGATGTACCCACCTGAATTCAACCCTAATCTTTCGTCCTGGGTAACCTGGATGGACTGCAGGGCTTGTGGCTGTGGAGTAATCTCACTGCATCTTGTTAGTAACTAGGCCTGTGATAACCCTAGTTAGTTAAAGTATCAAGCCGTAATTCTTGCTTGGCCGTGAAATGATTGGGTGGAGTCTAACCAATCTAGTCTTGTCCTGATCCTGATCCTGTTCCAGATTATTGAATGACCAGAATGCTTGTATTATTTTACCGATAAATGGTGAGAATTCTAAGTTCTGTTCAGACGAAGGGTTACAACCCCAGTCCTTGTTTGGTTTACGGGTTGTAACCTGGCTATCTGAATAGTTTCATGGTTATCTCGTCGTATATTATCCTGATGTATTTTCTTTATTTCCAGTTTTTACCTTATTTATACTCTTGTGATGATTGCTGGTTTTAGTTCCTAAGTGAAGCTTCCTTTGTGGCACTTGCTCTTTCTGGGGTCTGACCCAGCTGGTTTTGTATGGCCAGATTTCGGAGCAGCTCCAGAGGATCTATCGACCTTCCAGCCAGATGGTGGCCACTAGACGGAACCCTGGCAATGAGTGGGTTTATTTTTGATCTCCCACTTTATTGTAAAAATATTCTTTTGAGGCGTTTAGCCGACGAGCACCTGTTTAGCTCGATTGCACTTTACTTACTGTCTGCCTACGGGTTGTAACATGATTGACAGATCCTAGGGTTGATCATGTATGACTAAACTCTTGCTAGTCCTCACATTTTGTAACGACTAGCTTCATGATCAGCTGAATATGTAATATTTGGGATGCCTTATTATTGTATATTTAATGATCATACATCTTGTAACATTTACTTTCTTGCTTGTGATTGAGACACTAGGCTTGTTCATGACCATAGGAGACTGTTGGCTTGTAGTAAACCCTCATGTATCTAGACAGCCGTGACCGTATAGCGAGATAAAATCCATTTCAATATACGTAGCTGGCTATGTCTGCCCCCGCTCTCCAGTATTCTGGTTCTGGGGCGTGACATGGTTTAAGTGGTGGCCCATGCAGATCTTGTGAATCAAGATATGTGAGGGTTTACCGAATAGATGTCTCAATCAATATTCGTCCTTGATCTCTGCTCGTACCTTCTGAATCCCTGGATTCTTGTCCTGATCATGTGCTTGTATCGTTGATCTATTCTGGTCCTTCCTTATTGTTCCCTATGTCGTCTTCTTCAGCGGCATTGTTCCTGGACCTGCCGGCCAGCAAGGCGGAGCACCTCCCGCGGACCAGCAGCAACCCGGAGATCAAGTCCAGCACTCCGGAGTAGCCTCCAGAGTCGAGCCAATTGGAGAAGAGCCCCCAGTTCAGCCAGCTCAGCCTGCCGAACCTGATGATGGCACATTAGTAGGACTCGTCAGGACCTTGATAGCTTCTCAAGATCGTCGTGGAGATGCCTTGCAACAGGCAGTGGCGGATGCTTTGACCAGAGGAGGTCATCAGGGTAACAGCGCGGCCAACAGCTTCAAGCACTTGAACCCTCCATTCTTCGACGGTAGTGAAGATGCTATCGCGGCAGATGCATGGATTCAGGACACAGAGGTGGTTCTAGAAGCAGCCAGGACTCCAGAGAACAAGAAGGTGGCGGTTGTGCGCCTGCAGTTGTTAGATCTTGCCCGCAGCTGGTGGGCAGCTCAGGCCGTTAGATTAGCAGCACCTATTGCTTGGGCGGTGTTCAGAGAGAGATTCCAGACCAAGTATTTCGATGCCGTGGCTCGGTATGATCTACAGACGAGGTTTACCAATCTGAAGCAAGGAGGCAGGACGGTCGACGGATATACGGCCGAGTTTTCCAGACTTAGTCGGTTTGCTCCCACCTTGGTGGCAACCGAGTATGATAGAGCCCAGCAATTCTAGCAGGGACTTCACCTAGAGATCTTGTTGGCAGTTGAGCAGTTTGAGCATCAGACTTTTGATGCAGTCTTGAGAGCAGCCCGGAGGCATGAGTATACCTCCCAAAGGATTGTGGATAGGACCGGAGGTCGGAAGAGATCTCACGGCCAGATGAATCAGTCTTCAGCACCAGCCCCGGCAGCCAGGGCTTTGACTATTGGAGCTCCGAGGCGAGCGGTCTCAGTAACGTCGGTTCAGCATTCCACTCCGACGTACCCTCAGCAGCAGAAGCAGAAGCAATCTTCCGCAGTGGGATGTTCTCATTGTGGGAAGCCAGGCCATGTAGTGGCAGAGTGTCGTAGGGCACAGGGATTGTGTCTGGCTTGTGGAGCACCAGACCATAGGGTTGGATCCTGCCCGAATAGAGGTGGTTCATCATCGTCTAACCTTTCTAGCTCTTCGGTAAGGGGACCAGCCCCAGTTCAAGTCCAGCAGCAGTAGCAGTACCCATTGTCGAGGCCCTTGCCGCCTCAGTCCCAGATGTTCCAGCAGCAGAACCCCCAGCAGCATGCACAAGCCCAAGCCTTGAGTCAGAGCAGGCAGCGAGGATTCCAGCAGAGGGGACCAGCACCACGAGGGTATGGTCATGCTATGGTGATGACCGCAGAGGAAGGATTGGCACCAGGAGAGGTAGTGGCAGGTACTATTCTCGTCAACTCCTTTCCAGCTTCAGTTTTATTTGATTCTGGTGCATCGCATTCTTTTATGTCTGCACGATTCGCGACACGGGTAGGATTGGAGCCTGAGTCATTATCAGTAAGGCTCAATATACTTACTGGTAACGGACTTGTGGGAGTAGATAGAGTGTTTTCCTCGTGTCGGAACGTAGTTAGCGGTAGAGAGTTCCCCGCTAGATTGATAGAATTCCCGATGGCCGATTATGATGTGGTCTTAGGGATGGATTGGTTGAGGAACCAGTATGCTAGAATAGACTGCCACATTGGCTGGGTTGTTTTTAGCATTCCTGGCGAGCCAGAGTTTTCCTTTTCCCGAGGTGAAGTTGAGCCTTCTTCTCCGATATTGCGGATGGCAGTAGCAGCAGTGCAGTTGCCCAGGATAGTCGAGGAGTTTCCCGATGTTTTCCCAGAAGAACTTCCAGGTATGCCTCCGGAGCGGGAGATCGAATTCACTATAGACTTGATTCCTGGGACAACCCCAGTGTCAGAGAGAGTCTACAGAATGGCGCCGTCAGAGTTGGAGATATTGTACAAGATGATTGAAGAACTTCGAGCCAAGGGATTCATTCGTGCTAGTGGATCGCCTTGGGGAGCCCCGACGCTTCTTGTGAAGAAGAAGGATGGTACGTCCAGGTTATGTGTTGATTATCGTACCTTGAACTCAGTGACAATCAAGAACAGATACCCTCTCCCGAGGATAGATAACTTGTTTGATCAACTCAAGAGGGCTTCAGTATTCTCGAAGATTGATTTACGCTCAGGTTATCATCAGATCAGAGTCAGAGAGCAGGACATCCCGAAGATAGCTTTTAGATCGAGGTATGGGCATTGGGAGTTCCTTATTATGCCTTTTGGAGCGACCAATGCGCCGACAGTATTCATGGACCTCATGAATCGTATTTTCATGCCTTACTTGGATCAGTTCGTGATCGTGTTCCTAGATGACATCCTGGTCTACAGCAAGAGTGAGGCGGAGCATGAGCAGCATCTCCGTATAGTTTTTCAGATCCTCAGAGAGCACCAGTTATATGCCAAGTTCAGTAAATGCGAGTTCTGGCTCGATCGCATTTCGTACTTGGGTCATATCATCATCCAAGGAGGAGTAGAAGTAGATCCCCAAAAGATTGTGGCTATTGAGTCATGGCCAGTGCCCAGCACAGTTGCAGAAGTTCGCAGTTTCCTTGGATTGGCCGGCTATTACCGGCGGTTTGTATCAGATTTTGCTCGGATATCAGCTCCATTGACCCAGTTGACTCGCAAGGATGCGCAGTTTGCTTGGACAGCGGAGTGTCAGAGTTCTTTTGAGCAGTTGAAGCGAGGCCTAATAACAGCTCCTATTCTCACGCTTCCAGATGGGACCGGAGGATTCTCAGTGTATTGTGATGCTTCAGGCAGAGGTTTATGATGTGTTCTGATGTAGCATGGAAAGGTAATAGCTTATGCATCATGACAACTTCGTGATCATGAGAGGAATTACCCAACCCATGACTTGGAGCTGGCAGCAGTAGTGTTTGCACTTAAGTTGTGGAGGCACTATTTGTATGGAGACAGGGTGGAGATTTTTACCGACCACAAGAGTCTGAAGTATGTTTTCACTCAGAAGGATCTTAACATGCGTCAGAGGAGATGGCTGGAGCTTCTTGTGGATTATGATGTCAACTTGCAGTATCATCCCGGGAAGGCCAATGTTGTTGCAGATGCTTTGAGCAGGAGAGCCGGAGTTTATTTCCTAACAGCGCAACCAGAGCTGTTAGCTGATCTTCAGAAGATGGGTATAGAAGTTGTTCTCCCTTCCAGTGTAGCATTGATGGCCAGCATGCAAGTTCAATCCACTATAGTCGAGAGGATCCGGATGGCGCAGTCAGCAGATTCCAAGCTTCAGCGACTCAGAGCAGAGTACGAGGCAGGTCAAAGACCAGAGCTATGCATTCATGAGGACGGTACACTTCGACATGGGAAGCGTCTTTATGTACCCAGTGGAGATATCAGGCAGGAGATCATGTCAGAGGCACACAGTTCTCAGTATTCCATCCATCCTGGCAGTACAAAGATGTACCGAGATATCCGTCAGCACTTCTGGTGGAATGGCATGAAGCGGAAGATAGCTCGGTTTGTCTCTCGATGTTTGGTTTGCCAACAAGTTAAAGCTGAACATCAGAGACCGGCTGGACTTCTTCAGCCTTTGTCGATTCCAGAATAGAAGTGGAAGCATGTGACCATAGATTTCGTGACTGGATTACCTAGATCCCCAGCTGGCAGAGATGCTATCTGGGTTATAGTTGATCGGCTCACGAAGGTAGCTCACTTCCTTCCGTTCAGAGTTGGTCAGTCGACGGCTCAGTTAGCAGAGATATATCTCCGGCAGATTGTCAGATTGCACGGAGTGCCAGTCAGTATCACCTCGGACCGAGATTCAAGATTTACGTCGTACTTTTGGCGTAGCCTGCAGGAGAGTTTGGGAACTCGTCTCCAGTTCAGTTCAGCGTATCATCCACAGACAGATGGTCAGTCGGAGCGTACGATCCAGACTCTTGAAGACATGTTGCGGTCTTGCACACTTGACTTCGGTGGTTCATGGGAAGATCACTTACACCTGGTGGAATTCTCGTACAACAACAGTTTCCAGGCCAGTATCCAGATGGCACCGTTCGAGGCACTATATGGTAGGAAGTGCAGATCCCCGCTAGCCTGGAATGATGTTGGAGAGAGACAGATGCTTGGTCCAGAAATGATCGCTCAGACAGTTGAAGTGGTCAGAAGGGTCAGAGATCATCTTCACGTTGCCCAAGATCGCCAGCGCCATTGGGCCGATTCTCATCGGCGCCCTCTCGAGTTTTCGGTCGGTGACCATGTATTCCTGAGGATTTCGCCTAATCGTGGCGTCATTCGCTTCGGCGTACGGGGAAAGCTTAGTCCTAGGTATATAGGGCCATTTGACATTCTGGAGCGAGTAGGAGATGTGTCCTATCGTCTCGCTCTTCCGCCGTCGCTAAGCGAGGTACATGACGTGTTCCATGTATCCCAATTACGACGGTATATTCCGGACCCGAGCCACATCCTAGATCATTCGGAATTGGTTGTTGGTACCAACCTTTCGTATGAGGAGAGGCCCGTATATATATTGGACCGGAGAGAGAAGATCCTCAAGAACAAGACTATCAAGTTAGTCCGGGTTGCTTGGGGTCATCACTCTTTGGGAGAGTCAACATGGGAGCGTGAGGATGATATCCGATCGCGATATCCCGACTTGTTTGACTCGTGAGGTATAATGTCTTTCTTATGCCTCATGCCTTTGATTTCTTGCTTGAATGAGTGATTGTCTGCCTAGTTATAGCTTGCATGTGATTAATGTAGCTTGTCATTGCTCCACTAGCCTCTTGATTAAATTTCGAGGACGAAATTCTTTTAAGGTGGGTAGAGTTGTAATGCCTGTGGTTCGTATTACGTATTTCTGGAATACGTGTACGTATCTATTCTTGTATTGCATGATTGGCTTGGTCTATTCTTGGCCCGGGTTGGCTTGGTTCGGCTTGGCTCGGTTTTCTTTGGTTCAATATGAACCAATGTGAACCCCCTACCTACCACCACCATTCATATTTATTACCCCCTTCTCCTCTCTCTCTCTTCATTACTCATCTTCTTCTTCCTCATTTACTTTCTTACCTACCAGAGAGAGAAGAGAGAGGTCTAGGCAAGTGCATCTTGCTTCATGGAGGAACCCACCTTTTATTTGTCCATTCTTTTCCTCATGCGATTTTAGCACTCTTTAGTACTTGGCTTTTCTAATTTCCATGGCTAGATTCTTGTAGATCTAAGTTTGTATTATTTTCGGATTTCGTGGGTTTTGATCTACTAAATCTGGTTATTTTCGAGTTCTGATGGTTCCATGTTGTAGAGAATTTTGTTCTACCCCATTTTGACCTATGGAAGTTCGGATTTAGGCTCCGGATGATGGAGTTATGGAGCTTGAGGACTTGGCTCTCATGGTGTTCTTCTTCTCTGAAATTTTGGAGAAGATGAACAGTGCTTGACTTGACCGCATGAATATTCACGCGGCAAGTGTTCTATCCAGCCGCATGACTGGAAGTTCTTGAGCCGCATGAGAGTCGGACTCACTTAGCCGCATAACTCGCTCAATTCCCAGCCGCATAAGTTCTGAACTCTGCAGCCGCATGCGCCATTCCCGTTGGCCGCATGAGACTTGCTTGATCCAGCCGCATGAGGACTTCACCCTGAGCCGCATGAACTCAACACTCGCGAACCGCATATTCACCCTTGCTCCCAGCCGCATAGGCATTGCTCCCCACAGCCGCATGAGTACTCTTTCCTTCTGAGCCGCATATGGTTTTCCTCCCTCGCAGCCGCATGGGTTGCTTCTTCTCGAGCCGCATGGAACCACACTTCCCCCCCCCCCCCCGGCCGCATGTACCTGATTGGCCAGTTAGCCGCATAAGACCCATTCCCCCAGCCGCATGAGTTTCCTATCTTCTTGACCGCATGCGCCCCCTTGTCTTAGCCGCATGGGATCCAGTGACCCTGGCCGCATGCGCTCTCCTAATTGGGCCGCATGAGTCTACCCTTTCCTGACCGCATATGACTTAGCCGCATAACTCTTCTATAGTCCTGAGTATTGATATTTTATTAGATATTTTACGTCCATTTTATATCCTTACGCCTTTTGTCATGAACTTGATAATCATGGATTTGTTTAATATGTTTGGAAATGATACCTGAGCATGACACGATAGTGACCCGTAGTGGTGCACTCTTGACAAAAAAACCTGACATGACCTGATAGTGGCCCGTCGTGGCGCACTCCTGACAAGAACACTTGACATGATAAACCTGACATGATTATCTTGAACAGCTGTTACGACGGCTACCTGACATGACATGACCTGTATAATAACATGGACACCGTGGGCAATTGTGCTTGTACAAATAAACCAGTCCTGTCTTGCATCATGTCTAGGGAGGGAGCTCCTGAGTACCACGGTCAGGAGTACCTATTGAAATGGACTAAGGTTAATAACTAGATTAACACATTAGTCATGAAGAGATTTCCCAGCTACAGGCAATCCCGTTACCTGGGCGTGCCTGGGATCTGTAGCCTGCCGTCGAGTAGGGCACATTTCCAGCACACTGTCATGTGTTGCACCTTTCAAGCTACTTAAGGGTACATGCGTTTCCTGGACGATGTACCCACCTGAATTCAACCCTAATCTTTCGTCCTGGGTAACCTGGATGGACTGCAGGGCTTGTGGCTGTGGAGTAATCTCACTGCATCTTGTTAGTAACTAGGCCTGTGATAACCCTAGTTAGTTAAAGTATCAAGCCGTAATTCTTGCTTGGCCGTGAAATGATTGGGTGGAGTCTAACCAGTCTAGTCTTGCCCTGATCCTGTTCCAGATTATTGAATGACCAGAATGCTTGTATTATTTTACCGATAAATGGTGAGAATTCCAAGTTCTGTTCAGACGAAGGTTACAACCCCGGTCCTTATTTGGTTTACGGGTTGTAACCTGGCTATCTGAATAGTTTCATGGTTATCTCGTCGTATATTATCCTGATGTATTTTCTTTATTTCCAGTTTTTACCTTATTTATACTCTTGTGATGATTGCTGGTTTTAGTTCCTAAGTGAAGCTTCCTTTTTGGTACTTGCTCTTTCTGGGGTCTGACCCAGCTGGTTTTGTATGGCCAGATTTCGGAGCAGCTCCAGAGGATCTACCGACCTTCCAGCCAGATGGTGGCCACTAGACGGAACCCTGGCAACGAGTGGGTTTATTTTTGATCTCCCACTTTATTGTAAAAATATTCTTTTGAGGCGTTTAGCCGACGAGCACCTGTTTAGCTCGATTGCACTTTACTTACTGTCTGCCTACGGGCTGTAACATGATTGACAGATCCTAGGGTTGATCATGTATGACTAAACTCTTGCTAGTCCTTACATTTTGTAACAACTAGCTTCATGATCAGCTGAATATGTAATATTTGGGACGCCTTATTATTGTATATTTAATGATCATACATCTTGTAACATTTACTTACTTGCTTGTGATTGAGACACTAGGCTTGTTCATGACCATAGGAGACTGTTGGCTTGTAGTAAACCCTCATGTATCTAGACAGCCGTGACCGTATAGCGAGATAGAATCCATTTCAATATACGTAGCTGGCTATGTCTGCCCCCGTTCTCCAGTATTCTGGTTCTGGGGCGTGACAGCTTTTGATTGGGCGCATTGATCTGCGTTCCACTAGGCGCATAGGGACGCGTGGGGCGCATCCTTATGAGGCGCTTGGTACTGATGGACGTGTCTGTAAGATGCACGGTGTCTGACCGGCGCGTCTTCATTGGTCCGACTGTTGAGTTCTTCGAGTGCTTTAAATAATCGTTTTGACTTGGCTGAATTCGAGGGGACAGGTTCATCACCATGAATGCAAATTCATTGTACGGGATTCGGAGAGCCCGCCACTTGGCGCGTGGGTTTGATTTGCCCGGCCTATAAATAGCAGCAAGGAAAGAGTTTGTTTCTCGTTTTTTTTCGTCTTCCCGAATAGAGATGAACTTCTTCGCTCGAGTTCATTCTGTTGACAAGACGCTCCCGAGGGTGAAGATGCGTCGAGTCGTCTTCGTACGCACTTGTGAAGGAGACTGTTACATCCAAAAATCGTGATCGCGGGCTCCCGATACAGGCCAAAGGTGCCTGTTGCATCCAAAGATCGGAATGCTCGAGTCCCGTCTCCGTTATGCCGGAAGAGCTGTAGATCGGAATTGCGGTGATCTCCTCTTCCTTGGGCTTTGGAGAGCTCTTTCTCCAGCTAGAGTGGGGTTGATCGTCCACCCTTGTTATGCTCAAAGTCGAAGTAGAGCGCATATGCTGAGACTTTATTATGCGCCTGACTGAGATAATGAAGAGATGCGCCTGGCTGAGACACTGAAGAGACGCGTCTGACTGAGATGCTGAAGAGATGCGCCTGACGGATAATGCGCCTGGCGTGGGGCGCATGGTAGTTTGCTGCGCCTGGCTGTAGTCTTTGGATCTTTCTTTTTGTAGAAGTTCTCCTTTGTAAAGCCTATCTTTGGATATGTAATAGACTTTCATATGAAATAAAAATCTTCTTTTAATGTCTGTACTTTTGTTGTCCCTTGTTGTGCCAAGTACTTCGTTTGAGATCCCTGTGCATGTATTGTTAAGCGCATAGGAATAGATGTGCCAAGTACTTCGTTTTGCTGTCCCTTGCTGTGCCAAGTACTTCGTTTGAGCTCCCTTGGACATGTAACCGACTAAGTCTCGAAAACTCGGCCGCATATCCATCGACCGTCCAGTCCATCTGCTTCAGATTGGTGAACCTGGTCTGGAGGTCGTACCGAGCTACAGCATCAAAGTACTTGGTCTGGAATCTCTCTCGGAATACTGTCCAAGCAATAAGTGCCACTAATCCAACGGCCTGTGCCGTCCACCAGCTGCGGGCTAGATCCAATAACTGCAGGCGCACCACGGCCACCTTCTCGTCTTCTGGAGTCCTGGCTGCTTCTAGAATAACCTCGGTATCCTGAAGCCAAGCGTCTGCGGCAATAGCATCTTCACTGCCGTCGAAGAAGGGAGGGTTCAAGCGCTTGAAGCTGTTAGCCGCACTGTTACCTTGATGACCTCCTCTGGTCAGAGCATCTGTCACTGTCTGGTGCAATGCATCATCTCGATGATCTTGAGAAGCTAACAATGTCCTGATGAGACCCACCAAGGTGCCATCATCAGGCTCTGCAGGCTGGATGGGCTGAACTGGAGGCTCTTGACCCCCAGTAGGCATGACTCTGGAGGCAACTCCTGAATGCTGGTCCACGGGTGGTGCTCCGCCTTGCCGATCGGTAGGACCAAGAACAATGCCGCTGAAGAAGACGACATAGGGAACAATAAGAAAGGACCAGGACAGATCAAAGATACAAGCATGCGATCAGGTCAAGAATCCAGGGATTTAGAGGATACGAGCAGAGATCAAGGGCGAGTACCGATTGAGACATCTATTCGGTAAACCCTCACATATCTTGATTTACAAGACCTGCATGGGCCACCACTTAAACCATGTAACGCCCCAGAACCAGAATACTGGAGAGCGGAGGCGAACATAGCCAGCTACGTATATTGAAGTGCAACCCACCTCGCTATACGGTCATGGCTGTCTAGATACATGAGGGTTTAACTACAAGCCATCAGTCTCTTATGGTCATGAACAAGCCTATTGTCTCAATCTCAAACAAGTAATAACAGTTACAGGATGTCAGAGCACCAAATATACAATGGTAAGGCATCCCATACATTACATATTTGGATGATCATGAAGCTAGTCATTACAAAATGTGAAAACTAGCAAGAGTTTCAGTCATACATGATCAACCATAGGATTTGCCAATCATGTTACAGCCCGTAGGCAGACAGTAAGTAAAGTGCATCGAGCTAACACGTGCTCGTCGGCTAAACGCCTCAAAAGAATATTTATACAATAAAGTGGGAGAACAAAAGGAACCCACTCGTTGCCAGGGTTATGCCTGGTGGTCCTGGCTGAAAGGTAGGTAGATCCTCTGGAGCTGCTCCGATATCTGGCCATACAAAACCAGTTGGGTCAGACCCTCGAATTTACTTTCGCTTCAAACCACAAGTCGAAGCAATCAAAATTGCCATGTCATGATATTCTGAGTTCGATCATTCCTGCTGGACATGAATCACCATGCCAACGCTCACGCAGAACGATCGTCCCAAATCTGACGTGATGCATGTGCGAGGCTGGAGTTGCGCTCACACAAGACAAGATCGTTGTCATTATGGTTATCACCGAACAATCAAGTCACTTCCCTTCCCCATTCCAAACATTTATTTCTATCAAAATTCCCCAACATATCCTTCAAAATAATAAATTCTAACACGATCATCATTCATCGAATCAGAGTACCCCCAAGTTATCGTACTTCAATCTTTGATACGCCTCAATACCATCGATGATGTACATAACCTGACGATCATCCTTTTGCAATGAATTCTGAGTCGTACAACTTAATTTCCTCAATTCACAGTGTCTCATGCTATCTCGTTATCGAGTAACATCTATTCTAAATCCTTAGTCATTCTCGTATCTCCAAACCAACATTTTCCATGCACGCTATCTTCCGATCATGCTATCTTCGATCTCGTCTATGGGTATTTCACCTTAACTCAAGTTTTAATCCCTTCGACTAAATTCAAAATTGCATGCACGATCTTCTATGTTTCTTCGACCAAGACCTCCATTCGTTTCATCGTTCCGACTCTCTATTCAACTTGTTTTGTACTTGCACTATACATTCACAATTCGTCTGAACAATATCTCGTGTGAGACTGTCGAAGTCCAAACCAACTAAGCGTTACTTATTCTAAGGCTTTGCGCAATATCATCGCTTGCCGACATGTTCTATCCGTAAATCCTTTAGTCTCGCTCGAACAATTTCTATAATGTTCATACACCACTCAGGGTTCGAGCCGTTCGACTAGTCATCGACACTCACTCTTATTCTTCTTCGAAGCTATCACATACACCACTCGGGGTCAAGTCATTCTACAATTCCTCAAAAGGTTATTCGATTTCCAATCGACATATTCAATTATGCGTTCGCCCATTTCTCAAGGTCTAAGAACCATTCTCGTGTTTGCTTTAGCGTTGGTCAAGTAGCATCTCTATCGACATACATTATAAGTCTCACTTATTCTCGTTCGAGCGATAGTCGATCTCGCTTGCAAACTCGTTCGCACCAGAAGGTCTAGGTGCGTGATACTCGGCACAACTTAGCCAAAGGCTGTGTGCATAACCTTCCCGTTCGAACTATACTTTGATCACGTGTACTCGTTCACTATCGTCAGCATAAGGTTATTCAGGCATGCACTGCGTTTGCTAACTTCTAGCACTGGTTCCTTCCAACTCAAGTCCGTCGTAGTTTGGCACAAAGGCCTTCTCCTATCGATCCCGTCCAACCGAGTACTCGTACGAGCTTTTGAAAATATTAGACTTATTGTATGGAACATCCCAAGGCACAACGAGAGAGAGCGTACACTTCTTTTGTTTCAAAACGAGCTTTCAAAACTGAGAAAATCGAAATAAAGTCCAAGGACGTAAAGCCGTGCTCTGATACCAATCTGTCACGCCCCGCTCCCGTAGGAGCGATCATTCTCGCTAAGGCGTGATGCCGCATGGGCCTAGGTTGCGCCCGTACAAGGCTAATCTCCAGAAACGGCCGATTTGAGCTAGGCCACAGAGTCGCACAGAGTGTCCCCATTTATAGCAGAAAGTAAATGAACACAAGTTGAAGTGAATTCAAACTCTTTATTGATTTTCAAGAAGTTTACAAGCGGTATTAGGCCGAGTTTACAAGTCTCTCAAGCTCTCTCTCTCTGAAACATAAAAGACGTGCCAAGTGGCTTACAATATGGAATAATTCATGGCGATGTTCCGATACATTATGTCCTGTATATGGTGCTTCAGCTCCTTGCAATGCTCCAAGGCTCCAAAGTTGGCTCCGCGCCTTAGCACGTTCGAGGGAAGCTCCGCACCCGATGACGTCTCCTGCTTTCTGCAAGCAATCTGTAGGGTTATCAGTACATTGTTATGCACTGGTGGGGAGGCTAGCTCGCCCACAATGCTATCATTACCAAACATGTTCTATTTACTTTTGTGCACCGTCTATCATTCATTGTCTTTCTAATCTTTGCCTTAGGGTCGGTTTCATGGCATATTTCATAACCTATCTCGTGTTACCGATTCCAAGTGTTTGCATGGAAATACATGCACGACTTATCCATACTTACCGTCCGGCCTTCCCTGTCCAAAGTAAAACCAAGTTAGTCAATAATTCGTATATATCAACTTAACGTAATTCACGCAAACATTCAATGCCAAGGGCGTGTCCCTGCCTCAGGTCCTAGCACGTCGTAGGCATGTTTTCTAACTCATTTGTACGAAGTACTCTCGATCATTTGGTGTGTTATATTCAAACCTATTCAGAAGGTGCCCTGTTCAGTTAACTTAGACTACTTTGTTTCAATACAAGGACTTGCACGTGGATTGCCACCAGCAAAGCCCACTTAATCTATATACACCGGTCGCTGGCTATGTGAGCCATTTGGACATTTACTTATGGTATTCTCATCTATCAAGCGTGATGGCTGGTACACCTTGATAGACTATTGAAGTACCTGACCTTATGTTTGGTTATGTGCCCAAGCTCGTACACCTGTCTACCCGTAGGCTATGATTCTGCCTAGGTCGGCCACGACATCATCGTTCGTTGCCTTGGAATCGTTTCACTCGTGCACGAGTCCGTCCACGACCATTTCGTATTGTCTTGTCATTTTAACTTAACGGCTGTCTTTGAGCCATAGGCTGTCTCTGAGCCATAATGTGTTATCGACCAAGTTGGCGTCCGTGTAGCACGGGTAGCGAGCCCCGTTGCACGTCATCGTCATACTTGTCGCTAACCATTCTTTTCTTTCTTATCTTTTATTCATTCTTTCTTTTCTTTCTTTCTTTCACTTGTTCGTTCGTTCATTGATTCATTCACGCATTCATTTATTCATTCATTCGTTGATTTATTCATTCACACATTATGCAACTCCCAGTACGGGAGTCGCCTTGGCGACCCATCGGTCCCGAAGTCTTTCAATGTTGCTATACTCTACTCGGAACGGCTATGTCGATAGTCTTTCCGTTTCATTGTTGTAAACCATTCATTGTTTCATTATTGAATGCATAGGGAACTTGAATGTAAGCTTGTGCCTTAGCACGAGCGCGGAGTGCGGTGCGAGAGTTCTTACATTTTCCATGTTCTTTTCTATATTCTATACAAGCATACAAGATGGGATTATTCCCTTAGCTAGGTTCTTTGAGTCATTTATTAGCATGTGTAGTGTTATCACCTAGCGATTCTAGCAATAGTGTCCGTATTATTATGTGTCTAGGCTAAGCAAAGACGGGTTCATCGGAGCCACCCACCTTAGCAATGTTCGCATCGGCCGAGCGATACTCCGAGCGTACCTTTGAAAGTCTAAGTCTGGATTCATCTTCGATGGGCCAATGTAAGTCTTGTATCTATTCTTCATCAGGTCGATGCCAACTCTTCTGGTCGATGGCTCGTTTGAGTCGTTGCACTTGTCGTTTGAATCAGCGTTCCGCTAGGGCGGAGCGGGTCATTACAATAGGTATCGGCCGTATTGGATTAGTATAGACCATTTCGAATTAGTATCATGGAAGGTTTAGTAACAACTGTATTTGTATTCCTCTCTTCTAGAGCAGATTACCATTGCAAGAGAGTCACGAGAGCCTAACTGGCCAGTTACAGAACATACATGCTTCCTTTTCAATCTTGTTTTTCCTGATGGAAAAAGAAGCATGTATGTTACTGTAACTGGCCAATCACGATCTGGTGACTCTCTTGCAATGGTATTCTAGCTCGAGAAGAGAGAAATTCAAGTACAGTTATTACTAAATCTTTTACGATACTAATCCAAAATAGTCGATACTAATCCAACACGGCCGATACCTATCGGATATGACTAATACCAAATCGATAAGGCCAATACGAATCCTAGCTATACGGCCGATACATATCGGATAGGACAATACCAATTCGCTAAGACCAATACCAACTGATACGGCCTATACCAAACCGATAGATCGATACTAATCCGATACGGTCAATACTTATAAGTACCTACGGTCGAGGAGGTTGATCCGCTGGTACATCCATGTACGATCAACGAAGTAACAATCCATTTCAATTTGGATGTGAAAATCTGTATCGTAAGACAAACTAAACATAATTAGTTCGATACCGATACCGATACCGATACCGATTCCAATACTCAACGAAATAGTCTGATACCGATACCGATACTCAACGAAATAGTCCGATACCGATACTCATAGAAATAGCCCGACAACGATACTGATTTGGTTTTGGTTTTGATTTCAGTTTCGGTTTCGAACGTACTAAAATTTATATATACTCCTCTATATATATATATATACTCCTTTATATATATATATATATATATATATATATATATATATATATATATATATATATTATATATATATATATATATATATATATATATATATATGTGTGTGTGTGTGTGTGTGTGTGTGTGCGTGTGTGTCGAACATATATATATATATATATATATATATATATATATATATATATATATATATATATATATATATATATATATATATATATATTCGGCACACACGCACATATATATCTATTCGAGGAGTATATATATATATATATATATATATATATATATATATATATATATATATATATATATATATATATATAGAGAGAGAGAGAGAGAGAGAGAGGAGTATATATTAACTTTGGACCGAAACCAAATAAGTAAATTTAGTATATTGAAAACCAAAACCGAACCGAATTTATTATATTCAAAACCGAAACCGAACTGAATAAATAAATTTAGTAAAATTTAGTATATTGAGGCTCTCGCCTGTACACACACCCACCCTTAACACACACACATTTGACTAGGACACACACACTCTCTCACTCTTTCACTCTCACTGTCACACCCTTAACACACACACACATTTGACTGAAACACACACACATACACCCCTCACCATATCACTCTTTGTCTATACACACAAGGTTATCCTGATTGGGCTAGGAACTTGATCCTGACAGCGCAATGTTATCATGTTCTCAGAAAGAGAACTATAAGGATATATCTTTTCACAACATGTCACCTTGTCAAAGACCCTTAATGTGAATATCATATTACCGCGGTGTCGGAAGACTAACATGTCATAATTTTCTAAGCCGTGTGCTTTGACGCACGCGCTAGGACGCGCCATGGGTGGTGGCGCACGCAGGCCGAGTCCCTACGGGATGCGCCATGAGTCATGGCGTGCGCCAGAGACCCCCCTCCTGCTGTCTTCTCTATGAGCCCCACCAACCCCCACACACACCCCCCCCCAGCGCGCGCCATGGGTGGTGGCACTTTCATAGATGAATTTTGTCTTAATTTAATTTGGGATGTTTCTTATCATGACTGTGGTCTTCCAGCAGCCTTCGTCTTGTTCTTTGAACTGGAATTCCTCGGGAGGAGGAAGGGAAGGAAGCTGTAGCTCCTTCGGCCGACTCTACACTTGCTCCTCAACACCATCCTGAGAAAATTGCCAGCACCTCCAGCAAAACCTCCGTACTTCCTCCAGGTCATACCGTCGGCTGTGCTGCTTCTCCCTCCTCTTTCTGCCCACTTCTTCTTACCCGACTCTACACTTGAGCTAGATATCACATGTGGCTGAGAGAGTCAAATAAGAAGAAGGGAAGTAGGGAGGAGCAGATGGGTCCAGAGCCATGGTGGAGGAGAGAAAAGGAAGAAGCTTGATCAGAACGGAGGAATGGATGGATGGAAGAGAACTAGAAACCACCGATCCTTCCTGTTGTGAGAACTGTAAAGAGTGAGAAAGGAGAGGGGGTCTTTGATTTTTGCGTTCATCATCATTCGAGGGAGCAGCACTAGAAAATTTGTGACGTTGATAGCATGAGAGAGGGAGAGGGGGAATAGAGGGAGGGAAGTGGCTACATGCCTTTGGCTCACTCGAGCGGTATTTGTGCGTCAGTGTCCCTGTTATTTGTAGGCGTCCCCCTAGCGCGCCATGGGTGGTGGCGCGTCACCCGCCCTCCCGTCCGACCACTACGACACGCCATCTCTAATGTCGTTTCATTACTCCGATTACAATTTCGATAAACTTCTTACTTTTTTTGTAATTTGAGTAAAAATTTTTACCCTATATGAAAATTTCTGTTGTCAGAGAGATGGCTCCCGAGATTCTCCCGAGGTGGTGCTGCTAGCCGAGGAAGGGGCCGAGGCAAGGAACCCTTGGAGGTCGACACGGAGGAAGTCCTCGTCGTCAAACAAGAGCCGGTGACTGTTAAGGAGGAGGTGTTACCAAAGGTCGAGGTCAAGGAAGAACCGATGACCATCAGGGAAGAGATTGCTCCCAAGGTTGAAGCTAAGGAGGAGCCACCGTCAGAGAGTAGTAGCATCGGGACTGACCCTCCTGTCCCTACAGAAGACCTCAACCAGATTGAGCCTTCGTATGCAAAGTGGCTGAGAGAATGGTACATGCCTCAACGTAACTATGATCCCTGGCTATGAGGATTCATCGTCTGACTTGCGGTCTTTGCTGAAGCCAAAGTTGATTTTCCTTTTTATTGAATATTGAATATTTGTGTTTAAATATTGAATATTTGTGTGTTTTATGTGAACAATTTGAATGCTTGGGATATTTGTGTGTTGGAATTGTTTGTGTTTTGTATATTGGAATATTTGTGTGTTTTGTATATTTGTGCTTGGGATATTTGTTTTATTGAATATTTGTGTTTTTGTATATTGGAATTGTGTATATTGAAATTGTGTATATTGGAATTGCTTGGAATTATTTGTGTGTTTTGTATATTGGAATTGTGTATATTGGGAACGCCCAGTTTTATGCTATTTTTTTTCAAAAAATTCCCAGCTACCGATGGACTGGCGACCACTTTCCGACGGACTATCCGTCGCTAACTGGGGGATTCCCAGTTAGTGACGGATGGGCGACTAAAACCCGACGGGTTATCCGTCGCCAAGGTCCTGGAATTATGAAAGATATCCAGGAGCCTGTCGACGGAATATCCGTCGCTACTCCGTCGCTAATCCAACGAGGTTAGCGACGGATGAGCGACGGATTAGCGACGGATGTTGCGAATCAGAAACCCTCTGATACGCGTTTAGCGACAATTTAGCGACGTATTGTCCGTCGCTAATCTTTGCTATATTAAAATTTTAACCTGTCGAAGTTGACGGGAAGCCGTCGGCTAGCCGTCGTTAACTGTTTTGATTTAGCCAATGGTAATCCGTCGCTAAGTAATCGCTAAGCGACGGACTAGCGACGGACTAGTTTTAGCGACGAGGTTATTCCCGACGGATTTTTTCAGCCTGTATCCGTCGGTAATCCGTCGATAATTTCAATTAGCGATAGATTAGCGACAGATAGGGACGTCGCTAAATCGTTGTATTTTAGTAGTGTCTAATCAATCGGTAATCCTCGCATATCCTAAAAATTTTAGAAGGCTCACAGTCCACTCACCTTAGAATCTAGGACATGGTTTTAGGAATAATGAGGTTAGAAAAATTTCAAAGTCAGGATATTGTACCCCGACTCTTGTTAATAAAGAATAATGCACGGTGTAACGAAATACGGTAGATATAAGTCAAGTCAAGGATCGTTCCTCAATAAATGAAAAACGAGTGTGTACACATGGTCGATAAAATAGAATGATCTACTCGTCCATAGTATACAAGAGTTATCGACGGGGTAACCAACTCTAAGGCACATCATATGAAGAGATTTCTAACAACTGAGTCGTGAATTTCTATTTGTGTCAAGTCTGCCAGACTATTGTCATAAGGGTTCTAGTGATATGGGTTGTAGTGATCATGTATTGCTGTTGATAACTGGTAGATCATAATATGACAGGGTATTTAAGCTATGGTATTGGCTCAGTTAGTGACTGTGGTGTACTAACACTAGTTAGGTCTTAATAATAAAATTTATATAACTAGGGTAATATTTGTTGGAAACTAATCTCGAAATGAGTGTCTACCATAGTCATGGTAAAAGATCGTCCTTACCTTTGTCTATCCATCTTATGTCTAAACTGTGGGCTTTGGTCGAGGAAAGGTTGGGTTAAGGCTTGAGGGTTGCTAGTTAAAGCAAGCTTCAAGCAAATAATTAGAGACTCACAACATTTAGTTTCTTGAGAATAGATAGTATCCTAGGTTGGCATTTTGACTAAGGGTAAAACCCTAATCAATCTCAAATTCAGATGGCTAGAAGGTCCCAATAGTAGTTTGAGGGTCGAGAGGAGAACGAGTAACTCAAAGCAAGGTTCTAGTTACATGGCTGGCCGATGGTAGCTACACTTGTGTATACAACTATCATAGCCATGGGGGATACTCTGTATTTATCTACCAATTACGAGCTTCCGTCTTTCCAAATCAGTGAAAGACAAAATAATAAAGAGTTCAAGAAAGATGTCACTGAATACAATCACGTGATTCAAGGGCGAATGTATAATTCAAGAGGAATTGTCAATGCAGTCGCGGATGAGATCCTAGAGACATCTATATCTTAATCCACGTAGGTTAATCAGAGGGAGGGCGAACCGAGTGCACTAAGGTTGATCAGACCGTAATACATCGATTTTGATTAGACAGTATATTAGTAGGCGTCCCCAATAAACATATGTCTTGAATCAAGCTCGATAAAAGAGTAAGCTTACAAAACTAGACTGTAATAGCAGCATTGGTTAAGATAGTCAAAATACAAGTATGCGAGATTTTTGAAAGGAGTCACAAGTAGTTCGAGTTTTGTGAGAATCAAACCTTACCCGGTGTTCTTGCTTATACAGTCTTCCTACTATTTTCTTATCCATAAGGCCTTGGTCGACTAATGGGTTATGGACCTCTATATTCTATATTCTAGGTAAACCTATTAGTGTCAGTCAATTACCTCGTCAATAGATCACAAGGACCACGGAGTGCTAGGTTGGGAGACATACTACCCAACTTGTAGAACTTTTACTAGTATTAGATTTGGATCTTATGGGACACACAGGGCATTTTCCTATCCTCTATAGTATCATAAACTTGTAATCATGTCTGAAGTCATTTCATCGAGGATTATGCCTCGCCCGTATACTCTGGCTGTGGTAAACCCTTGGTTTCGTAACTCAAATATGATACAAAATTGAACATTTCTTAACTCTATCCAATATTGACTCAAGGGTAACTACGGTCAAAAGAGGACCACTAGCCATAGTTTTAGCAACATTCTATAACCTATATTTTCTTAAACTAATTTCAACTCTAGGGGTCGTGCCTCGCCAGTGCGCTGCTGGCTGCAGTGAATCCATAGTCTCCATAATTCAAATAAATGGCAACAGTGCGCTGTTGTCCTGCCATTATGAGTTAACTAACATTCTTTAACTATATCTGTAAAAAAATTCATGAGCTTCTAGACATTCAAACAAGTTGACTATGAAATAAAGCGTAAGTATTTGTCCTATCAGTCACAACCCTCAAACTAAAAGATTGAACATGGAGAAAATAACTGAAGACAAAAGAAATACAAACATTCTCGTATCTATTTCATGTGTATTCAAACCATTGAGGAAAAACTTTGAATCGAAACTAACTCGAGGTTCGTATATGGATAACATAATCAGAAATTATATAAACAATAATTCTTAGGGCAAAATAGGAACTAAACAGGCAATTCGGACTAAGATATGAGGATAAAATCTAAAGAGGCAAAGAGAAGGAATTGAACAATTTATTAAGGTTAGATCGTTAATTCTATGAAGCCCTGTCTCACCAAGTGAATAATCTATCAACATTTGATCATATCGTCATATCAAGAGGTAATAGTGTACCTATGGAGATCTGACAAACTATCAAAATTAATAACTCATTATCTAAATTGCATGGCCTAGATTACCCATCGGTAAATTTGTATAAGGGACTCCTAGTCCTAGTCATTCTCTTAAATTAAATTAACCCTAACTCGTGAATGAGCATTTCCTTGTCGCAGGCTCGCAATAGTACGACTAACTTAAGTACTATCACGAGTTCGCATGATTTGCGAAAACAGACTTGTATGGGCCACCACAAAAACTTGTCACGACCCGCACCCGTTTTCTGGGATACGAATGCGTGTCCAAGCCAGCCTACGTCGCAGTGTCGGCGGTAGAACGCTGTATAGCCACAATGCTCAAAATCACAAATAATGCTCATTCACAAAATTAATTTAATTTACAATATTCATAAGTTTTACATTTACAGAAAAATATAAACTCTTACAAATATTGAAATGATTACAACTCATCTATCTAATCTCTAGATTTTCGTCTGCAAGTACACCCGTAACTTCCAACGCTAAGTGAAGCTATAGCTAACCTAAAAAATGTTGGTTTCCAGTCAGGAATGGAACGAGTACAATTCACTGAATGCAGTTTCAATAAATAAAAATGACTATACAACAGAGGTTAGCCTTTAAATATATGATTTGAAAAATAACCACAGAAAGACAAAATAAAACTAAACAAAGGAAAACAGTAAATAAATACAAAGACAATACTTACCGACAGACTGAAGTACCTTTGATATGTGATCGGTCTCGGGATAATTACACGACACGGTCTACGATATCTACACTGTATAATGTACACGGTCTACACTGTATAAAGTGTAAGATCCCTAGAGGGGGGGTGAATAGGGTCAAGCTAACTAATCAAGCACTTAGCACAAGCTAATGGAAAATTTAAAATATAAGTGCAAGAGAGGAAGCAACAACAATACTGACACACGATATATCCTGGTATCCTCCCAAGGGGCACTCCAGTCCCGGAACTCTCTCCGGCTTTAATCCACTATTTGAGTAAATAGTTACACACGAATTTGGATCCGAAGAACTCGCCTTCTTCTTATATGAGAGCTTTAGTCCGAAGACCTCTCCGACTTCAACCGAGAGTTTGGATACGAAGACTCTCCAACTTCAACCGAGAGTTTGGATACGAAGACTCTCCAACTTAACCTTTCACAATAGGTTTTGATCTCCTTATACAACAAGATGAAGATCTTACTTTTCAACTCAATAACTCTAACACAATTTGTGGATGGCAAATGAAAGCTTTGTAGAGTTGTTTGTGGATAGGCTTTGGTGGTTTAGAAATTTTTAGGCTCAAAGCATCAACTTTAAATGAAGGGGTTCAAGGCTATTTATAACCAAAGCATTGAAAAGAGCTCAAAGGCAACTTTTCAGTCAGCGATCGGTATACCGTCAGTATGAACCGGCATACCGTCGGTATACCGGTCTGGAATGCAACGGCTAGAAATATAACCGTTGGGATCATTAAATGCTCGGAATTCGACCGTTGGATTTTCAACGTTACTGAATCGGTATACCGTCGGTATAGATCAGTATTTCGTCGGTATGCCGATTTTGTAGACAAAAACTTTCTGTGAACAAAAATCGGTATACCGTCGATATGGACCGGTATACCGTCGGTATACCGATTTATATTCGAAAATGATCCTGGGCTAATTTCTACCCTTGCTTTCGATTTTGCCATCCATTTCTTATGTTTATAAAAATTCCTAAGACTCATTACAGACTCCAGATATACTGTAGCAGGTGCAGGCTTCTTCAGAGTCTTGAAATGATGATGGCATGGCTTGGCTTCTTTCCTTGATAGATGTTGGCTTCTTCCTTGACGGCAGCTGTCCAAAGATATCCAGTTTGTGAAAACTGAATACCTTTCGGGGGCTTCGCCCCCGAACCCCCGACGAGGGACGCTGCCCCCTCGACCCCCGTCTGCTGACCGGACAGCGGAACCCCCGAGTGCGTGGCTTCGGAGATGTCGTCGGGCGGTTCAGAGAAATCTTGTGGGATCTGTCGTCTTTGGCACACCATGATTTCTTCATTGCATATGTCCATATTGATCTTGCTTATTGCTTTTCTGTATGTACATGTTAGACGAACAAAATAATATACATGTAGCAAATATGATAAGATAAAGCACAGTAGGACAATGCTAAGTTTAAGTATAAGAGCTATAGTGATAGCATAAATATTAGTGATATCATAATGTTAAACTTAATTGAATAACCATAATCAAAACATAGTTTTGATTTTGGAAACTCAATTAAATTTAACATATATATAATAAAAACTCATATCACTAATAAGTAAAATAATAAGCACATATCACCAAAGGTATAAGCATAAGTAGAAATGTTATAGTGATAGTATGAAAATTATTGATAATGAAATGCTAAACTTAACAGATTAACCATATTCAAAAATATGATACAATCATTGGGCCAACATAAAGCAATAATGAAACACTGTCTACACGGTATAAAGCAATAATGAAATACTGTCTATATGGTATAATACAATAATAAATTACGGTCTACACGGTATACACTGTATAAGGTCAGATCACACATCCTTGGTACTTCACCTTCCCGACACGACAAAATATAACAAACATAAAAGACAGAAATCACATATCTATTGACTAACAATGAGGTATAGTAAAGCTCAATATCGAAAACAAACAATAAACTGTACTCGCCTGTGGTCCTTTGCTGGTGAAACCGATAATCCAAACCACTCAGTGTGCCACAACAGTCAAACTCGTACAACAGTCTCCAGATGCTGAAATAGACATTACCAACATTTTTAAAATAGTCAAATTAGCTATAATTATCTGTCTTTAAGTCCAATTCAGGATACAAGGGCAAAACGGTAATTTTGGGTCAAAACGGTGTCCGCCGTTGGACCCGCTTTGTACCGAAAAGTGTGCCATAGTCAATGGTCTCTAAAGTCGTCAAACTATATGTCTACGGATTCATTTTGATGATACGAACCCAACCATATGTCCAAAGTTGGATTCCGGCGGCCCGTGCACAAAATCGTCCGTTGAGTCGGATCATGGGGCCCGCAAAACGGCGATCCGGTCAACTGTCTCAGAATCGGACCAAACTTGGCATACAGGACCAAAAAAAACGATACAGTCCTGTTGGCACAAGTTTCATCTCGATCTGACGAGCGTGCACAAAGTAATTAAGAAATTTGCATAGAGGCCGATACGATAAATTTTGACGGATACGCATCAAATTCGTCGCGCACACGCAACCAATTTGAATTCTGTCAAAGCCCACACATCCATGAAATCATTACGCACCTTTCAATGCTTTCGGTTCACGACCACGTCGCCCAGATTGGCGGGATACACGTCGTATCGGAGGAATTTTCTATATTTTTAATATTTTGAAAACAGATTTTTCCTAATCTTTGAAATCCTGTAACTTGCTGTCCAGTGGATGAAAAGTAATTCTACAAAAGGGATTTTGAACTTGTATATGTTGTTTTCAACTGTCTTCAAATAGATTTTCTAAGCAGTTACTGGGTTGCCAAGAATTTATTAGTAAACAGGGGCAATCGGATTACCTATAAACTGTTTTTGAAACAGTTTTTCCTTGATATTAACATCAATTTTCGGGATCGATGGATCGACTCACCTCAAAACTGAGTATGGGGACTTCGAGAGGGTCAAGTAGGCTCTCTAGAGAAATTTACGAATTCGAAAACGACCTAGTATACAAGAAGATATTGGGTCAACTAGGGAGGTACCTGGCTGTGTTTGAAGAAACAGAGCATTGCTCTGTTCTGTCGACCTTGGCACGTTGCGACGGCGTCGAGGTGGCCGACGACGGCTCGTGGAGGCCAAGGGAGATCGCTTAGCCTCGAGCGTACCTCTGGTTGTCGTGGCGCGCGCTTAGGGTTAGGGTTTGCCGCACCCTCTCTCTCACGAGCTTTATACTCTGCGGTTTGCCAAACCCGAGTGTGGAGGAGCCTGGGTCGGGCTTGGCCCTGGGCTGTGCTGGGTGTTTGCGGTTAAGCTGCTGGAATAGTTTTTTTTTTAATCTTTGTTTTTATTGCTTGTTAACATATATATATATATATATATATATATATTTTTATATATATATATATATATATATATATATATATATATATATATATATATATATATATATATATTCACACACATATACATATATATAATAATAATAATACATCCACAATTCTAAATAGTTTCATAAAATTATCTTTATCTAGTATAGACTCATTTCGTATACGCATGTACATACATGCATGTACTTTATTTAACAATGAAATAATAACCAATAATAACTAATGATTCTATTTAATGACACAACAACATAAATAATAATAATAGAGTCTTGATGACAACTAGAAGTAATTAATGATAAACATAGTAAATTTGGGTAAGCCTGTCATGTGCCCACCTACATTGGTCTACAGAAACAATCTTATAAATAATTTAAGATACCATATCAATATTAATAATATTAATAATATTAATATTATTCATATATACAATTATTTTAGGAACCATTTATTTATCCCATTTAAAGTAAGGTAGAGGTATACCTCCCAATTTATGTCGACATGGACGTCTCTGGACGTACTGTCCGACTACATGGGCTTGGACTTGGTTCGGGTCAAGTTTGGGCTGACATGGCACAACCGGGTCACCTAAAAATCTATATTCTTAATTAATAAATAATTAAATCAAATATAGGAGTTAAGTCGCAACTTGGCCTAGTTTTTCTAGTTAGGATATCACTATGGCTCGGTCTTCCCTACAGGGCTAATACACTAGTCAAAGTACGCCATTGCACTATCCGTGCCACGATTTCTAGTCACCTTGTACTCCAAAACTCCACCATGGCTAAAGTCATCCACCGTAATAATTAACTAAGTAATTATTTATAAAATTCTAAAAATTCCCTGCTCAAAAGTGTGCTTATTGTACTGTCTATTCATGCCCTGTCGGTTATCAAAGCCCCCAACAAACTTCTTAAGAATTTAGAAAAACTGATGGCAGCCTTCCTCTGGAACTCTAAAGATCAACATCGGACCAGATGGATTTCATGGAGCAATGTGTGTCGGCCTACGGATGAGGGAGGGTTTGGCATTAGATCTCTTGACCAGGTAATGACTGCTTTACGTGCTAAAAGATACTGGACGGTAATTCAAGGCGAGTCGGTTTGGGCACAGTATATGATCAGAAAGTATGAGGATCCGACCGCTCCCGGATACTCCCTACCATACTCCCCCTCCCCACTGTAGAGATCTATGATAAAGATTTTTGAAAATGTTTACTTCAAATGCCAATGGATTCTGGGCCATGGCAACATACCCATCTGGGGTCAGAACTGGTGCGGTACTTCTATCCCCAAACCGCAAGAGTTCATCTACAACCCTTTCATCCGTCAGGTGATGACCTCACCTATGGTGCGTATGTCCTTGGAGGAGGAGGTTAATATTTGGGATTTCCTGACTGTTGAAGCCAATGCCTGCCTGGACGGGATTATTCTCAACAATGAAAAGGACATGATAGTTTGGACTCCTGACCGTCACGGAGAGTTCTCTACTAAATCTTACTGGGACCACCACCGCAGGAGAAACTCGATCGACGCCTGGAGTAAATTCTACTGGAACAAGTTCATCCAGCCGCGCATAGGTGCCTTTCTTTGGCGTCTTCGCAAAAACGCTATTCCTGTAGAGGCCAGACTTATTTTCATGGGGATCAATCTCGCTTCGAGATGTGTGTGTTGTGCTAACCCGGACACTGAAACGAATAATCACCTGTTCATCTTGGGAGAGAGGGCTCTGCGGGTTTGGCTCCACTTTGGTATCAAGTTCAACCTCCCCACCTCGCATTCCTCGATCGACCAACTTGCTCATGTATGGCTTCTAAACTCTTCTCCCTCCACCCCGACGGTCATTAGCAGGAACATTATCTTCGTATCTGGATTATGGGAGATCTGGAAGCAAAGGAACTCTGTTCTTTTTGGCAATGGGCAGAGAAACTATCGGGACATCATCCGACAGGTTACCACTCAGCTTCAACACACCTTCTCGGCACATAATCTGGAAACAGACGGCTTAGGAACACTTCCTGTCATCCGGGGGATCAACGCGAGATGGGTGGCTCTGAGGATGGGTCAGAAGATAAACATGGCGGCAAAAACCGGAGATCTCCCGGGAATTGCGTGTAGCGGTATCATCAGAGACAACCAAGGACATCTTCTCTATCCCTTCTCCATATTCATGACTGATATCACAAGCCCTCTTCCTGAAATCGACGCTCTTCTCAAGATGATTCACTGGTGTAATGATCAGAACATCCAGATCAGTGAAATCGAAACATCCTACGAACTTCTCACCAACATCATTGCAAATAAATCCAAACCTCCATGGGCTCTCAGATACAAGATCCGCAACATACAACAACTGATAGGATCGAACAACGCCATTGCACATATTCCTACTACTGCTAATGGCGTGGCCAAAACTCTGGCGTCTCTGGCACATGACTCTAGAATCGATCAAATTTTCGTCCACACCTGCGATCTACCACATGAGGCCAACAACGTCCTGCTTAAGGACCTATCTGGTCAATAGGGATTTATTGTTTATGTCCTTCTTTACATTTTGTTTACCCCTGGGTAAGCCAGGGTGGATAGTTTTATTTTCCTTTGTTACCCCCGGAACCCCCGGGGAGGATAGTTTCTTCTTTTGGCCAGGCCTATGACCTGGCGTATATACTTTTGTAGGTCGTCGGGCTATCTCCCGGCGCCATCTTTGAGCTTAGGCTCCTACTATATGAATAAAATTGTTCTGTTCCCTTAAAAAAAAAAAAACTCGTGCCATCTCTAATGACGTCTCATTCCGTTTTCTATAAATTTTTCAAAGGTTTTCTCTTTTAGATAAATATAAAAAACTTTCTCCCTTTAACTAAAATTTTATGTATATAATAGTATAGATTTTTGGGTAAAGAGCATTTAAACCCTCCTTAGAGTTGCCTCGTTAGCAAATTAAGACCTTTTAGAAAACTTATGCGGTTTGCACCTCCCGCAAACCCTGTTTTGAGCACAATACCCCTTCCCGTCAAATTAACGTCAAAAGTAGCCGTTATCCACCAAATTAAGGGGAGAGAAATTATTCAACTCCCCAAAATACCCCTCCATTTGACCGTTGGGCACAGCAGCTCCTTCTCTATAAATGCACAGCAGCTCTTCAAGTTGTTTGAAACATTACACTTAAAAAGGACACACACATTCTATTTTCTACCTATTAATCCTTAATCCGGTAGGCTGTAGGGAAAATGACGTTTATTTTTTTTTTCTTTATTCCTTTTTATTTTACTTATTTGCTATAATTTAATGTGTTGAAATTTTTTCTTACCTACAGATATCCAATCCAACTGCAAATTATGGCTAGTAGCTCTCAATCTTCGTTCTCAAGACGTCCAAATAGAAATTACGGAAGAACAATTTGTTGCCACTGTGGGTTAATTAGTCCACTGAAGACTTCATGGACACCAACCAATCCTGGAAGAAGATTTTACGGTTGTGCAAATTATCCAACAAATTCTTGTGGTTTTTTACTATGGAAGGATGAGAAACTTTCAGAACACTATCAAATTCTTATGTGGAATTTAATGAAAGAAGTAAAGGAGCATCGAGGCCAAGGTTTACAGCCTATTCCAAGAGGATCGACAGAGGCGGTGGCAGCAACTGAATCCAGACCATGCTTGAACATACATATGTTGCAATTTATTTTAGGTTTTTTGACATGTTTAGTACTATTTAAGTTATTCGTTTAAGAAATATGGATGTGATGAATGTTCCAGTTGCAATTCAAGTATTGTACCCAATGTAAACTGCAGTTATAGTGCAAATGAACTGCCAATTAAAATTTGTATCTTTATTTACAAGCAACATTTGGAAATCAAAATCAAATCTTCATTCTCAACACATGCCAAAGCTGCAAATGAAGTGCCATCAAAATCAACTTGCCAGTGGAACACACTACTGCCATCAAAATCAAAATAAATTCATCAACATATCCACCCTTTAAACAGACATCAAAATCAATTCATCAACATATCCACCCTTTAAACAGACATCAAAATCAATATAACTGGCAATATAAACTGGCAAGTCACCACAGACATAAACTGGTTCACCAAACTTTCTTCAAAAAACTGGCAATAAACTGGCAAGTCACCACAGACAGAGCATATTCACTAAACTGGTTCATCAACATATAAACCCACATATAAACTTTGAACAATATAAACTGGCAATTCACCAATGTAACTGCAACAAAATAAATGGCCAATATTCACCAATGCAACAATATAAAATCTGGCAACTACTTTAAACACATTATAAACTGGCAACATTCACCAATGTTCATCCATTCATTTCATCCACAGCACAACATATAAACTTCCTTCAACAACATTTGATCCAATTGTACAAGAACATGTGAGTTGACTACTACTTAATTACATCCAATCATGTCATTCATTTCTTAAGAGTTCAAAAGCTGCACATCCAAATAGTGCCTCCTACAGCAGCATTATGCAATACTGCAGGAAAAAAATGAAGAATAGTTAGGGATAGTGCTGAAATGAAAGTGTTATGAACAAGTGCAGCAGGGTCCTGTGTGTAGCATGACAAACCTTGGTAGGGACAGCAGCAAGACCAAAATAACAGCCTCGTACAGCAACATTCAGCATGGCAAAATGATAAACTTGGTAGGGACAGTGGCTCAGATGAGTTAGTGAGTAATGGATAGCAGGTCACCAAAATGATAAAGACCCCACAGCAACATTTAGCACCACTTAATGAGGTAGGGACAGCATCATGCTCCCCACAACAGAGCACCCCACTTAATGAGGTAGGGACAACATCATGCTCCCCACAGACAGAGCCCCAAAATGATAAAGACCCCACAAACAGAGCATAAAGGGTCCCAATTAATCATTGCCACATATATCCATTTACTCACATAACTCGAATTCATCATTGCCACATTTCAAATAGGGTCAGCAAAATGATAAGGACCCTGTCCTTGTCTACAACCTATGAGAGATAAATGTATAGACAAACAAAAATTAAAAAAGAGTAACAAATATGATAAGGAACCTGTCCTTGTCTACAACATATAAACTGTCAACAATATAAACTGGCAATATTCACCAATGAAACTGCAACAAATTTAAAATGATTAAAATGCAAATACGTACCTTTGGGAGCTAACATTCCCCCCCCCCCCCCCCTTGCAACACTATCAGAATTATGGTCCACATTTCCTTCAACATGTGGTGTTGGATTACCAACACACGCATGTAGAGATGACCTTGGTAGCTTAGGCCTACCTGGTTTGCCTTTTGGCACTCTCTCCCTCTCTTTGAAAGGATTTGGGCATGCTCTAGAGTTGTGTCCTAACTGCTTGCAGTTGCCACAGGTGACAGGGGCTCTAGTCATGACATTTCCAGTCTCCTTCTTAGCCATTCTTTCATCATCTTGTTTCTTTCTCTTCTTTTGCCTTCTCCCAGTTTGGACATGGATCACAGGGGGTATCATGGGTACAACATTTTTAAGTTGTCTTAGATTCCTCATTGAAAGAGGGTTGATTACCTCTGCATAAGCCTTCAAGTAAGTAGACTTGTGATAGCACTTGTCTACATAGTCATCAATACAGTGCCTCTTCTTCTTGATACATGCAGCTGCATGGTCACATGGAATACCTGTGAGTTGCCAAACTCTACAGGTGCAGCTCCTTGCTGCCAAGTCCACTGCCTCATTAAGTCCTCTCTGGCTCACTTCATATTTATTGAACCCAGAAGTAATAACCATACATTTTTTTGCACCCTCTTTGGCTTCTTCAAGTTTTTTCATTACTTTAGGAACAAGGACCCCATCATGAGCTCCCATTCTTTCTCTCTTCTCATGGAACCTTACCATGAGCAATCTTCTTATAGTTTCTAGAAGACAGATAATGGGCTTGTCCCTTGCTTTCAATATGTGCTTGTTCCATGACTCACACATATTATTGCTTGACAGCTCACACCTAGAATTTGTAGAGAACCCATGCTTTGACCACTGGCCTGCAGGAAGTTTATCTAACCATTCATAGGCCTCCTTGCTCACTTTCATGATCTTATTCATTGCTTTCTCAAAATCAATTAAAGTGTATGCCTCTGAAGCTTCCCACAGGAGATACTTCAACTTGGACCCTGGATGTTTCTTCTTGAAGTTGTCATATATGTGCCTAACACAAAATCTGTGCTCTGCATTAGGAAGAAGATTGTGAAAAACATCCAGTAGACCCTTCTGTCTATCAGAAATCCAGGTGATTGTATTTCCATCCATGCCAAGTGCATCCAATAGTTGATCCATGAACCAGTTCCAAGTTTCCTTATTTTCTATCTCCACAACAGCCCAAGCAATAGGGAAGAAACTGTTGTTAGCATCTCTTCCCACTGTACTAAGAAGTTGCCCTTTGTACTCAGTCTTCAGAAAACACCCATCCAGACCAATGAATGGTCTACAACCTTCTTTAAAACCCTTTATCACAGCCTTCAAGGTGTAGAACACCCTCACAAATCTGGTAGACTTTCCATCTTGCTCTAATTCTCCTTTCACCCTAACAACACTCCCAGGATTGGTAGACATCACCAGCATTGCATACTCCCTAATGTAAGCATATTGGTCTTGGGCATTCCCTTCAATCAACTCTAATGCCTTCTTCTTGGCCCTTGCAAGTTTGTATCTTGAACAGTTAATCTCTAAATCTTCTGCAATGTGGGTTCTAAACCCAGCATACTTCCACTCTGGATCATTCCTGAATCTGTGTACATATCTGTTTGCAAGGAATGTGGCAGTAGCTTGTTTATTGCTGTCCACCTCAACACGGTCCTTTGAATGGTCAGACATGAACTTCTTCAATACAAAATTCCCATGACCACCAAAAACACTCCCATGAATCCTCCACTGACAAGCATCATTTGCACATCTAGCTGTCACCCTCTTTGTTTCATTGTGCACCCACTTGATATTGTACTTGTTCTTTATGGCATGGAGCTTTAATGCACTCCTGAATTCTGTATGTGAAGCAAACCTCTGCCCTACATGAAGAGCCACATTTTCCTCCCTAACCAACCTTCTTGGGGTCACTACAGGCTCTGCTTGAGCAGTCCCTTCATCCTCATCATCAAAACTTTCTTCTGAGGAGTGTACACTAGCCAACTCATCACTGGGAGCATATTCAGAGTCTTGGTCAATGTCTTCATGTTGGACAAAACTACTAAAGTCATAGCCAACTGCTTCTTCATCCACATCTTCATGTCTTTCTTCATGCACATTGTCTTCATTCTCAACATTGCCTTCATTTTCAGCAGTCCCTTCATCTTGTACATGTTGAGGAGGCCCAGATCCTAACTCCACATCTTCATCAGCTTGAGCAGGCCCAGTCAAGTCTATATTGGCCCAAAAATCATCACCCAACTGCACATCAATCTCATCAGCTGCTTCAGAAGGACCACAGACAAATCTGGTGGTTGTAAACTCAGTAATAATAACATATTCACCATAGTCAATGAGTGACTCAACAAGCTTCCCCAGTACATAAAATTTGATAAGACAAGGGGTTGGAAACTTTTCAAAAAAGCTCAATATATCATTGTCACCCAATATCTGAGTCTTACTTCCATCTACAGGATCAAAATAATAAATTTCACATGGGGCCTGGACCCCAGCAGATGCACATAACCCATCAAGATCAAACCAGCACATCTCATCTCTATCCACACATTCTTTCAGTTCTAATGTCATACCCCCCACATATTGGTTATCAACACTAAAATCTCCCCCCACAAACATATTAACAACATACTTCGTATCCATTAATCCCTCTGCACACACACACAGGCAACAACAATTATAACATAACTAACAGACAAATAGACAAACATATAGCCAACATATAGACAAACATATAGACAAACAGACAATATAAACAAATAGACAAACAACTAATTAATGTAGAAACAAAAATGTATAGACAAACAGAAAGTCAACTAATTTAATATAAATTTAACTATTTTAATATAAATTAAACAATGTATAGACAAAGAGAGGGACAACAGACAACTACTTTAGTATAAATTCATCTAATTTAATCCTACCTACATACAAGGATCATATACTACAAACAACACCACATATCATGCATGAAAGCTGACATTTTTCTCAAAAATTTACTACATTTAACAACTCATATACTAAAGACAGACATGATTCATGCATTTTCTCAAAAAATTACGAAATTTAACAAATCATATAGTACAAACAGACCTCATGCATGCAATTTCCTCAACAATTTCAGAAATTTAACAACTCATACAATACAAAAAGACATCATTCATGCATTTCTTCTCAAAAATTTCAAAACTTTAACAAATATACTATAGAAAGACATCATGCATGAATTTTTTTCAACAAATACAGAAATTTAACAAGTCATACACTACATGCAGACATGATTCGTGCATTTTTTCTCAAAATTTTCAGAGGAAGAGTAGTAAAATTGTGAGAACTAGGGTTTTATAAAGTACCAGTACGAGAATACCCTAATAAGCTCCACTCCGATTTAGGGTTTGCAAATCAATTTAGCGTTTGCAAACCGATTCAGGGTTTGCGACCTGATTTCTTGTTTGGGAACAGATTTAGGGTTGGGGAAGAAATTTAGGGTTTGGAACGGGGGAGAAATAGTCGAGAACGAGAGAGAGCGAGGCGGGAGAGAGAGAGAGATAGTTGAGAAATGAAACGACGGTCCACTCTTTGGTTATATCCCAGGGGTACTTGGGTCATTTCACCCAAGAGTTAACAGCGGTTAACAGAAAAGTGGAATTAGGGGGTGTCTTAAGCATTTTTGCCTCTAACAGGGCTTTCTAAATCAATAGGTCTTTATTTGCCATTTTGTGATATCTAAGAGGGGTTTATATGCACTTTACCCTAGATTTTTTTGTAAAAAGAGAAGAGTTATCTGGTTGACTGGTTGCTACTTGTACCACCGACAACAAGTGACATAAAAAGCAGTTCGTTCCGTGAACACTGAGATCTTCTCCACTCCACTCCACACAAAAATAAAAAAATGAAGGAATCCGATCCGCTACCGACACTCCTCCCAACTGCCACCAAGAAACAGCAGCCCCTCGCCGACACGGGACGGAACCGCTACAAACTCTGCGCGCTCGCCGCCATCCTCCTCCTCGCCGCCTACTCCCTCCTCACCGGCACCGCCGCCACCCTCAGCTCCTCCTCCTCCGACGCGCCCGGCCGCCACCCCGACCTCGACATCCTGGTACGATCCCGCGCGTCCGACACGGCGCGGCGGCCTCTCCGTCCGGATCTGACTGACGCGGCTGCTGGCTGCTGTTTTGTTTCTTTTTTCAGGAGGTGCAGGAGAGGGAGAGGTTCGTGGAGCAGATGTGGGAGCTGTACGCGCACGGCGCCCACCGGGGCGTCCGGCTGCCGAGCTTCTGGCGGGCGGCGTTCGAGGCGGCGTACGAGGAGCTCGCCGGGGACGACGGCGCGTCCAGGGGGAACGCCGTGTCCGAGATCGCGAGGATGTCGATGACGACGAGGTTTCATCTGGATCCGGAATCTTCATCATCTTCTTCTTCTAGAAGATCCGATGCGGTTGCGGTAATTTTGTTTTTGATTAGGGTTTTTTTTTTCCTTGTGAGAAAGGGATGAACCCAGCCAAATTTTATTGATATAGAGCATCATAATCAAACATTATGTTGGATTGGATTTCGTTTCCGGTTGAGCCCTCAAAAAGGGGTGATAATGGAGCTGGTAATTTAGGGTCTGCTTGGATTGAGGGTTAAGAGAGTTAAGTGAGGGGAAGTTGAGGGAAAAATAAAACCATGCTTGGTTTTAGGGTAGGGGTTTAGGAGGGAGAGTTATAGAGGGTTAAATGAGGGTTTATTTCATCCTCTTTTGTCCATTTTTTAACCCCCAAATTGGAGGGTTAACGAGGGTGATTGAGGGATTTTGTTTAAAAAGTCATAAATATCCCTGATTTGTTTTATAAAATATCATAACTTTTTTCCTCCAATTTTTTTTCTCAACATGTTAATCCGTAGCTTCCTAATTTGTAAAGATATTATGACAAGTTCTAATTAAAATTTCAATCAAATTTAATTTTATGACATATGTAATAAGGTTGTTTTAGTAACTATCATATTTTTATTAAGGGAAGATTTATGAAATGCCCAAAAACTAAAAAAGTTTTATGTAAAACCCACCGCTAAAAAAACTTTCATCGCGTGCCCAGAATTAGAGAAACTTATCCAAAGCGGGTTCCAAATGACCCTTTTGCCCTTCCTTTTAATTTATTGGAAACACCCACAAAACTGCTCTTAAAAAAAACGTTTCAATACTCCATCTTCTTCCATACGCTGCTCACTTTCGAATCTAGGTTTTCTCCTCAAAAATCTTCAAAAACTCATCGAAAAATTTCGGAAAGACCGGGACGAACGACAAAAGTGCTAAAACGGAGGTCCAAACATCATTTTTTTGCGAATCTAAAATTTCGGAAGGCCGTCTAACGGTGAAGCTGTTACTTTCAGTCTCCTCGACGATACGCTCATTTTGCGACAAACGGGACCTCGTTTCGACCTCCCAGTCAAAAGTTATGGCCCTCCAAAGTTTCAGCTAACCATAAAATGCAGGAGAATGGCATTCTCCGTCTAATTTACACGGATAATGACCATTCTCCGTCTTAATTAGGACGGAGAATGACATTCTCCGTCTTAATTTACACGGAGAATGGTCATTCCAGTGTTAAAACGCAGGAGAATGACCATTCTCCGTGTTAGAAACACGGAGAATGCCATTCTCCGTGTTAAATGAAACGGAGAATGTTATTCTCCGTGTTAAATAAAACGGAGAATGGCATTCTCCGTCCTAATTAAGACGGAGAATGGCCATTCTCCGTGCTAAATTAAACGGAGAATGACCATTCTCCGTCTTAATTAGGACGGAGAATGCTATTCTCCGTGTAATTTATCACGGAGAATGGTCATTCCAGTGTTAAAACGCAGGAGAATGACCATTCTCCGTGTTAGAAACACGGAGAATGTTATTCTCCGTGTTAATTAGGACGGAGAATGCCATTCTCCGTATTAATTAGGACGGAGAATACCATTCTCCGTCTTAAATAAAACGGAGAATGTCATTCTCCGTCCTAATTAAGACGGAGAATGCCATTCTCCGTCCTAATTAAGACGGAGAATGGTCATTTCCAGTGTTAAAACGTGTAATTTAGTTTTTTCAGGAATAAAGAGTTTCGTTCTTCTTTCAAAGCGATGATAATTATTATGGAAAAGAAGAAGAAAGATCTTCTCTCCACAATTGAAGATCTGAGTTCAAATGTGTCCACGATGAAGATGATGATGATGGTGATGATGATGACGAGCGATGATCTGAGTTCGACTGAAGAAAAACACACCGAACTACGAACGATCTTTGCGATCTCTGCTGAATATGAGAGCAATGGAATTCAGATTTCCCGTGAAGAAGAAGAAGACGAAAATCGCAATCCAGATCTGAGTTTTTTGAATTCAAATACATATAGATGACCAATTCGCGCGGAGGGGTAGTTTCGGTATTATAAAAATAGCAGTTTCTAGCCGGTGGCATCTAAAAGGGAATCTTGGAATATTTAACGTGAAAATACTTAATTCTGGATATTTCATAAAACTTATCCAGCGGGTGGGCATTTCATAAAAGCCCACCCCGAAATTGGGTTTCTCAGCAATTTCCAGTTTTTATTAATCACCCTCTCACTCAAAACCTCCAATCCAAGCAAGAGTTATTAAACATCCCCCACTTAACTTTTCCTCTAATCCAAATAAGGTTCTATGTATTGACTCTACTCCCCCTCGCTTAACTCCCCCTCATTTAACCACACTTAACTCTGCTTATTTTTCCCCCTCAATCCAAGCAGACCTTTAGTCCCACATCGGATAGAAGGGGGGGGGGAGGGGGATCATGAGGTATAGATAATTGGAATTGGTTCAGGCCTTACAAGTAGATTTCTCAAGATATATGGGCCCAATTCAATATCGCAGGGTCAACTCCGATTCGGGTCACACCGCGTTCCCAACAAGGGGTATCAGAGAACATGGTTACGGGGCGGGTTTGGGGTTCACAATTGTTTTTTAAAAAAATCAACTTTTAGAGGATGTAGCCTTCAGATGGGACCTCAAGAGAAACAAAGAAGAGGTAAGAAATATGGTAGGATATTAGTAGATGTAGTTATATTTTTTTGATAAGGATATGAATGAAAGAAAAAAATTAGAAATCCTCGAAACACCCCGATTTGGGGTGTTTATAAAGTCACAAAAAATTACATTACACTGGTTTTGGGAGGTTTTTGAGACGACCAAAACCAGTCTCTCAAAAAAATTACCATGTAAGGTTTTTTTTTAACACTTCATGAACGATCGGCTCAAAAAACCCCAAAATCGATAAATATATCATTGCCTAAAGAGCAACGAAATCGATTCGAATGAAGAAAAATAAGAACAATAAAAGTTCCCTCCTCTCTTTGCTACTGATATATGCTTACAGAGAGATCAAGCGTTCAAACCTTTAATAAGAGTAGCCCCATATAATTTGATATGAAAGGTTCTACTATTTCTCTTTTGCCATATGCATCGTGGATTGCTTGCAACAATATTGGTTGATCTCAAATTGGTCAAGGAAGAATCAAAATTTGTTATACAAGTTGATAATTGAAGCCTCTAAAAAGTCCCATAAAGGTTGTTAGAAAGAGCAACTTAAAAAAGACATACTTTTTTGAGATAATGCTAGTCATTATTGACTGTCCTTGTCCTCATGGTCTACTAGCACCAAGTTTTAGTAATAACATGTTTGTATTAACCTACCTACTGCACACCCAAAATTTTAGTCTTGAGGCTCCCGCCTCTGCCTTGAGGCCCCATCTAGATCTTTTAGAGCTTTGCTGACTCGCCGTCTCGTGCTGCCTTAAAATGTTTGGGGTTAGGGATTTTCTGGGAAGAATTGCAATTGGGATGAAGATAATTTTGTGGAAACTCCAAATTTTGAACCTAAAAAGCACATAAGTAAATCAATCCGACGTCTAAGCATCAGAATATAGGAATGTGATTTCATATGGGAACTGTTGTGCATTTTGAGTACTAAACACAACCTAAATAAACCAAAGAGAAATAGATGGCGACCAAAGAGGAGTTTAAAGAGAGTTCATTATTGAAAATGTAATCTTCAGTACACAAATGTAAAACACTAGCTTTTTGGTCGTAAAAGTTCTGTACATTAGGTGTTCTTTTAAGTAGTTTAGCCATCAAAGTTTCATTTTTAGGCTTCATTAAACACAACAAAACAAGCTTCCTATCCTGTTATTTCAAACACTAATTTCGATATAATGCTTACTATTGATATCTCAGGAACTCCGTGATGAGTGTACATACGAAGTTCCATAAGTTATAATTAACTGCATATGACTGAAGTACGATTTAAAGACATGATATTGCTATCAGAGCCTATAAAAGGGTCACTGTCGGTAGTTTCAACGGTTTTGGATTTGAGTATTGTGTTTTGGCATTTCATAACACGAGGCTTTTATCCCAAAATTTTGGATTTACCTACATGAATCCTCATATTGTCTTTATGTCTGTTAGAGGATGATTTGGTTTCTCAAATTTGTAAATTCCTGTTTAGCAACCCCAATCAGTCATCTTAGGTCTACTGTACTACTACTAATTAATTCATCTCTGGCTCTTCAGTGGACATATCCAGGCCATGTCAAATGATTTCTCTCATCTTACCATCGATATGTGTCATGTCCAAGTCTATGTTGTCACAGGCGACGCCTAGGCGGCCTAGGCGCGCAGGTTGGAGAGAACTCGCCTCGACCTGGGAAAAATTCCCACGGGTGAGGCGATGCTCGCCTAGGCGCGCCTAGGCACCCGCCTAGGGTCGCCCATGGAAAAAATGAACCGCTTAGGGTCGCCTAGGGCCGTCCAATTATACTTACTATCTTGACTTGATGTTGAGCATTAATTATTTCATCTTTTTGGCTTCTTATATTCCTTTTATGCTTATTGGTTAATGGTTAATGTTTATTGCTCATTAGTTATACTACATATTTGTTGTATACATAAATGCATAATTTTTTGATTCAAGAGCAGCGGATCCTGGGCGGGGGCGCTTAGGCGACGCCTAGGCGCGCCTGGGCGAGGCGGGTGGCCTGTCGCCTCGCCTCGCCTAGCGCCCAGTACAACATAGGTCTAACTGTCCATGGATGTGTTCATTTCTTATCATGTCTTTTAGCGAATTGTCATTCAATCATTTCAACATCCGCTTTTTATCTACGCTAATAGTTTGGACATAGATGCTTCAATTGCCCAACATTCTAAACCATAAACCGTAGTTGATCATATTACTTTCTTACAGCATTTCCTTTTCAATTTCAAGGATATTCTACTATGATAGAACACTTTGAGAGCTCTTTTCAGGCGCAACCATCTATATTGCTTTAGTTATACAAAGAACATCTCAATCTCCTCATCATGATAAGTGTCAACCGTAAATAGCAAAAACCAAACTTTTAGGTATCTCTTGACCCTTTTAATAAGATTTGAGAATTTTTTATTGAAATACAAGAAATGATTAGTCAAAGTTTAATCAAATCCTCATAAATTATTTCTGTAATTGTGTCGGTTCTCAGTAAATAATTGCATAACTGCGTGATAGAAATTACAGTGTGGTCATTGCATACTTCAAATGGGGAGTTACCAATTATGGGATTGAAAGAAAAAAAAACTTTGTTTTAACTATGAAATGAGGGTAAAACTAATTCACTACACATTTTGGCAAGATTTAGCTAAATTATAGAAAATTCTGGCCATCTTGGCCTTGTTTGGGAAGTTTCGTTTGATTTGGGTGAATTTTACAATTTTATGGGGTAGTTTCAACAAATTCCAAAAAATTCTTCATAGTTTTGGTAAGTTTCACCAAATTTGGGCCATGACTCGAATGGGGGTGGAAGTTTCCAATACTAGCCTCATACCCTACGTATCATCTGCTACCGATTTTAGCATGCATTTTCAATTTTGTTTGGCACAAATCAAATAGACTTATTTAAACCTTGCATTCGAGTTGAGCAAAATCACAAACAGAACCCAAGCACAATTCTTGTTCTACTTCTACTTATTTATGATATCTTGTTAAACTTAGGTTCAAGCTGGCCTCTTTTGTTAATTCAGTAAGTCTAATTCGAGTTCAAACTGTTAAAACACAAACTATTTGCAGATATCTTCAGTTGATAACCCTAAGCTTCCATATATTAGGTCACATTTTTTATAATTGCAAAAGTGCCTGGCATAATTTACTTTATGCATTAAACTAAATTAGTTTAATTTAGTATAAAAAAAGGTTCAGGTAGGACCTTCTTCATATATGTGGATCCTGGGAAGTAAATGACCTAGGCCAATGTGGTATGTTGACAAATATGGGACTAGGAAGTACATTAATGTCAAGCACATGTGTGTCCGTCTTGGACATATATCAGACACAATTGAAACACTCCAAAGTATTTGCATAGCCCCAGAATCGTTGCCATTGCCGACAAGGAATATGGACTTCCTATATTTTACTATTTAAAACATGGATACATATACGGATATCATATCATTTTAAAATTCGCAATATTGTTATCCTTATCCAAGTATGATGGGTATTTCCAATATGAACATCATGGCCTCCCCCATTAGTTGATGGCACTTGAACAACCATATGCTAGTAAATCTCTGTGTATGTGTGATATAGATTATTTGATACTAATGCCAACAACAAAGTAAGTTTTAAAAAGGTAGTCTAGTGCTATGAGTCTCCTGCTTATGCTGGGCCTGAGGAGGGCCAATCCATCTTTGAGCGAATACAAAGGGCTTGCTAGCCTGCTACCCCAAAACTCCACTGTATTGACCCCAACATATTATATGGAATACATGATGGTTGAGTGAGGATGGTCTGATCCTGAAATAGGAGATCTATAGCTAGGGCCAGTAAGCTATTGGCTCTGAATTAAACCCTAATCAGCCCACATTCCTCATCAGACAAAAACCAATAGCATAGGTTGATGTTAAGCCAGTTTAGCAGAGCCCACGTCCATCTCGAATATTGATCCTTTGAGAAACACATAATTGTGCATGTAATCCTTCCTCCATGGTGGTAGCCTTTGTTTTTATGTCTTCAAGTTTCTAGATAAATTGTTGGAGTTTCACTTGTTCTCTTTTAGGTCTTTTTCTGGTTCTAAATAGGTGTCGAATAAAAGCTTAATGTAAGTATTTGCTTTCCTTTTTTTTTGTAGAATGCTGCCAAGGTGAAACAACATCAAATCATTGGCCGCACAAAGGCGAGATTGTCATCCATGGCATCTTCCGGAAATCAATAACATCGTTTCTAGAGTAAGAGATGCTTTATTAGGCACATATTTGAACCACAACTTAGTGTGACCACCGTGTGATCATTCCAAAAATGGAATGCCAACATTCGCCTCCACGCCATGGAAGTGATTGTAGCGACTGCTAATTCTGTTTTGGGAATAGTCACATGCATTTGTGGTCATCCAGGATTGTCCATTTCCTTGGCACGCGTTTACATACTTTTTTAAAGTGACGAGAATTATTTGTTTATTACTCATGTTATGTAGAGAGAGCTTTGAGGCTTTGTTATTTGTCAAGATAGTTTAAGCAAAAAGTAATTGTAGTTGTAGATTACGTGAAAACTTCAAAACTTCTTAGTTGAAATATGAACTGAAAATTTTAAGAATGATATTTATTGAAGGCTTTCTAGATTGCAAGTTTCTGACAGGCAGCAGTAGTTCTTGCTCATAGTTAAGATACTGTTCATGTCTATTCTATGGCAAATGCTTTTTCCAACAAATCTTATCCGTCTCAGGCGTTATGTGCATTATCATTCTTCAACTTGTTTGATTTCCTACATCTGAGCATTAAACCATGAGAACTTTACTTTCATTACTACTATGATTTAAGCTCAATACAATCAGGATTTATAAACTCCGTGACACAGGACAAAATCTAGAGAGGTGATCTATATGTAGTTATGCAATGATTTGATAAACTGAGATTAGCAGAAGTTTAATTGTAAAGCTAATACTGATAAACAGCTACCCAAATAGCCCTAGAAAATCTCGAAGCAAACAACTAAACCGAAGACTATGGATCGACTTTAATATAATCACAAAGTTGCACCACGCACCGAATCATGCTCTAAGGACGACGATCTGCAATGACGATGCCTTTGTTCCAAGATCCAAAAACAAGCTTGATCCAATTGCGAAGGAAAACAATTCTTAACAGATGTCACAAACGTGGATGAAACGAGTTGATCGAAACAAAAATGAACCTGAATCGGACTAGGTTTGGGTGCTAGCCAGACAGGTAGTCTGCAGTACAGAACCTTGGGCTGCTTTAGAGGCGTGAAGTTGAGTCATATGCCATAAAAATGGTGAAGATTTAGGAGCAAGATAGGAAGAAATAAGTTAAAAGTTAAAATCCTTGTATCTTCCACCAAGTGAGATTTTAAACTATCATGTGACCGATGGAGAACTAGATAACTCAGTTTCTGATGAAGGTGTTGGATTATTGAGCGTTATCAAACGTCTGAAGCCTTCAAATTCCTCAAAATGGAACCTGACTATTGGATCACGTCTATATCTTTGCAAATAGGTCAAATGGTAATGGTAAGATTAAGTAGTTAAAAGTATGGTTAACATAATTTTGACATTTGTCGACAGTTGACACAATGTAGACGTGATAACATTCCATGTCAAAGTTACAGTAGAACTTCAGTGTCTTAACAATTTTATGTTTAGGTGTCCATGTAGTATCATTGAATAGTCCTTCCCAATGTCTTGCATTTGATTCATGAAATAAGATCTTGGAACTTAAAAACTGTACACATATATTGCTCCTAATCTGATTTATTCTCCAGTGTGACTACCTTTGAGGTATTTTTCTTAAGATTGAGACAATTCAAAACCTCTTTTTGTTACTTGATCCTATAACTAATTGCAAGACCAAACTAGATAATATAGTAAAGGGATATTTTAGCAAATGCCCCCATTCAAAATATAGAAACTAGCATATACCCCCACTTTTTTTAAAAACTAACAAATGCCCCCATTCCTTTGTAGCCTTCAAATTCCTCAAAAATGGAACCCGACTATAGGATCATGTCTATATCTTTGCAAATAGGTCAAATGGTAATGGTAAGATTAAGTAGTAAAAGTATGGTTAACATAATTTTGACATTTGTCGGCAGTTGACACAATGTAGATGTGATAACATTCCATGTCAAAGTTACTGTAGAACTTCAGTGTCTTAACAAGTTTATGATTTTATGTTTAGGTGTCTATGTAGTATCATTGAATAGTCCTTAATAAAACCTTGGAACTTAAAAATTGTACACATACATTGCTCCTAATCTGATTTATTCTCCAGTGTGACTACCTTTGAGGTATTTTTCTTATGATTGGGAGACAATTCAAAACCTCTTTTTGTTACTTGATCCTATAACTAATTGCAAAGACCAAACTAGATTAGTGGGATATTTTAGGAAATGCCTCCATTCAAAATATAGAAACTAGCATATGCCCCCACTTTTTTTAAAAACTAACAAATGCCCCCATTCCTTTGTAGCCTTCAAATTCCTCAAAAATGGAACCTGACTATAGGATCATGTCTATATCTTTGCAAATAGGTCAAATGGTAATGGTAAGATTAAGTAGTAGAAGTATGGTTAACATAATTTTGACATTTGTCGACAGTTGACACAATGTAGACGTGATAACATTCCATGTCAACGTTACAGTAGAACTTCAGTGTCTTAACAATTTTATGATTTTATGTTTAGGTGTCCATGTAGTATCATTGAATAGTCCTTAATAAAATCTTGGAACTTGAAAATTGTACACATACATTTCTCCTAATCTGATTTATTCTCCAGTGTGACTACGTTTGAGGTATTTTTCTTAAGATAGGGAGACAATTCAGAACCTCTTTTTGTTACTTGATCCTATAACTAATTGCAAAAACCAAACTAGATTAGTGGGATATTTTAGCAAATGTCCCCATTCAAAATATAGAAACTAGCATATACCCCCACTTTTTTTAAAAACTAACAAATGCTCCCATTCCTTTGTAAATCAGCCAAAAGTTTGATTAAATAGTGGGGGATATCTTAAAATGTTATTTGTTCCATACAAAGGAATGGAGGTATTTGCTAGTTTCTTAAAAAGGTGGGGGGTATATGCTAGTTTTAATATTTTGAATGAGGGCATTTGCTAAAATATCCCTACACTAAACCATAGACTTTCTTTGGGATTTTTTTTTCTTTTAGAATATGCACTTGCTGAAGTGTCAGTACCTACATATTAACTCTCCACATTACATGTATTATTCAACTATATATCGCTGATTTATTTTAGGGTTGCTGATTGAGGTACTTTTTCACTTTCAAAAATATTATTTGATTACCCAAGCAAGTGGAATTTTGTATAGGGAACATTAAAGGAGTATATATGTTGGTAGAATTTACATGTTTCTCGTGAATGATCTTTCTTCAACAACTTTACTGCTTTGGGATTATCATGTCTAATAATTTACTGAGTCAAACTGTTGGTGAAATTCTCAGTTTGTCATATAATGTCATCAAATTTTGAGTAATGTTGCGTACTTGGTTCCATTTAAGGTTTTGTCATGATTTACATTTTCATGTCTTCTGATGGAGTCTCAAGTCTTAGGAACATTGATGCCTACTCATGAGTTTTGCATGTAGTTACTAATGTATGAAGTTCTCTTCTCCAGTTGGTCATCTAAATGTACATACAGAAGTAACATAAACAAGTTCTGATTGAATCATTCGTTATTATCATTTTCTTAGCAATTTAAGGCTGACACGGGTTTTTTTCTTGTGCTTTGAAGGATCTCCGGTCTGCAACAATTTTATAGTACAGGAAGATGAAGGCTGTCATATCCTTTGCATGATATTCCAACTGTTCCGTGGCTGTGATGTTGATCCCCACCTCCGTGCTTACTGGATGATACTTTATTTAGCATTTCTAGGTTATATTGACAATAAATCTATTATTGCTACAACAAAATTAAGATTATGTGCCAGAGGCATGTTTGTGCTTGTGTAATCACATGGAAATTTGTAATCACAGCTATTATAATATGTAACTGCATAGCTACTTTCTTTACAATGAAAAGACTAGTTATTTATCACCCAGCAAGTAAGCATCTTACTGTTCAAAATATGATTTGGTTGCTTGTAGCCTTGTGATCTCTTGTGGGGGCTATGTTCAAAATCATGTGTACTTATTGTTTGGTTTGGTCCAAGTGGGGTTAGGTTTCTGGTCTAGGTAAGGTTTGGGTTGAAGCAGTTAGGGTCGGATAACATTTAGGTAATAGGCAGACCTGTGGGCCGGGCTGGGCCCACCCGATTAATTGTGGGATGTACTGACCAATAGGTGGATGTAGAGAAAAGGCAATAAATAACTTGATGTGAATCAAGAATATCAGTTTTATTATGTTATTAGAAATATGTAATATAATTTTTTCATGAATCTAATGCCCGAGAATTTTAATGTTAGGAATACATAATTTTCGGTAATATTGCAATTGGAGCCAATTATAGTCAGGTTCTTAGTCCTTCTGCTGGATCCTGTGATTACTCTTTGAGCTGATAAGTGTCTTAATTCTCAACTCATTGATGGTTTATTTGGTCATGATGTACAGGCCTGACCTATGTGCATGTGTGAAGGGAGCTACCATCTTGCAACACCAAGAAAAGCCCTGCATGAACCAGTGGAGTCAGCTGCTTGAGACACGGAAGATGAGCTGTACTTCGAAAGGATTGCGATGATTTTGTTGCAAGGCAAGGTGAAGATAGGTCCAGATTCCTTGGTTCGTCGTCCAAGTGAGGTGTCAAAATTGTTTAGGAGGTCATGTGTCGATAAAGGAGATATTCTTAGCTTCTAGTAAAAGAGTGATTTATTCAAGATGCTCTGTTATATGCACATCCAAGAACAAAAGGAATCAGCTTACATTGTTCATTGCATGTTTGATTGGGAAGCTGTGCAATAATCGACAGTTAGATGATAAAAAAAATGTCATATGTTGTATTGTATCCGATAAAATAGTTGGTAATGTTGTTCGGATTAAGGTTTAGTTTCTAGTTCAAGTCCGAAAGGAGGAAAATAATGTGAACGTAATGTTGGCTATCGTGCCTGCAAATATTTTCGCACATTTTTTTCTGATACTTGGCACTATATTATATATTTTGATCGTTTTGGCACATAATGTTGGTATTAGACACATGCTAAGAAAGCTTGACTAATCTGAGTTTGATTGTCATTAACTTATGTTACGAATTGATTGTTATCTACTTCTTTGACTGCATTATTGCACTTAATTTTGCAATCAGCCATAAATTTTTATAATGCATGCATGTTTGGTACCAGTTGTCTTGTAATTGTGGATTCTGTACTTCCAATATTATTACTAACTTCCATTATTTTACATACAGATCAAACCAATAAACTATGTTCAGGAAGAAGCAGCTCAACTTCGTTCAACAAAAGGTAAACGAAGCTGAACCAATGTAACTCATCGTCATCTTTCTTCTGTGCTCATATTATTAAAATTGTTGTAATAAGTTGTCGTAAATTACTGATCAAACATGTTTGGTAACTATACTATACACTGCTATTTTGAACTATACGTTGAATTTAAGCTATTGGGAAAGATCAATCTGGACACTTTTGATAGGATGTTGTCATTTTGTCCGCACACTGTGACCGTAGGCTACGTGTCACCGTTCCATTAGCAAAAATTTCGGTGACAGGTCCAAACGAATAGGAGGGGCCAATAGGATTCAGCCACGTGGGTCCGGCCACAGACTAAAATTAACAGTGACAAGTTGTATCATGAAAGTAACCTTCTCCATGCTTTAATGCTTTGAATGACGAGAGCCACTTCTAAATATTCTTTTTTTTTTCTCGCTTGGCAATCAAGACAATTTTATGCTTGGTTTGGATATTTTTAGCTATGACTATCCCTTATTAAAAAGCTCCATGTGGTCAACAACCATCTCATCTCAATTTATTTTATTTTATTTATATATATATATATATAAATCCTGATCTTCCTAGCTCATGTTAGTTGGTCTGATTTTTCAAGCTCACATGGTGCTTTCATCCCCCCATCATTCAAGCCAGACTGACCTGCCACAATAGAAGGAGCAACAAAACAATTTCATGACCCTTTCTTTACTGACTCCCATATGTTTCAACAAAGAGAAATATGTATACATGAGGCCCTACACTCATTTAAAAATCTCATCTGCGTAGCTGTCACATTTTGCTTCTCTACAAGTACTTAGTAATAAAAATCATAGTCAAGCCCCATGGACATGTTAGGGCAATGTCACTTGGTGTTGGAACAATCCCCATCTACATTAAAGAAATGGTTGGAAATTGGTTATGTGTATCTAATATTTTTTTTCCTTTTTTTTTCTCAATGGAGCCTTGAAGTTATCATTGCCATATGGAAAAAGAAAGAAACTATTCCAATCTCTTTCCTTGGAGGCATTTGTAAACAAGTTGTTGTCTTTTTCATTAGCTTGTGGTGGATTAGGATGATAATGATGTTATTCCCTCTAACCTTGAAAGATACATGACCAACAACAACAAGAAGAAGAACAAAACAATCATGTCATATCAAGATGGAGAGGATTGCTTCCTCTTTTAATTTAATTGCCATCTCCAAATGGGAAGGATATGTACTAGTGGGAGAGGTGATGGCCTCCTCCTCCCCCTCCTAATAATGTGCTTTTTCTTTAACCCTACTCTACTACCTATTCAACCTAATCAATATCCATCCACTTGAAAGTGAAGCCATGACAAAGACTTTGGAAGGGGGGTTTGAAAATGTTGGGATTGGAAATTGGAATCCCCACTCTAAGTAAATGCATTGGAGGAGGGTGTTCCCTAAGATATCATTTTATAGCTAGGTAAAGGAGAAAGAGAGGAGTTGTGCCCTCCCATCTACCACTTTTAAGGTAGTGCATTGTAAGAAGAGGAGGAAAGGCAAATGAGTTGTCATGTAAATGCTTTGGGGCCACTTCAAAAAGAAAGACAAGGAGTGGGAGGGAGAGAAAGAACAAAAGGAAGAGTCCACACCAAATCTTTAAGATGTGTGCCCATTCATTCATTCATTCACAATAGGGAGATGGTTCCCCATTCATCCATAATACTTTTCCTTGGGGTCATCATGGGTCTTCAAAAACCCACCCCTTCCCCCTATTCCTAGGGAAAGCAACATATATAGGACTTACCAAAACATACTATATTTTATATGAATACTTTTTTTAAGTATATTTATCAATACATATTCTACATTTATCAATACATATTTTAAATAAAAATACATTGATAAATATGATTATGAGAATACCCATGTTAACATAACTCCAGTCAAATTAAAGGACAAGATGACAACCGCACATCTAAGGCCATCTCCAATCGGGGTTTCTATATTCCCTTTTTATGATAGAAATCTAACTTAGAAAAAATTTCTCCCAATAGTGATTTTTATTTCAATTTCTATCCTAATGTGACAGTGATTTATGATAGACAGTTTCTATGAGGATGTAGAAACTCTTGTAGATCTCATAGCAATTAATATTGGGCCCTCTCCAATAGTGATTTCTAAAATTGACCTTCGATCCTAGTTGTCATTGTACTTTAAGAAAAAAAAATTATCCGAGTTGGTAGAGTTTCTATATAGAAATTGCGCACATACAAAAAATATTCTCCAATGGTTCTTCGTTTCTATCCTACATGACAACAAATAAAATGATCAATTTAATGACATGGGGTTCAATATTAATTGCTATGAGAGATAATTTCTATGAGAGTTTCTATATGTAGAAACCTTTGTGTTCTTCATTGAAGCTCTCTATCCTACATCACCGCCGCCACATAGGATATAAATTGAGATATAAACCACCGTTGTGAGAATTTTTTTTTTTTTTTCTAAATTGAATTTCTATCATAAAAATAGGGGACATAGAAACCCCAATTGGAGATGGCCTAAGCATACAACTATTTTTTATTTTTATCCGCAATCATCGCCCCTAGGCACGCAGGATGCATGGACGTACGTACACGACAGATCCGAGCATAAGTGGGGTGCCCACCCCCCCCAAAAAAAAACTTTTTTCTATTTTTTTTTATATGAGTTAGTCCACTTTTAGCTTATCCAAATTTATGATAGCATACTCTAGCTACAGTTCCTGGATCCGTCCATGCGTACGTAGTATGTATCGATGCCTACACGACTTATCATTTATATGTCTGTCGTCTACTATTGCAGTAGACAGTCGGTCAAATATCGACAACCAGCACTAGAGCACCCGATAGCATCCTATTCCATAGTCAATTACCATTACCATTCCATGATACTCAGGTAATTATGAGTACAATCAGGATGGGAAATGGGATGGGCCCACATGAAAATGAAGGGTGCAGGACCACCATGTCTGTGTCTGTGCATTTATTTTACTGGTTGGAGGTGCCTGAACATGATCTGATAAATTGAAAAAAGAAAAAGTAAGTTAAAGAACACCCAGAAAAGGCTCCCATGTCCACTGCAACATCAGCATCAGCAACATCACACGCATCCACCGAGGCAGCTGTGTAGTGCAGGAAAATCCAGCACCACCACCACCACAACCACACCTGACTCTGACTGACTCTGACCCACTGCACTGCACTGCACTGCACTGCACTGCTTCCTTAATTTAATGTCTGCAAACACACCTGTGGCTGTGGGTTGGGGGGGGGGGGGGGGGGGGGGGGGGGGGGGGGGTGGGGGTGGGTGGGGGAGACCACATGGGAGCAGTCAATGGTGTGCATCATCATATTTGCACCAGCATCACAACAAATTATGTTGATTGTCTCTACTACTTTGGTATTTTGTAGTTTTATGATAATGTTCACATTGTGTAGGTTTGGATTTGAAGCGAAGTTTTATTTACCATATAGTTGGTATCACATATATTTATTAGGATTTTTTTATTGCAGCGGTGCCTTACGGATCGAGGTGATAATATGATGGCCCTTCATTGGAGAAGAATGAGACCCGGTAGTAGCAGAGATAACTTGGGTCAATAGAGAGGTTGCGTCAGTCTCGATCGGTCGCACGGCTCCTCTCTTGATTCGTCAGTCTTTTTCGTTTTTATTTAGAGTAATATTTAGGCAACTATTATATATGGACGCCACCAGGAGCGGACGCAGATTAAGCCAAGTTGCGTTAACAAATTCCTATCATTTTTTTTCCACTAACCTCCCTCTCTCTTTAATCCTTGCACGTCCTTCCACAATATATATATATATATATATATATATATATATATATATACACACGAATAGTCTCTTTGGGTTAAATATGTCTGGGATTTGAACTATTATCCAGGCAAGTATACGATACCATTGTTACAATATTTTTTTTATGCTTTATTATGTGATTTTATTTTTTGACTTTTTTATATTTGAGGTTCACCCGCTCACTTCAATTCATGTGTCCATCCTTGGTGCCACCTCCACCACTATTTGATGTCATCCACAATCTTCGGTCGAGGTTTTAATTGGATTCAACATTTCTTTTTCGAACTTGTATCCTACGATATCAATATTTCGTATATAAATATATCATAACATCGATTAAAAGAACTAATTGCTTTCCCTAAGTTTTTAGTTATATCTAATATATCTGTAATTCTCATATTACTCAATTTAAGTTATATAAAAGAATCATAATTGAATATTTGTCTAATTGATTAGTAGGTAAATAAATATTGTTGTTTGCAGAAGCACAGCCACGAAAGCGATGACAACCCAATTGAAGATAACGAACCAAAGTTTAACAGTACCAAGACAAATCAAACACAATATATAGTTCGATGACTATATCACCTAGATAAATTTAAATTTTTATAACTTTATGAACGATACAAGACTGAATACAAATATGTTGAATCATTTGTCCAAAGGTTTAACCCCTTTATCGAATTCAAGAAAAAAAAAAAGAGATTACAATGAAATTACTCATCATACCCTGTAATGATCTCCCTGAACAAAGTAGACAACTCTCTAAACAGATCTCATCTTTCGACTGTCTCGAACGACGAAGCCTAAGAGTAAAGTACGGATTTTCTCCTAGATATATGTGGACAAGCACCGTGAATCTACCGCAATGTGCTTCTCTTTGTGCCTCCACCCTCAACACATATATATGTTGAAAAACTATATTTTAGATCATAAAATAGTCCAGCACCAATCCTTGAAGATTTGGGGACCCACACTAGTGTTGCTCACCGATACACTAACACAGACCGAATTCGATCATACCGAAGCCAGTGAGTGCCGTTCGAGATTGACAAAGTTCGGACCGAATTCGGCCAAAACTCGGTCGGTTCTTTACAGAATTCATGTATGCTCTCCTGACGATGTTTCATGTCCATACTGCCTTTCAAACTCATTCCAAACTTCTCAAATCGAGACTAAACTCCAACAAATACATAAATTAATCATTAATAATTTTTCCTACAAGAACTCAGCAATATAACTTAATATTTGGTTGACAATGTTATTCAAAGGCTCATCTATACAATATAAGATAATAATAAGAATAATGATACAAGGTAAGTATACGAGATACCTTTAGTGTGCTTGACTTATTATGGTTTTGCTCAATAATATCAGGTTATTAATGTTGAATTTCTTTTCTTTTCTCTCTCTACGAGAGCTCTTTTTTTGGGTAGATACATTAATTTTTAAATATATATCTTTTATTAATGTAAATTGTGAGGTATGCTGATAGATATTATATGCATCAATATTTGACTTTTTTCAAAAGCATTTTGTTTACGTACACTTCGATTATTTGACACGCCGCCCATAAACTTACATTAATAGGTTGATTATTTGAAATAGTTTTTTTTCTTCACCTCCTTTACAGATTATGTCATTTACAATTTCAATACCTATTTATTTAGGCTACCCTAATTAGTTATTATATTACTCTCCAAATTGTTATTTTCTTTCTTTATATATAGGATGATGTCGTTATTGGAACTTCTAAAATATCATCATGTACTATTCTTTAATTTTCTAGCATTTAAATTTCAAATTTGTCCAAACATTAACACTATTGGTACTCCTAAAATATCATAATGTACTCATCACTCCATGCATGCACAAATTAATGTCATATTTAATGCATCAGCATATTTGGAATTAGAATGATAGAAAATTAAAGAGTAGCATAGAATGACATTTTAAGAGTGTCAATAACAGCACCATATATATATATATATATATATATATATATATATATATATATATATATATATATATATATATATATATATATTTGAAGCAATGGGTACTTGTGGCGAACTCGCCTCCACCGGGGATCGAACTCCCGATCACTTGGGCCGCATGCATCTCTCTTAACCACTAGGATAGAGGTCATTTGCACCATATATATATATATATATATATATATATATATATATATATATATATATATATATATATATATATATATATATATATATATATTTCTTTAAAAACCAATGCCGGTGGACGACTCCACCCGACCTTGGCCCGAAGGCCGTGGCCACCGCCACCCAGCCACCAGAGGGAGGGCTCGAACCCGGCCCTCACCCCCGGTGCACGGTGGTGTTACCAGTACACCACGACTCGATGTGCATATATATATATATATATATATATATATATATATATATATATATATATATATATATCCCCCTTCTTATACTGGATAAGTTTACTGGAAAAGTTTACGGGATAGAACGGAGAAAACAAAAACTCAAAAAATATACTAATGTTTCTCTTCTGGATTTCTCTCTTTTAAAATTTAAATATCTCCTTTTAAAAACAAACATATCTCTATCTTAAAAAATAAGACTTATCTATCTATTTATTTTTAAACAAAGGGAGATGAATTAGTTTTTAAAAATAGAGATAGATAAATTATTTCATGTTAAAATAGAGAGAGATTTTTTTTAAAAACAATCTATCTTTAGAGATATATATACCTTTAAAAATTATATTATATTTTAATGTTAATGTTAATGTTAAATTTAATTTAAATTTAAATCTAAATATTAATTAAAAATTTTATCTTAATATTATTTTTAATTTTAATATAAGATTTTAATGTAAATGTTAATGTTAAAATTAACATTAATGTTAAAATTAAAATTAAAGTAAGATTTAAATGTAAATTTAAATTATATTAATATTAATATTAACATTAAAATTAATATTTTTAAATATAAATTTAAAGGTATATTTAAAAAAAATTATCTCTAATTTTTAAAAATAATATAAAATTAACTTATCTATATCTATTTTTTTAACATAGATAAATAAATCTCTCACTATTTAAAAAATGAATAGACTTATCTTTAAGATAGAGATATGTTTGTTTTTCAAAGGAGAGATTTAAAAAAAATTTTAAGTGAGAGATTAGAAGAGAACTATACGTGTTTTTTCTCATCCCGTAAGTTTGTCCTGTAAGTTATTCCCGTAGGAGAAGCTCTTATATATATATATATATATATATATATATATATATATATATATATATATATATATATATATATATATATATATATATATATATATATACAAATGACCTCTAGCCTAGTAAGAGAGATGCATGCGGCCCAAGTGGTCAGGAGTTCGAGCCCCAGTGGGGACGAGTTCGCCACAATTACCCATTACTTCAAATATATATATATATATATATATATATATATATATATATATATATATATATATATATAATTCTTGATGTCATTATGATGTTTTTATCATATTTGTATCATATTGTGGACTCCGTCTATCGTAGTACTTTCTTATTTCATCAGCCTTCAATTTTTTTCGTATACATATAGGACTGAAAATCGAACGAACGAGCTCGAACAAAGAGTGTACAAGCTTGATTTGACTTAACTATCGAACGAGTTTGATTCGAGCCGAGCTTAAGGTCGAGCTCTAAAATGGTGTTTGAACTCGGTTTGATTAGAGGTTCGAACGAATTGAGCTCGAGCCAAAGTCCTATTGAACATATTGTATAGACATCACACTGTTTCTCTCAAATTTTAAAGACTTTTTATTGAATTACTTATACTTTTATATCATAAATTTACCATCATATAAAGAACAAAAAATAGAGTAAAATTTTAAGACAAAATATATTTTTATCTATTAAAAAAAGGTGTAAATATACTAAAAAAAGTCCTAATATGAAAAACCGAGCCGAGTTCGAGCCTGTGTGCGAACAAGATCGAGTCAAACAACTTATGGTAGAACTCGGTATCAATTAGTCCACACGAACGAACTTAATCCAAAATTGGACCGAGTCGAATACGAGCCGAATACGAACAGTTTGAATCGTTTTACAGTCCTGTATATATAGCCAATTTTTACATAAGAAATTGTTATTATTGTAATTTTCGAATCCTTTCGAAGACTTTTGGTGCACGCTTAATTATTCTGGTTGTAACTACACTATTATATATCGCATGAGAAATCTATTAGTAATATATTGTTGCGTAGTACAAGTACCAGTACTACTCCAATAAATAGTATTTAACAGGACACAGAAGTACAGAAGCCCATGTGGTGGCATGCGTGCCCCGGATGGAGGGACATATGAGCCCCACCGTGTGGTACGACCCTATCTATATTCAATTCCCCCATGTACAAAGTCGGATCAAATTTCATTCATTATCAGCCTATCAGAAGCAGAAGTAATTATATATAATCCACATAATCTAGTTGTTGTATAAAAAATGAAACAAAAAAAAAACTTGAGACTTTGGGATTAGAATCTAGGGTCCAAGTGTTGTATTATTTAGGTTTGGGGAACATTTTGTATTTATCTTCAGAAATCATCTTATCTTATACTATACGAAAATAATATTTTGATCGTGGTTGACACGTCTGTCACTTGATCGTGCACAGTGACAACAGTCCATTGCCCTCCTGCTAGCATCGAAATCAATTTTTTTTAAAATTTTGGACGAGTTCAGTGACGGTCACGTTCAAAGGACGGACCAACTAGCAACGTCCTATAAATACTGGTACTGATATATGGGTCTTTTTTATTGGTTACCGTTGGTAGAAGTTTCCCATAAGGGATTGTTTGGGGTTTTATAGGATGTTTGGGATTTTGTAAAACACAAAATTTAGGGTTGGATTTAACAAATCTTGTTTTAGGCTGGCCAGAATTTTGGAGGAAAAGTTGGAATAATGATTGCACCCCCACTTCCTGTCGGGTCCCTATCCCCCTTGTTGTTTAGCTCCCCACGTCAAGAGTTGTTGCGAGCTTCGAACCCAAAACACATGATTTGGGGTTGGATTTACCAAATCTTGTTTTCGGTTCGACCATTTTCAAAGGAAAAGATGGAATAATAATTGCACCCCCACTTCCTATCGGGTCCATGTCCCTATTGTTTGTTCAACTCCCCCCATCTAAAGATGCTGTATGGTCCGAGCCTAGGTCGATACGACCTACTTTTGATCAAATTTGACCGGGTTCTGTCCGAACCGACCAGCCACCTTGTCAATAGCTACGGAATGGACCTTGAACAAAAAAAAAATTCAAATCCAGTCTGGACACATGAGCTCAGTGATGGTCACGTTCAAAGGACGGATCAACTAGCAACGTCCTATAAATACTGGTACTGATATATGGGTCTTTTTATTGGTTACCGTTGGTAGAAGTTTCCCATAAGGGATTGTTTGGGATTTTATAGGATGTTTGGGATTTTGTAAAACACAAAATTTAGGGTTGGATTTAACAAATCTTGTTTTTAGGCCGGCCAGAATTTTGGAGGAAAAGTTGGAATAATGATTGCACCCCACTTCCTGTCGGGTCCCTATCCCCTTGTTTGTTCACCTCCCCACGTCAAGAGTTGTTGCGAGCTTCGAACCCAAAACAACATGATTTGGGGTTGGATTTACCAAATCTTGTTTTCGGTTCGGCCAAAATTCAAAGGAAAAGTTGGAATAATAATTGCACCCCCACTTCCGTCCATGTCCCTATTGTTTGTTCAACGCCCCCATCTAAAGGTGTTGTATGGTCCGAGCCTAGGTCGATACGACCTACTTTTGATCAAATTTGATCGGGTTCTGTCCGAATTAACCAGCCACCTTGTCAATAGCTACGGAATGGACCTTGAACAAAAAATCCAAACCCAGTCTGGACACATGACTCGGATAGAACTCGTTTGAGCTGGATTGGGCCAAATTCGGACCCCAGGTTTTATTTCCAACCAAAAAATTCCTAGGCCTTGGCCTACTACGTAAAAAAATAATGATGATGAAGATAATATACAAGAAAAATAATGTAAAATATAGAGAAGAAACATAATGAGTTATTAAGAACAATAAATATTTTTTTTATTAATTAAATTATCTTACATTAACAGAGACAAAATATACTATTATTTTACTTATCATTTTTCGACATATACTATATATTCTTGTTAGATAAATATTTGTTGACAGGTTCAGTCCTGAGCTCAAGGAGGTCCAAGACAAATTTTCAAAAATGACCCCACCCTCAAAAGGCAAAATTTTAAAATGGACACCTATATATAATGTAAAAAATAATTAAAAATAATAATTATCTTTATCACCAATATATGAACTAAGGATCTCTAGAATGTAAGAGTAATATATATATTATATATATATATATATATATATATATATATATATATATATATATTACTCTTACATTCTAGAGATCCTTAGTTCATATATTGGTGATAAAGATAATATATATATTATTTTTACATTATATATATATTTTTTACATTTATCACCAATATGAACTAAGGATCTCTAGAATGTAAGAGTAATATATATTATATATATATATAATATATATATATATATATATAGATATATTATATATATATATATATTAACCAACACACTATTTTAGGTTAACAACACACCACAATTATTATTTTTATAACTAATAACTTACATCTTAATTTCGAGGCCCACGGCAAATATGGGGCCCGGAGCGAGTGTACCTGGTACACTTGTCCAGGGTCGACCCTGTTGTTGATACAAGATAATTGCGACTACCTAATTTTTTAATACTTCATAAAAATACAAATTTAGCAAAACTCCATCTTCTATACCATATGGCCTTACTCGAGAGGGTAGATACAATAGATAACGATCTTCATGCATATGTAGTATACCCATGACATTTTTAGGTAACTAGCTATTTATTTGAGTTCTACATTCATACATCAACATGAGTTACACCCCTGACACTTGTACCATTCATATTGTAAATCTCGCTATAGTATGTTCCCAAATACTTGACGAACTACATAATAAGACTCTTCTCGATCCTTCGTTGTCACGTCCCGCTCCCGTAGGAGCGATCGTCCTCGCTAAGGCGTGATATCGCACGAGGCTAGATTGCGCTCGTGCAAGGCGGGTTCCATAACCCGAATTCACCGGCTGCAACGGGGTCGTCGCACAGAAGTCCCATGCAGAGACATTGAATATAGCAGCAGAAAATTAGAACAAAACATAAGTCATTGCAAAACACTCTTTATTGATATTGAAACAAATATTACAATAGCGCAAGGCCAAGATTACAATCTCTCAAGCTCACTCGAGCTCACTCATCTCACATTACAAGTCACTCAGCTCTCATCTCTCAATAAAAGTCTTGAACTAGCGGAAGCTTTGGAAGGCGACGTCCATACATTATGTCCTGTATAAGTCTTGACTCCATGCGGCCGTACGCTTCGAATCGCCAAGGAACTCCGTGCCTCGACGCATCCAAGCGAGCTCCGTGCCACGAGCTTCTACCTGTGCCTGCACATGTAAACTATGTGGGTGTCAGTACTCAACTGTACTGGTGGAATGAGCTCCTCGCCCACCCATACAAAACCTACATGTTAGATTTACTTTGTGCAACATAGTCCCTTCTTATCAATTGTCTTTCTACTCTTGTCTTAGGATTAGTTTTAGGACCGACACCTTGGCCTATTATGTGTCTCTAGACCATCCCGTGCTTTCAACAACAACGTCGACTCAACAACGTTAACCAATCAAGTCGTGCTGTGTTTTTCGGCCAAAATTAGAGACGCAACTACGCGATAAGACTCCATTCCCGTGTGACCGTGCTATAAGTCCTTTTTGAGGCCGTGCCTCGCAACTCAATGAGACTCAATCATATCGCCGCCTCGCGGCCCTTTTTGCTACTTTGATCACCAAATGACCCAATCAAGACTTGAGGGCTAAGTGTCACTCGACCAACTTTGCCTTGCGGCGTTTCCTAACTTAAACTCAAGACAACTCAAACCAACTTATGCAGTTATATGCCGACAACATAAGACTTGACGTCACATCTCGTGCCGAAACACGTCGCCTATGTTGCAACCAAATCTTAGGACCAAACCTTGTGTTCTAACTGTACACATTCAACTGACTCAATCCGAAGCCACACACGCGGATTACCGCCCGTGCCGACCCATCTATATGAATTGGTCACTAACATCACAAGCTATCCTGGACTATAGCCTTGCCATTCGGCGACCCTTTCAACGCAAGTAGCTAGTCCCGCTGAAAGTTTCTGAATGACCCGAGCGGTTCGTCCAGTTACGGCTATACCTGTTTCCCTCCGAAACGACGCGGTCCCATGGCGCCCAGGGTTGCCGCTCGTGGAAACTCCTTGTCGACAAGTTGTCCAATGACCATGCAAGACTCGACACAAACTGACGTCTCACACAGTCATTCCTCTTCCAATGTTACCATCTCTTTCAAAACCAAATTCAAGACTTCTATCCTTGAGACCCCTCGCCGACCCACGGTCGCGAGCATTCTTTCCATATATCCTTGAGACCCCTCGCCGACCCACGGTCGCGAGCATTCTTTCCATGTTACCATATCATTTCATTCAACTCAATGCCTATTCGATAGTACTTTCTTCAAAACTCATTAAATCAACCATGGTTCATGCCTTAAACACTAAGTCCGTGCATCGTGCCTTAAACCGACTTACGTCTACGCGACACTATCGCCCAAGTCATACTTTATATGACGGGCCTTGAGACCGTAAGACTTTTGTGGTTGTACCCAGCCGTAAAACTCGTAGGACTGTGCTTGCTACCACTCCGATAGCCTAACATAACTTGTCTAACTTAAACGCACAACGACTCGATGAGCAAAGGCTGCGTCAAGCCTCGTATTGCGAAAACGTGCCACGTATGCGCTCGACTTCTGAACGACCAAGTCATTTGGGTGCCTAGACTTATATCATAAGCCGTGCAACGCAACTTAACTCATGGGGCAAGCCAAGGCTATGCCAAGCCTTGGACGATAGGACCGTGCATGCTTTATGAAGCATTTATGCGGACGATGCCTATGACTTAGGCTACGTTCATACTTCGCCTACTCAACCAATTTCCTTCTCCCAAGCCACGGGACGAAGGATCGAGTGTCATTTTCAAAGCACGCCGTGCACCAACTCTAAGCCGACCGTTGGACCTTTCCATATTCTAACTCAATTTGACCCGTCGGGATTATTCCCTTTAGCTATGTGGATTCGTCACTTTTATTATCAAGCCTACTTGTGCAAGTTGAAAACATGCGATTTATTATGTGAAGGCTAACATGAGGTAAGTTCACCGAAACTATCCCACCTAAGCGAGCGGTCGCCTCGACCGAGCGATGTCTTCGAGCAGCCGTTGCAAGGCTAAGTCCGAACGCCGTTGGCGTTTCGATTCCTCCGATTGACTGAGCGGGACAGGACACTACATCATACACCACTCAGAAAAAGTTTCGTCCTCGAAACTAACTGAGTACACTTATTGACTTATCACTTTACTCAACATTCAAGGACTCTCGTACACTCTTACTCCTATGTGTTTTCCAAATGCGAGCCACGCTCGTGCTACCCACAATCCTTTTCTTCTAAACTTACGATCTCAAAATCCTCGACACATTTCCGTTCCTCAAGTCTCACTTGATTCATCGTATCACTTAGTTAGATCGTGCACTTATTCCAGGCGTCTCCAAAATATATGCATTTCAGCCAAGCCTCGTGATAGAGAATCCACCATCACCACTCGAGTCGGATCGTGCACATGTTCGGGCGTCCCTGATACTCATGCATGTCAACCGAAACTCGCAAGTGTTGCCTCCACAAATCCTAACACTTCGCACTCGGACGTCTGACTAACCGCTAGGCTATGTCTTTCCGTAAGTATTGGAATCATAGTTTCCAAACAACAATATCAACACTGACCCCATCCTAAGGTCAAACCAAGTTGATAGTACGGGGTTTTCTACCCAAGCTCGCATCGCTCCAATTTCTAAACATCGAGCATCGATTCCCTACGCACATCCAAATATTCGTCGCACGGGGTCCGAGTCGTTCAGCAAAGCCATCCTACGATAACTCACGTTTCAACCAATTCCTTGACATATCAATATCACTTCGTTCATCAAGCCATTTCGCATAGTCTTTTTTTCGAACACGTTCGACATAATCCGTCTATCAATCCTTCCAAATCAAACACGCTACGACACAATTCATCGCTAAACCATATTTCACCTTTTATACTCCCTAAGTCATTCATCCCAATTTACGTAATCGATCACAAGGTCGTCCAACTTAACAATATGTTGCGCCTCGATCTCACGCGAGTCAGATTATCCACGGTGGGCACGAATCACCATGCACGCTCCCGCGAAATAATTATTCTCATCGGGACGTAACTCTTGTTTTGTGTCTAGACTAATTCATTCTCGATGCGCGGATTGGACCTACTCAATTCTCAAGTTTTATTCACTTATCAATCACAAGTCCTACAATCCTCGAGTTCACCTTCGTATCAAGCCAAAAATCGAGACAATCAGAGTTGCCACATCCTGATTTTTCGAGTTCGATCATTCCCGCGATATGAATCACCATGTCAGCGCTCACGCGGAACGATCGCCCCAAATCCGACGCAACGCATGTGCGAGGCTAGAGTTGCGCTCGCACAAGATAAGATTGTCGTCGTTGTGGTTATCCGCGTAACCATCAAAACACAATCATTTTCATCCAACATTCATCTCGATCAAAATCCTAAGTAGTACCCAACCGAACAATAACACTTGCACGATCGTCATTCGCCGAGTCATAGTACCCCTGAGTTATCGCATATCGATCTTTGATACGCCTCAATACCATCGACGATATGCGTAACCTGACGATCTTTCTTTGCAACCAATTTCGAATCGTGTGAATGATGCTATCAGTCGACTGGATAATCTCCTCGACATTCAATCTAAGTTCGATCATTATCCCTCGAATCTTTTACAACATCAATTCGTTCAAATCAAATCACGTATATTCGTCCGTCTATCTTAAGTCATCGACCAATGCATTTCCTCAATTTGTATTGTCCCTTTTGTTAACTCAATCATCGAGCAACATTCAATCCAATCCTTAGAGTCATTCGCGTAACTTTAAAATCAAACCTTTCATGCACGCTATCAACCTGTCATGCTAACTTTTCGTATATAATCTGTATCAATTTCTTCGATCAAGTCATCCGTTCGCTATACCTTAGATTCTCCTCGATTTGATTTATCTACTCAATCATCTTCATGTTTCATACTCGCACCATCTTCAATCCCGTACACGTTCCGTGCACGGAAATCTCAAGGTTGTTCGAATCCACTTATCAAACTTCATGACAACAACTCACTCAATCTAAGGCTTTGCATATGTGCGACGCTTGCTGATAGACTCATCGACACCCCGAATCCTCAATCGATCGATCGACATTCCTGGGACTATCACATACACCACTCAGGAATGAAGTCATTCAACAAATTCTCAAAACTATCATTCGAATAAAAATCGACTTCTTCGAATCCCGTTCGAACCATTTCTATAGTTCTAAGCACGCTCATCTATATCGCATCGACGATACCGTCGCTCGATAGCACCCTTATCGACAGTCATCCCACATTTACTCAATCGAGTTCAACTCATTCTTGCTCGACACTATTCACTTCTCGCACTCGACTTTTCTAGGGTCGACGCAACTTTGGTGTATATGTCCAGCCCGACTTAGCAAACCGTGCTTATGCAAACCATCTTTTCGTTTTATCAAAAGCTGTTCTCCTATGTTTTGCAAAATAGTTAGACTTATTGTATAGACATCCCGTAGGACAATTGAGAAAGAGTGCACCAACGATATCAACTTTGCAGAAGCAATACTTCAGAGTTTGCGGAAACAACGGAGTTAAAGAATTCAATTGATAGTCCAAGGACGTAAAGCCGTGCTCTGATACCATTATGTCACGTCCAGCTCCCGTAGGAGCGATCGTCCTCGCTAAGACGTTGTAATGCATGTAGTTCGTATTACGTATCTTGGAATACGTGTACGTATTTCATCTTGTATTACATATCTCTTGGCTTAGCTCGGTTTAGTTTGGGTTGGCTTGGTTCGAGTTGGGTTGCTTGGTTCATCATGGACCAAGAGAAAACCCCTACCTACCACCTCCATCATCCTTTATTAACCCATTCCTTCATTCTCTCTCTTCATTACTCTTCTTCTTCTCCACATTTACTTCTACACCTACCAGGAAGAGAGAAAGAGAGCTTAGGCAAGTGCAAACTTGCTTCATGATGGATCTCAAGTTTTATTGTTCCATTTTCTTTCTTACTTGATTCTAAGATACTTTAGAACTTGGAATTTTCCATTTTGATGGTTATATTTTGTAGATCTAAGTTTTAAGTTCCTTCTTGTTTAGTTTTCTTGGTTTTGATCTCTAAAAACTTGGTATTACCAAAAATTAATGGTTCTATGTTGTAAAAAATTCAATTTCATTCAGTTTTGGCATTTGTTTCGCTTGATTTTGACTTCGAATGAGGAAGTTATGGCCATAGCAAGTTTTTAGGACTTTCATGGCTGAACTTGCTGTTTGGGGATGATGAACCCAATGCGTCGGAAATCCCATGCGCCCGGGAGGCCATGCGCCGGAAGGCCATGCGCCGTGAAGTCCCGGCAACGCATCCCTTAACTCCGAGCGGGTCATGCGCGTAGGTTCCCTACGCGCATGTACTAAAGACGCAACGCGAGTTTTCCATGCACCGATTTGCGCAGGAATCCCATGCGCCAATTTGTGCAGGAATCCCATGCGTCGATTTGCGCAGGAATTCCATGCGCTGATTCGTGCAGAAATCCCATGCACCGATTTGTGCAGGAATCCCATGCGCCGATTTGTGCAGGAATCCCATGTGCCGATTTGTGCAGGAATCCCATGCGCCGATTGGCGCAGGAATCCCATGCGCCGATTTGCGCAGGAATCCCATGCGCCGATTTGTGCAGGAATCCCATGCGCCGATTTGCGTAGGAATCCCATGCGCCGATTGTGCAGGAATCCCATGCGCCGGAATTGCTCTATTTCGCTGTTTTTGCCTGTTTAAGTTGTTTTGTAGCTAGAATCTTGAAAAACTCAAAACATGAAAGTTGTAGATCTTTTCCTTGGCTTCAAGAATATGTCACTAGTTGTTTTATGCAAGTTTCTCTCATTCATGATAAAGTAAGAATAGAACACGATAGTGGCCCGTCGTGGCGCACTCTTAACAAGTAAACTGACATGATGTATCTCGACAAGCTGTTACGACAGCTAGCCTGACATGACAAGTATGAATGACCTGGACACCGTGGGCGATTGTGTTTGCACAAATAAACCAGTACTGTCTTGCATCATGTCTAGGATAGGGATCCCTGAGTACCACGGTCAGGGATACCTACTGCAATTGACTAAGGCTAAAAAACTAGAATAATTCAGTAGTCATGAAGAGATTTCCCAGCTACAGGCAATCCCGTTATCTGGGCGCATTAAGTGGACTTGTAGCCTACCGACGAGTAGGGCACATTTCCAGCACACAGTCACGTGTTGCATTCTTCATAACGGACATTCGACCGGGATAACCGGATGGTCTGCAGGGCTTGTGGCTGTTGGGATAATCTCATTGCATCTTGCTAGTAACTAGGCATGTGATAACCCTAGTTTGTTAAAAGTATCAAGCCGTACTCTTGATTGGCCGTGATTGATTGGATGGAGTTTATTCTAGCTTAGTCTTATCCTGATCCTGTGCAAGATTGTGACATGATATGATTACTGATGCTGGCCTTAACAATAAAGATCAGGGGTCCAGTTCTGTTCAGGCGAAGGGTTACAACCCCGGTCCTTGTTTGGTTTAAGGGTTGTAACCTAGCTCCCGGAGCAGTTCTGTGTCCTCTCTTCGTTTATTGCCTTATTGCAACCCCTGTCATGCTCGTCATGTTTTACCTTACTTCAATACCATGATTATTTATACTGGCCTTAACAATAAAGATCAGGGGTCCAGTTCTGTTCAGGCGAAGGATTACAACCCCGGTCCTTGTTTGGTTTAAGGGTTGTAACCTGGCTCCCGGAGCAGTTCTGTGTCCTCTCTTCGTTTATTGTCTTGTTACCTTATCAATAATAATTGAGACGGGCTTCTATTCAGGCGAAGAATTACAACCCCGGTCCTTGTTTGGTTTAAGGATTGCAGTCTGGCTACTTGAATGGTTTCTCCGTGCTCAATATATTATTGTTATCTCAGTTATTATCAGTATCTTTAATTACCTTTGTTATTTATTTGTGATATGCTAGTTTTAGTTCCTAAGTGAAGCCCCCTTTGTGGTATTTGCTCTTTCTGGGGTCTGACCCAGTTGGTTTTGTATGGCCAGATATCGGAGAAGCTCCAGAGGATCTACCTACCTTCCATCCAGATGGTGTCCACCAGGCGTAACCCTGGCAACGAGTGGGTTCCTTTTGTCCTTCCACTTATTTGTAAAATTATTCTTTTGAGGCGTTTAGCCGACGAGCACGTGTTAGCTCGATTGCACCTTTACTTACTGTCTGCCTACGGGCTGTAACATGATTGACAAATCCTAGGGTGGATCATGTATGACTGAACTCTTGCTAGTCTTGACACTTTGTACGACTAGCTTCATGATCATCCAATATGTAATGTATGGGATGCCTTGCTATTATTTATTGGTGCTCTGACATCTTGTAACTATTATTGCTTGCTTGAGATTGAGACAATAGGCTTGTTCATGACCATAGGAGACTGTTGGCTTGTAGTTAAACCCTCATGTATCTAGACAGCCGTGAACGTATAGCGAGGTGGGTTGCACATCAATATACGTAGCTGGCTATGTACGCCCCCGCTCTCCAGTATTCTGGTTTTGGGGCGTGACATGGTTTAAGTGGTGGCCCATGCAGGTCTTGTAAATCAAGATATGTGAGGGTTTACCGAATAGATGTCTCAATCAGTACTCGCCCTTGATCTCTGCTCGTGCTCTCTAAATCCCTGGAATCTTGACCTGATCACATGCTTGTATCGTTGATCTGTCCTGGTCCTTCCTTATTGTTTCCTATGTCATCTTCTTCAGCGGTATTGTTCCTGGTCCTACCGATCAGCAAGGCGGAGCACCTCCCGTAGACCAGCAGCAACCTGGAGATCAAGCCCAGCTTCAGGAGTAGCCTCCAGAGTCATGCCTACCGAAGGGGAACCACCAGTTCAGCCCGTCCAGCCTGCGGAGCCTGATGATGGCACTTTGGTGGGTCTCATCAGGTCACTATTAGCCTCTCAGGATCGACGAGGAGATGCCTTGCACCAGGCGGTGGCAGACGCTTTGACCAGAGGAGGTCATCAGGGTAATATTGCGGCCAACAGCTTCAAGCGCTTGAACCCTCCCTTCTTCGACGGCAGTGAAGATGCGATCGCTGCAGATGCATGGCTTCAGGACACAGAGGTGATTCTAGAAGCAGCCAGGACTCCAAAAGCCGAGAAGGTGGCCGTAGTGCGCCTGCAGTTGTTGGATCTTGCCCGCAGCTGGTGGACAGTGCAGGCCGTTGGATTATTGGCACCCATTGCTTGGACAGTATTCAGAGAGAGATTTCAGACCAAGTATTTCGATGCTGTAGCTCGATACGATCTACAGACGAGGTTCACCAATCTGAAGCAGATGGGCAGGACGGTCGACGGATATGCGGCCAAGTTTTTGAGACTTAGTCGGTTTGCTCCCACCTTGGTAGCAACCGAGTTCGATAGAGCCCAGCGGTTCCAGCAGGGGCTTCATCTAGAGATTCTATTGGCAGTAGAGCAGTTTGAGCATCAGACCTTTGATGCAGTACTGAGGGCAGCCCGGAGGCATGAGTATACCTTCCAGAGGATCGTGGATAGGACTGGGGGTCGGAAGCGATCCCACAGTCAGATGAATCAGTCATCAGCACCAGCCCCGGCAGCCAGGGCTTTGACCATTGGAGCTCCGAGGCGGGCGGCCTCAGTAACGTCGGTTCAGCATTCAACCCCGACGCACCCTCAGCAGCAGAAGCAGAAGCAGTCTTTCGCAGTGGGATGTTCACACTACGGGAAGCCAGGGCATGTGGTATCAGAGTGTCGCAGAGCACAGGATTTGTGCTTAGTTTGTGGTGCCCCGGACCACAGGGATGGGAATTGCCCGAACAGGGGGAGTTCATCGGCCTTCTCTAGTCCTTCAGTTAGAGGACCAGCACCAGTCCAGCAGCAGCAGCAGCTGCAGTACCCGTTCTCGAGGCCATTACCGACGCAGGCCCAGGCATTCCAGCAGCAGAGACCGCAGCAGTATGCCCAAGCCCAAGCCCTGATCTAGAGCAGGCAGAGGAATTTTCAGCAGAGGGGACCCGCACCCAGAGGACATGGTCAAGTGCTGGCTTTGACCATGGAAGAAGAAAAAATAGCGCCAGGTGAGGTAGTGGCAGGTATTATTCTCGTCAACACCTTTCCAGCTTCAGTATTATTTGATTCTGGTGCCTCGTATTCATTTATGTCTACACGATTCGCGACACGGGTAGGACTGGAGCCCGAGTCATTATCAGTAAGGTTCAATATACTTACTGGTAACGGACTTGTGGGAGTAGATAGAGTATTTTTCTCGTGTCGGATCGTAGTTAGCGGTAGAGAATTCTCCGCTAGATTGATAGAGTTCCCGATGGCCGATTATGATGTGGTCTTAGGGATGGATTGGTTGAGGGACCAGTATGCTAGGATAGACTGCCACATTGGCAGGGTTATTTTTAGCATTCCAGGCGAGCCGGAGTTTTCCTTCTCCCGAGGCGAAGTTGAACCTTCTTCTCCAGTGTTGCGGATGGCAGTAGAAGTAGTACAGTTACCTCGGATAGTCGAAGAGTTTCCAGATGTTTTCTCCGAAGAGCTTCCAGGGATGCCGCCAGAGCGGGAGATCGAGTTCACCATCGACTTGATTCCCGGAACAGCCCCAGTGTCAGAGAGAGTCTACAGGATGGCGCCATCAGAGCTGGAGATATTGTACAAGATGATTGAAGAACTCAGAACCAAGGGATTCATTCGTGCTAGTGGATCGCCTTGGGGAGCCCCGATGCTTCTTGTGAAAAAGAAGGATGGTACGTCCAGATTATGTGTAGATTATCGTACCTTGAACTCAATGACAATCAAGAACAGATACCCTCTTTCGAGGATAGATGACTTGTTTGATCAACTCAAGGGGGCAGCAGTGTTCTCGAAGATTGACTTGCGGTCAGGATACCATCATATCAGAGTCAGAGAGCAGGACATCCCGAAGACAGCTTTCAGATCTAGGTATGGGCATTGGGAGTTCCTTGTTATGCCATTAGGAGCAACCAATGTGCCGGCTGTATTCATGGACCTCATGAATCGCATCTTCATGCCTTATTTGGATCAGTTCGTGATTGTGTTCCTAGATGACATCCTGGTCTACAGCAAAAGTGAAGCGGAGCATGAGCAGCATCTCAAAGTTGTTCTTCAGGTTCTCCGAAAGCACCAGTTGTATGCCAAGTTTAGTAAATGCGAGTTCTGGCTCGATCGCATTTCGTACTTGGGTCATATCATCACAGAGGAGGAGTAGAAGTGGATCCCCAGAAGATTGTGGCCATTGAGACATGGCCAGTGCCCAGCACGGTTGCAGAAGTTCGCAGTTTTCTTGGATTGGCCGGCTACTACCGTCGATTTATTTCGAATTTTGTTCGAATTTCAGCGCCATTGACCCAGTTGACCCGTAAGGATGTGCAGTTTGCTTGGACAACAGAGTGCCAGGATTCTTTTAAGAAGTTGAAGCGAGGCTTGATGACGGCACCCATTCTCACACTTCCAAATGGAACTGGAGGATTCTCAGTATATTGCGATGCTTCAGGCAGAGGTCTAGGATGTGTTCTGATACAGCATGGAAAGGTAATAGCTTATGCATCACGACAACTTCGTGATCATGAGAGAAATTATCCAACCCATGATTTGGAATTGGCAGCAGTAGTGTTTGTACTTAAGTTGTGGAGGCACTACTTTTACGGAGATAGGATGGAGATTTTTACCGACCACAAGAGCCTGAAGTATGTGTTCACCCAGAAGGATCTCAACATGCGTCAGAGGAGGTGGCTGGAGCTACTTGTGGATTATGATGTCAACCTGCAGTATCACCCAAGGAAGGCCAACGTTGTTGCAGATGCATTGAGCAGGAGATCCGGAGTTTATTTTCTAACAGCACAACCGGAGCTGTTAGCCGATCTTCAGAAGATGGGTATAGAAGTTGTTCTCCCTTCCAGTGTGACATTGATGGCCAGCATGCAAGTTCAGTCCACTATAGTCTAGAGAATCCGGATGGCGCAGTCGGCAGATTCCAAGCTTCAGCGACTCAGAGCAGAATGTGAGGTAGGACGAAGACCAGAGTTATGTATCCATGAAGACGATACACTTCGACATGGGAAGTGTCTTTGTGTACCCAGTGGAGATATCAGACAGGAGATCATGACAGAGGCTCACAGTTCGCAGTATTCCATTCATTCCGGCGGTACGAAGATGTACCGTGATATCCGTCAGCACTTTTGGTAGAATGGCATGAAGAGGGAGATAGCCCGGTTTGTCTCTCGATGTTTGGTTTGTCAACAAGTTAAAGCCGAACATCATAAGCCAGCTGGACTTCTTCAGCCCTTGCCAATTCCAGCATGGAAGTGGGAGCATATAACCATGGATTTCGTGACTGGATTACCTAGATCCCCGGCTGGCAGAGATGCTATTTGGGTTATTATAGACAGGCTCACGAAGGTGGCTCATTTTCTCCCGTTCAGAGTCGGTCAGCCGACGGCTCAGCTAGCAGAGATGTATCTCAGGCAGATTGTCAGATTACACGGTGTACCAGTCAGTATCACCTCGGACAGAGATTCCAGATTTACGTCGCACTTTTGGCGTAGCCTACAAGAGAGTTTGGGGACTCGCCTCCAGTTCAGCTCAGCGTATCACCCACAGACAGATGGCCAGTCAGAACGTACGATCCAGACTCTCGAAGATATGTTGAGATCTTGTACGCTCGACTTCGGTGGTTCGTGGGAAGATCACCTGCACCTGGTGGAGTTCTCGTACAACAACAATTTTCAGGCTAGTATCCAGATTGCACCGTTTGAGGCACTGTATGGTAGAAAATGCCGATCCCCGCTAGTATGGGACGATATCGGGGAGAGACAGATGCTCGGTCCAGAAATGATTGCTCGAACCGTTGAAGTGGTCAGAAGAGTCAGAGATCATCTTCGAGTTGCCCAAGATCGCCAGCGTCATTGGGCCGACTCTCATCGACGACCCCTTGAATTCTCGGTCAGTGATCATGTATTCCTGAGGATTTTGCCTAACCGTGGCGTCATTCGTTTCGACGTACGAGGAAAGCTTAGTCCTAGGTATATAGGACCGTTCGATATTCTGGAGCGAGTAGGTGATGTGTCCTATCGTCTCGCTCTTCCGCCATCGCTACGTGAGGTACATGACGTGTTCCATGTATCCCAACTGCGACAGTATATCCCGGACCCGAGCCACATCCTGGATCATTCGGAATTGGTTGTTGGTATCAACCTTTCGTATGAGGAGAGGCCCGTGTCTATATTAGACCGAAGAGAGAAGGCACTCAAGAACAAGACTATTAAGTTAGTCCGAGTTGCTTGGGGTCATCACTCTTTGGATGAGTCAACATGGGAGCGTGAGGATGAAATCCGATCGCGATATCCCGACCTGTTTGACTCGTAAGTGTCACGCCCCAGAACCAGAATACTGGAGAGCGGGGGAATAACTCAGCCAGCTACATATTACGGGTAGATGAATACCGTATAATACGATCAATGCTGTCTAAAGACGAGGGGGTGCATACTACATAAAAGTCTCACTATGGTCACTTCACATCTATTGTCTCAATCATTCGAACAAGAAACAGTAATAGAGAACATGTAAGATAAAGCAGTAAGGCGTCCCAAATGCTCTGTCAAAATGTTCTTGATATCTGGCTTTACAAAACATAGCCAGATTGATGTAGCAAAAGTATACACAATTGTTATCAGCTGCAGCCTGACTTTAATTATAATTATATAAAAAGTAAGTACAAGACAATCCGACTAACATGTCGGTGCCAAACGGCAAGGTATAAAGTAGATAACAAAACGAGCGGGGAAGTAAGAAACCCACTCGAGTCCTCCTGCGATCATCCCTCTAGTGTTGACCATCTTGGAGGTAGAAGTAAGCTGAGTCCTCGGGAACCGGCTCTAAATCTGGCCATGCAAAACCAGAGAGGTTAGACCTCTAATAGCAAGTACCACAAGGAAGCACGACATGAGAACTAAAACCAGTAATGTGAAATATGATAAATAGATCTCTACTTGCTACTAGGATTCACATAACATCACGACACTTCGAACCAACCTCCCATCCAAACAAGGACAGAAGTTGGCCCGTCATGTCCTGACATTCTGATCATCCTAGTTAAGTAACAGAGTAGGTACAGTGCACAAACAAATCATCTTGAACGGTCAATCAAATCCTACGGCTTGCTATTTTGAGTCCCAAGTTATCCTAGAATTTAGGCAATATGGATTCCTCAGTTCTTACTATGTGCGAGCAAGGCTAGTCTATCCAGTTAATCATGTGCGCCATACATGAATTAGACGAGTCCTAGCAGGACGCCCGTCAATATACCATATACAATAATAATATAAGCAGTTACTGTTCCCTGCCCGTGTGGCAGGTTTACAGTATCTGTGGGAACCAGCCGGCCCGTCGGGTACTACTTGTCCCAAGGGGGCTGCCATGTAAGAACTCGGGAATCCATTCTCTCCATACAATCATTATTTTATTTAACTTAATAGTCCCTACGTTGAGTGAAATCCCATGCCGTGGATCATGGTCATTCAAATGAGTACTTTTGTACGGGGTACGATATGCACAACTCTACAATGATACCAGTGCGGTCAGGTTGTAGGTCTTATATAGCGTAATGCAACAATCAAAACTAACCACGGAGTAATCATGCCTTGACCATAAAGTACACATGCTTCTTTGGTAAGATAAATAAATAATAAATGAATTGAAGCCTGCATGTGCCTGTATGCCAACATTCGGGATCAGCCAGTCGATTTCAATAGTTCATAATTAATATGAACGTGTCTCATTCATTCAATTCAATAAGACGACTAGCCAGTCTCTTGGTTCCAACTAGGAACGCATGATCAATTATTAGTCAAGGTCACAATCATTATCATTGGTGATAAGGCATGAAAGTCAACTAGTATTCAGTGGGGTCGAGTCTACAACTCTCAGGATTTAATTCCAGTCAATCGGGGTATCTATAACTCAATTCACGACACATGGTACATCCCACGTAACAATCTATATTTAACAGAAATATCAACATATCATGATTATATCAAGTTTATGCAAAAAGGCGTAAGGATATAAAATGGACATTAAATATCTAATAAAATATCAATATACACAGGCTGCGCTCAAGTTAGGCTACGCTCAGGTCATACGCTTCAAAAAGGCAGCGTATGAACTCCATACGACTCCTTACTATCCATGCCAGCGTACGCAAGTCATACGCTCCCAAAAGGCAGCGTATGAACTCCATACGACTCCTTACTATCCATGCCAGCGTACGCAAGTCATACGCTCCCAAAAGGCAGCGTATGAACTCCATACGACTCCTTACTATCCATGCCAGCGAACGCAAGTCATACGCTCCCAAAAGGCAGCGTATGAACTCCATACGACTCCTGACCATCCACGTGAGCGTATGCAAGTCATACGCTCCAAAAAGGTAGCGTATGCACTCCATACGACTCCTCACTATCCAAGTGAGCGTATACAAGTCATACGCTCCCCAAAGGTAGCGTATGAACTCCATACGACTCCTGACCATCCAAGTCAGCGTACGCAAGTCATACGCTCCCAAAAGGTAGCGTATGAAAGACACACGCCACCTAAAAAGGCAGCGTATGGACTCCATACTGCGCTATGCTAAAGAGCGCGCACAGCTCAGTGACGCAAGCTAAAAAGCTAGCGTACACTGCTCACTGTCTTCTCCAAACAGCAAGAACTCCATGGTTGCACCCCAAAGCTTCAAAAGTCCATAACTTGGTCAAAACAAGTCCAAATCCAACTTTCCAAAGGTCAAAATTGGGTAGAATAAACTTCTCTACAACATGGAACCATCAATACTTGTAAACAAAGAAGTTTAATAGATCAAAACCACCAAACTCCGAAAATAACTCATTTCTAGATCTACAAAAATTAAGACTTCGAAATGAAAAATGCCAAGTTCTAAACTCTCTTAGGATCTTGCGAGGAAGATAAATGAACTACAAAAACATGGGTTCTCATGGGGAGCAAGTTGTACTTGCCTACGGTTTGGTAGGTGGAGAGAGTAATGAAGAAGAAGAAGAAGAGGAGTAATGGTAAGAATGTGAGTTTATGAGGAGAGAGAAAGAGATGTAAGCTTTAAATAGAAAAGGGGTGGTAGGTGGGAGTTGGGCCGGGTTGTCCACCATGAACCCAAGAACCCAATAAGACTAAAACAGGGAATAAAATGCAGGAAATAAAATACAAAAAAAACAAAATTGCAGGAAATAAAATTAACATGAATTAAAGGAATTTAAATACAGGATAATACATGATAAATATTAAATAAATACTCATGAGTTGTACATGTATAAAAATACGTATTCTGGGAACGGGGAGTGACATCTCTACCCACCTTAGAAAAATTCCGTCTTCGGAATTTCAAATCCAAGTAGGATAGAAACATCGGGGCTAAACTAATCTAAGTACAAGCAATTCAATCAAGCAATCATTTTACAATATCCTTAACAAGTAACATATCTATACTTAACAATCTACGATATTAAGCAATTCTACCCATAAGGTGATAAGCATGAGGAATCAAGACAATCAAGGTACACAGAAAACTTGTGAGTCAAACAGATGTGGATACCGTGATCGGATATCATCCTCACATTCCTACGTTGACTCTCCCAAAGAGTGATGACCCCAAGCAACCCAGACAAGGTTAATTGTTCGGTTCTTGAGTATCTTCTCTCTTCGGTCCAAGATGGACACAGGCTGTTCCTCGTAAGACAGGTTGGTACCAACAACCAGTTCTGAATGATCGAGGATATGGCTGGGGTCCGATACATACCTTCGCAATTGAGATACATGAAACACGTCATGCACCTCTCGTAACGAAGGTGGAAGGGACAAACGATAAGGAACATCGCCTACCCTATCAAGGATAACGAATGGGCCTACGTATCGTGGACTCAACTTCCTGCGAACGCCAAATCTAATGACCCCACGGGTAGGTGAGATCCGTAAGAACACGTGGTCCCCAACAGAAAACTCTAGCGGCCTACGATGCTGGTCCGCCCAATGACGATACCGATCCTGCGCAACACGAAGTCGCTCTCTAATTCCCTTAATCACTTCAACCGTCTGGATAATTATTTCTGGGCCTAGTATCTTCCTTTCCCCGATATCATCCCATGCTAGTGGTGATCTACACTTCTTACCATATAGTGCTTCGAATGGCGCCATCTGAATACTGGCTTGATAACTGTTGTTGTATGAGAACTCAACTAAGTGCAGGTGGCTTTCCCAAGATCCTCCAAAATCTAGAGTGCAAGCTCGCAACATATCTTTCAAGGTCTGAATCGTTCTTTCTGATTGCCCATCCGTCTGTGGGTGGTAAGCCATGCTAAACCTCAACTTGGTACCCAAACTATGATGTAAGTTCTTCCAGAAATGTGATATGAAACGGGTATCTTTGTCTGACACAATACTGACAGGGACTCCATGCTGTCTGACTATCTGTTGCATATACAACTCTGCCAACTTTTCTGTAGATTGTCCTACTCTGAAAGGAAGAAAGTGTGCTACCTTTGTAAGTCGGTCCACTATCACCCAAATAGCATCTTTACCACCTAGTGATCTCGGTAAACCGGTCACAAAGTTCATTGTAATATGCTCCCACTTCCATTCTGGGATAGGAAGCGGTTGTAATAATCCAGCTGGCCTCTGCTGTTCTGCCTTTACTTGCTGACATATCAAGCAACGGAAAACAAACCTAGCTATCTCCCTCTTCATTCCGTTCTACCAGAAGTGCTGCTTGATATCTTGGTACATCTTGGTCCCTCCAGGATGTATAGAATACTGGGAACTGTGAGCTTCTGTCATAACTTCCTGTCTAATATCTCCACTAGGCACGCATAAGCGTGATCCAAACCTAAGGGTACCATCTTCATGAATTTGCATCTCCTTTCTGAGTCCTGACTCACATTCTGCCCTAAGCTTCTGAATCCTTGGGTCCTGTGCCTGGGCTGTCTTGATCCTGTCTACCAAGTCGGATTGAACTTGTAGACTCGCCAGAATTCCTACATCACTAGGAAGTATAACTTCGATGCCCATCTCCTGAAGGTCTTCTAAGATGTGCTTCTGCGTTGTCAACATAAACGCGCCGCCTCTTCTGCTAAGAGCGTCTGCTACCACATTAGCCTTGCCTGGGTGATACTGAAGCTCCATATCATAATCCTTGATCAACTCCAACCATCTTCTCTGCCTCATGTTTAGTTCCTTCTGAGTAAAGATGTACTTCAGACTTTTGTGGTCTGTGTACATGTCCACTCGGTCACCATATAAATAATGTCTCCATAGCTTCAAAGCAAATACTACTGCCGCCAACTCCAAATCATGAGTTGGATAATTCTTCTCGTGGTCTCGAAGCTTCCTAGATGCATATGCTATCACCTTCCCATGTTGCATAAGGACACATCCAAGTTCTTTACCTGACGCATCATAATATACCGTAAAACCTTCGGGCCCAACTGGCAATGTAAGGATAGGTGCTGATATCAACTTCTGTTTCAAATTTTCAAATGATGCCTGACATTCTGCCGACCAAACGAATGGCACATCCTTCCATGTCAAGCGGGTCATGGGTGCTGAAAGTCTTACAAAATCTGACACAAACCTTCGGTAATATCCTGCCAATCCCAAGAAACTCCGTACGTCAGCTACGGTCTTGGGTACTGGCCAACTCTCTACTGCTTCTACCTTCTTGGGATCCACTGCTACTCCAGCTCCTGATACGATATGACCCAAAAATGAAATATGATCCGTCCAGAACTCACACTTGCTGAGCTTGGCATACAACTGGTTCTCTCTCAGAACCTGCAATACTTTCCTGAGGTGGTCTTCATGCTCCTCTTCACTAGCAGAGTACACAAGAATGTCGTCGAGAAATACTACGACAAACTGATCTAAATACGGCATAAAGATGCGGTTCATTAAATCCATAAATATAGCTGGAGCATTGGTCAAACCAAACGGCATTACTAAGAATTCATAATGTCCATACTTCGACCTGAATGCTGTCTTGGGAATGTCTTCCTTTCGAACCCTCACTTGATGGTACCCCGAACGAAGATCTATCTTGGAGAAAACTCTAGCCCTGCTCAACTGATCAAATAAGTCGTCGATCCTTGGTAATGGGTACTTGTTCTTTACTATTACCGCGTTAAGCTTTCTGTAGTCGATACACAATCTGGATGATCCATCCTTCTTCTCCACAAGTACCACTGGTGCTGTCCATGGCGATATGCTAGCTTGGATAAACTTCTTCTCCTTTAGTTCCTCTATGTGCTGATATACCTTGGCCTGCTCCGAATCCGCCATTCTGTAAACCTGATCTGATATCGGTTTAGTCCCAGGTGCCAATTCTATGCTGAACTCAATATCTCTAACCGGTGGTAGACCTGGAAGTTCTTCGAGAAATACGTCTAGAAATTCTTCAACTACCTTCGGAACCTGAACTTCTTCTATTGCCGTTATTACTCCATGCTCTTGCTGAGTTGCCTCTGATCTGACTAAGGTGAATTTCTTCATGCCTGGAATATCAAAAGATACACTCCCACTACGACAATATATTGTCGCATGACTGTCTTTCAGCCAGTCCATGCCTAAGATAACGTCGAAATTTCCAACAGGAAATTCTATCAACTGGGCGGGTAAAGAATGCCCGCAAACTACAACACTACACGCTAGAATAACTCTACTAACTCCTACGAGCCCATTACCAGTGAGTATATTCAACCTCCCTGGCAATGCCTCGAACTCTATTCCTAGCCGTGTCGCAAATTGTGCAGATATAAATGAGTATGATGCTCCCGAATCAAACAATGCTACTGCGGGATATGAGGCGACGAGAATGTTACCTGCCACAACATCTTCTGATGCCAATGCCTCTTCCAAGGACAGAGTGAATGCCTGCCCTCGACCTCCTTGCTGGTTTCCATGCGGCGGCCTAGCCTGGTGCTGCTGCTGGCCCCTGCCTTGATGATGCTGGGGTGGTCTATGCTGTTGTTGCTGCATCGGCGGTCCCTGCTGCCGAAATATCTGAGCCTGCGGTACTAACGGACGCTGTGCCAACGGTCTCACTGCTACCGCTGGTCCTCGATACTGTCCTGCTCCTGGTGCTGGCAGAGCAGGAAATTGCTGTACTGGTCATCCTGACCTCGAATTTATGGGACATGTGGTAATCCGATGATCTGGATTTCCACATATCAAACACAGTCCGTTCAATGTCCGACACACATCTCTAGTGTGCCCCATCTTCCCACAATAAGTGCAGCCCACAGGGGGTTGCTGGTTCTTTCTCTGTTACTGTTGCTACTGCCTGGGTGGTGGTGCTGGCCCCCGTATCGCCACATCGTGGATACGAATGCCAGGAGATGGTGCTGTTGTTCGGGGCGCTGCTCCCCCTCCTCCTTCAATCTGACTGTGAGATCTCTTCTGACCTCCAGTCCTTACTGTGATCCTCTGAATGGTGATCTCATGCCTTCGGGTTGCCGTCAATATTTCATCAAAAGTTTGGTAATTGTGTCCCTCTATCAATTGCAAGAGCTCAAGATGAAACCCTTGCTGGAACCTCATCGCCCTCTGGCGCTCCGTCGCTACCATCTCTGGGGCAAACCTACTCAATCTGCAGAACTCCGCTGCATAAGCATCTACAGTCTTGTCGGCCTGCTTGAGGTTGATAAACTTCTGTTGTAGCTCAAACTGTGCCACAACTCCATAGTACTTCGTCTTGAACCTTGCATTAAAATCGTCCCAAGCAACAGGACGTCTGATACCTACTTCCTCTGATTCCCACCAATCACGTGCGAGATCCTAAAGTAACAACTTCACCTGATCCACACGTTCTTCTGCCGGTACCTTAGCTGCTGTCAGGATAGCCTCAATATCCTTAAACCATGCATCTGCTGAAATAGCATCCTCCGTTCCTTCAAAACGGCGAGGGTTGAACTTGCAAAATCTGGTTGATGCTCCAGAATCCGGCCTTGCCCCTCTTTCCAAACCTGTTTGACTCGTAAGTGTCACGCCCTAGAACCAGAATACTGGAGAGCAGGGGAATGACTCAGCCAGCTACGTATTACGGGTAGATGAATACCGTATAATATGATCAATGCTATCTAAAGACGAGGGGGTACATACTACATGAAAGTCTCACTATGGTCACTTCACATCTATTGTCTCAATCATTCGAACAAGAAACAGTAATAGAGAACATGTAAGATAAAGCAGTAAGGCGTCCCAAACGCTCTGTCAAAATGTTCTTGATATCTGGCTTTACAAAACATAGCCAGATTGATGTAGCAAAAGTATACACAATTGTTATCAGCTGCAGCCTGACTTTAGTTACAATTCTGTAAAAAGTAAGTACAAGACAATCCGACTAACATGTCGGTGCCAAACGGCAAGGTATAAAGTAGATAACAAAACGAACGGAGAAGTAAGAAACCCACTCGAGTCCTTCTGCGATCATCCCTCTAGTGTTGACCATCTTGGAGGTAGAAGTAAGCTGAGTCCTCGGGAACCGGCTCTAAATCTGGCCATGCAAAACCAGAGAGGTTAGACCTCTAATAGCAAGTACCACAAGGAAGCACGACATGAGAACTAAAACCAGTAATGTAAAATATGATAAATAGATCTCTGCTTGCTACTAGGATTCACATAACATCACGACACTTCGAACCAACCTCCCAACCAAACAAGGACAGAAGTTGGCCCGTCATGTCCTGACATTCTGATCATCCTAGTTAAGTAACAGAGTAGGTACAGTGCACAAACAAATCATCTTGAACGGTCAATCAAATCCTCAGTTCTTACTATGTACGAGCAAGGCTAGTCTATCCAGTTAATCATATGCGCCATGCATGAATTAGACGAGTCCTAGCAGGACGCCCGTCAATATACCATATACAATAATAATATAAGCAGTTACTGTTCCCTGCCCGTGTGGCAGGTTTACAGTATCTGTGGGAACCAGCCGGCCCGTCGGGTACTACTTGTCCCAAGGGGGCTGCCATGTAAGAACTCGGGAATCCATTCTCTCCATGCAATCATTATTTTATTTAACTTAATAGTCCCTACGTTGAGTGAAATCCCATGTCATGGATCATGGTCATTCAAATGAGTACTTTTGTACGGGGTACGATATGTACAACTCTACAATGATACCAGTGCGGTCAGGTTGTAGGTCTTACATAGCGTAATACAACAATCAAAACTAACTACGGAGTAATCATGCCTTGACCATAAAGTACACATGCTTCTTTGGTAAGATAAATAAATAATAAATGAATTGAAGCCTGCATATGCCTGTATGCCAACATTCGGGATCAGCCAGTCGATTTCAATAGTTCATAATTAATATGAACGTGTCTCATTCATTCAATTCAATAAGACGACTAGCCAGTCTCTAGGTTCCAACTAGGAACGCATGATCAATTATTAGTCAAGGTCACAATCATTATCAATGGTGACAAGGCATAAAAGTCAACTAGTATTCAGTGGGGTCGAGTCTACAACTCTCAGGATTTAATTCCAGTCAATCGGGGTATCTATAACTCAATTCACGACACATGGTACATCCCACGTAACAATCTATATTTAACAGAAATATCAACATATCATGATTATATCAAGTTTATGCAAAAAGGCGTAAGGATATAAAATATATGTTAAATATCTAATAAAATATCAATATACACAGGCTGCGCTCAAGTCAGGCTATGCTCAGGTCATACGCTTCCAAAAGGCAGCGTATGAACTCCATACGACTCCTTACTATCCATGCCAGCGTACGCAAGTCATACGCTCCCAAAAGGCAGCGTATGAACTCCATACGACTCCTTACTATCCATGCCAGCGTACGCAAGTCATACGCTCCCAAAAGGTAGCGTATGAACTCCATACGACTCCTGACCATCCACGTGAGCGTATGCAAGTCATACACTCCAAAAAGGTAGCGTATGCACTCCATACGACTCCTCACTATCCAAGTGAGCATATGCAAGTCATATGCTCCCCAAAGGTAGCGTATGAATTCCATATGACTCCTGACCATCCAAGTCAGTGTACGCAAGTCATACGCTCCTAAAAGGTAGCGTATGAAAGACACACGCCACCTAAAAAGGCAGCGTATGGACTCCATACTGTGCTACGCTAAAGAACGCGTACAGCTCAGTGACGCAAGCTAAAAAGCTAGCGTACACTGCTCACTGTCTTCTCCAAACAGTAAGAACTCCATGGTTGCACCCCAAAGCTTCAAAAGTCCATAACTTGGTCAAAACAAGTCCAAATCCAACTTTCCAAAGGTCAAAATTGGGTAGAATAAACTTCTCTACAACATGAAACCATCAAAACTTGCAAACAAAGAAGTTTGATAGATCAAAACCACCAAACTCTGAAAATAACTCATTTCTAGATCTACAAAAATTAAGACTTCGAAATGAAAAATGCAAAGTTCTAAACTCTCTTAGGATCTTGCGAGGAAGATAAATGAACTACAAAAACATGGGTTCTCATGGGGAGCAAGTTGTACTTGCCTACGGTTTGGTAGGTGGAGAGAGTAATGAAGAAGAAGAAGAGGAGTAATGGTGAGAATGTGAGTTTATGAGGAGAGAGAAAGAGATGTAAGCTTTAAATAGAAAAGGGGTGGTAGGTGGAAGTTGGGCCGGGTTGTCCACCATGAACCCGAGAACCCAATGAGACTAAAGCAGGGAATAAAATGCAGGAAATAAAATGCAAAAAAAAAAAAAATTGCAGGAAATAAAATTAACATGAATTAAAGGAATTTAAATACAGGATAATACATGATAAATATTAAATAAATACTCATGAGTTGTACATGTATAAAAATACGTATTCTGGGAACGGGGAGTGACTGTAAGGTATAATGTCTTCCTTATGCCTTATGCTTTCAATTCCTTGCTTGAATAAATGACTGCATGATAAACTGCTTGTTATAGATTACGATTATTATAGCTTGTCCTTGCAATTCTAGCCTCTTGATTAAATTCCGAGGACGGAATTCTTTTAAGGAGGGTAGAGTTGTAATGCCTGTAGTTCGTATTACGTATCTTGGAATACGTGTACGTATTTCATCTTGTATTACATATCTCTTGCCTTGGCTCGGTTTAGTTTGGGTTGGCTTGGTTCGAGTTGGGTTGCTTGGTTCATCATGGACCAAGAAAAAACCCCTACCTACCACCCCCATCATCCTTTATTAACCCATTCCTTCATTCTCTCTCTTCATTACTCTTATTCTTCTCCACATTTACTTCTACACCTACCAGGAAGAGAGAAAGAGAGAGAGCTTAGGCAAGTGCAAACTTGCTTCATGATGGATCTCAAGTTTTATTGTTCTATTTTCTTCCTTACTTGATTCTAAGATACTTTAGAACTTGACATTTTTCATTTTGATGGTTATATTTTTATAGATCTAAGTTTTAAGTTCCTTCTTGTTTATTTTTCTTGGTTTTGATCTCTAAAAACTTGATATTACCAAAAACTAATGGTTCTATGTTGTAGATAATTCAATTTCATTCAGTTTTGGCTTTTGTTTCGCTTGATTTCGACTTCGGATGAGGAAGTTATGGCCATAGCAAGTTTTTAGGACTTTCATGGCTGAACTTGCTGTTTGGGGACGATGAACCCCATGCGCCCGGGAGGCCATGCGCCGTGAAGTCCCGGCAACGCATCCCTTAACTCCGAGCGTGTCATACGCGTAGGTTCCCTACGCACATGTACTGAAGACGCAACGTGAGTTTTCCATGCGCCGATTTGCGCAGGAATCCCATGTGCCGATTTGTGCAGGAATCTCATGCGCCGATTTGCGCAGGAATCCCATGCGCCGATTCGTGCAGGAATCCCGTGCGCCGATTTGCGCAGGAATCCCATGCGCAGGAATCCGATGCGCCGATTTACGCAGGAATCCCATGCGCCGATTTGTGCAGGAATCCCATACGCCGATTGCGCAGGAATCCCATGCGCCGATTTGCGCAGGAATCCCATGCGCCGATTTGTGCAGGAATCCCATGTGCCGATTTGTGCAGGAATCCCATACGCCGATTGTGCAGGAATCCCATGCGCCGGAATTGCTCTATTTCGCTGTTTTTGCCTGTTTAAGTTGTTTTGTAGCTAGAATCTTGAAAAACTCAAAACATGAAAGTTGTAGATCTTTTCCTTGGCTTCAAGAATATGTCACTAGTTATTTTATGCAAGTTTCTCTCATTCATGATAAGGTAAGAATAGAACACGATAGTGGCCCGTCGTGGCGCACTCTTAACAAGTAAACTAACATGATGTATCTCGACAACCTGTTACGACAGCTAGCCTGACATGACAAGTATGAATGACGTGGACACCGTGGATGATTGTGTTTGCACAAATAAACCAGTACTGTCTTGTATCATGTCTAGGATAGGGATCCCTGAGTACCACGGTCAGGGATACATACTGCAATTGACTAAGGCTAATAAACTAGAATAATTCAGTAGTCATGAAGAGATTTTCCAGCTACAGGCAATTCCGTTATCTGGGCGCATTAAGTGGACTTGTAGCCTACCGACGAGTAGGACACATTTCCAGCACACAGTCACGTGTTGCATTCTTCATAACGGACATTCGACCCGGATAACCGGATGGTCTGCAGGGCTTGTGGCTGTTGGGATAATCTCATTGCATCTTGCTAGTAACTAGGCATGTGATAACCCTAGTTAGTTAAAAGTATCAAACCGTACTCTTGATTGGCCGTGATTGATTGGATGGAGTTTATTCCAGCTTAGTCTTATCCTGATCCTGTGCAAGATTGTGATATGACTTGATTACTGATGCTGGCCTTAACAATAAAGATCAGGGGTCCAGTTCTGTTCAGACGAAGGGTTACAACCCCGGTCCTTGTTTGGTTTAAGGGTTGTAACCTGGCTCCCGGAGCAGTTCTGTGTCCTCACTTCGTTTATTGCCTTATTGCAACCCCTGTCATGCTCGTCATGTTTTACCTTACTTCAATACCATGATTATTTATACTGGCCTTAACAATAAAGATCAGGGGTCCAGTTCTGTTCAGACGAAGGGTTACAACCCCGGTCCTTATTTGGTTTAAGGGTTGTAACCTGGCTCCCGGAGCAGTTCTGTGTCCTCTCTTCGTTTATTGTCTTGTTACCTTATCAATAATAATTGAGAGGGGCTTCTATTCAGGCGAAGGATTGCAACTCCGGTCCTTGTTTGGTTTAAGGGTTGCAGTCTGGCAACTTGAATGGTTTCTCCGTGCTCAATATATTATTGTTATCTCATTTATTATCAGTATCTTTAATTACCTTTGCTATTTATTTGTGATATGCTGGTTTTAGTTCCTAAGTGAAGCCCCCTTTGTGGTACTTGCTCTTTCTGGGGTCTGATCCAGCTGGTTTTGTATGGCCAAATATCGGAGCAGCTCCAGAGGATCTACCTACCTTCCAGCCAGATGGTGTCCACCAGGCGTAACCCTGGCAACGAGTGGGTTCCTTTTGTCCTTCCACTTATTTGTAAAATTATTCTTTTGAGGCGTTTAGCCGACGAGCACGTGTTAGCTCGATTGCACCTTTACTTATTGTCTGCCTACGGGCTGTAACATGATTGACAGATCCTAGGGTTGATCATGTATGACTGAACTCTTGCTAGTCTTGACATTCTATACGACTAGCTTCATGATCATCCAATATGTAATGTATGGGACGCCTTGCTATTATTTATTGGTGCTCTGACATCTTGTAACTATTATTGCTTGCTTGAGATTGAGACAATAGGCTTGTTCATGACCATAGGAGACTGTTGGCTTGTAGTTAAACCCTCATGTATCTAGACAGCCGTGATCGTATAGCGAGGTGGGTTGCACTTCAATATACGTAGCTGGCTTTGTACGCCCCCGCTCTCCAGTATTCTGGTTCTGGGGCATGACAGACGTGATGCCGCACGAGGCTAGATTGCGCTCGTACAAGACGGATTCTATAACGGCCGATTTCAGCGGCTGCGACGGGATCGTCGCACAAAAGTCCCATGCAGAGACATTGAATAATAGCAGCAAAAATTAGAACAAAACACAAGTCATTGTAAAATACTCTTTATTGATATTGAAACAAAGATTACAATGGGCGTAAGGCCAAGATTACAAGTCTCTCAAGCTCACTCGAGCTCACTCATCTCACATTACAAGTCACTCAGCTCTCTCTCATCTCTCAATACAAGTCTTGAACCAGTGGAAGCTTTGGAAGACGACGTCCATACATTATGTCCTGTATAAGTCTTGACTCCATGCGGCCGCACGCTTCGAATCGCCAAGGAACTCCGTGCCTCGACGCATCCAAGCGAGCTCCGCGCCATGAGCTTCTACCTGTGCCTGCACATGTAAACTATGTGGGTGTCAGTACTCAACTGTACTGGTGGAATGAGCTCCTCGTCCACCCATACAAAACCTACACGTTAGATTTACATTGTGCAACATAGTCCCTTCTTATCAATTGCCTTTCTACTCTTGCCTTAGGATCAGTTTTAGGACCGACGCCTTGGCCTATTCTGTGTCTCTAGACCATCCCGTGCTTTCAACAACAACGTCGACTCAACAACGTTAACCTATCAAGTTATGCTTGCCTTTCGGCCAAAACCAGAGACGCAACTACGCGATAAGACTCCATTCCCGTGTGACCGTGCTATAAGTCCTTTTTGAGGCCGTGCCTCGCAACTCAATGAGACTCAATCATATCGTCGCCTCGCGGCCCTTGCCGCCTCGCGGCCCTTTTTACTACTTTGACCACCAACTGACCCAATCAAGACTTGAGGGCTAAGTGTCACTCGACCAACTTTGCCGTGCGACATTTTCTGACTTAAACTCAAGACAACTCAAACCAACTTATGCACTTATATGCCGACAACATAAGACTCGACGCCACATCTCGTGCCGAAGTACGTCGCCTACGTTGCAACCAAATCTTAGGACCAAACCTTGTGTTCTAACTGTACACACATTCAACTGACTCAATCCAAAGGTACACACGCGGATTACCGCCCGTGCCGACCCATCTATATGAATTGGTCACTAACATCACAAGCTATCCTGGACTATAGCCTTGCCATTCGGCGACCCTTTCAACGCAAGTAGCTAGCCCCGCTGAAAGTTCTCGAATGACCCGAGCGGTTCGTCCAGCTACGGCTATACCTGTTTCCCTCCGGAACGACGCGGTCCCATGGCGCCCAGGGTTGCCGCTCGTGGAAACTCCTCCTTGTCGACAAGTTATCCAATGACCATGCAAGACTCGACACAAACTGACGTCTCACACAGTCATTCCTCTTCCAATGTTACCATCTCTTTCAAAACCAAATTCAAGACTTCTATCCTTGAGACCCCTCGTCGACCCACGGTCGTGAGCATTCTTTCCATATATCCTTGAGACCCCTCGCCGACCCACGGTCGCGAGCATTCTTTCTATATTACCATATCATTTCATTCAACTCAATGCCTATTCGATAGTCCTTTCTCCAAAACTCATTAAATCAACCGTGGTTCATGCCTTAAACACTAAGTCCGTGCATCGTGTCTTAAACCGACTTACGTTCTACGCGACGCTATCGTCCAAGTCATACTTTATATGACGGGCCTTGAGACCGTAAGACTTTTGTGGTTATACCCAGTCGTAGAACTCGTAGGACCATGCTTGCTACCACTCCGATAGCCTAACATAACTTGCCTGACTTAAACGCACAACGACTCGATGAGCAAAGGCTGCGTCAAGTCTCGTATTGCGAAAACATGCCGCGCATGCGCTCGACTTCTGAACGACCAAGTCATTTGGGTGCCTAACTTATATCATAAGCCGTGCAATGCAACTTAACTCATGGGGCAAGCTAAGGCTATGCCAAGCCTTGGACGATAGGACCGTGCATGCTTTATGAAGCATTTATGCGGGCGATGCCTATGACTTAGGCTACGTTCATACTTCGCCTACTCAACCAACTTTCCTTCTCCCAAGCCACGGGACGAAGGATCGAGTGTCATTTTCAAAGCACGTCGTGCACCAACTCTATGCCGATCGTTGGACCTTTCCATATTCTAACTCAATTCGACCCGTCGGGATTATTCCCTTTAGCTATGTGGATTCGTCACTTTTATTATCAAGCCTACTTGTGCAAGTTGAAAACATACGATTTATTATGTGAAGGATAAGATGAGGCAAGTTCACCGAAACTACCCCACCTGAGCGAGCGGTCGCCTCGACCGAGCGATGTCTTCGAGCAGCCGTTGCAAGGCTAAGTTCGAACGTCGTTGGCGTTTCGATTCCTCCGATTGACTGAGCGGGACGGGGCACTACATTCGTGGCCTTATACCCCTTGCACCAGTTGAGGTTGTGGACGTTATAGTTGTTGCGGTCATTCTTATTCATGATGACCTGTTGTCGTTAAACTGCATAGTGAATAGTAGAAGTCTAGAAGACTAGAACTAGAAGCCATAGATGTGAAGTGATCATAAGAGAAGATGGTATAGCTGTGCTGGATGATAGCACGGGTTAGGCGGAGACTTTCAACGGAGCTCGCTACTTGCGTTGAAAGGGCCTCGACTAGCAAAGCTATAAGTCCAGGGTAGCTTGTGGTTCTAGTGACCTTTCATATAGATGAGTCGGCATATAGCGACGATCCACGTGCATGCCTTTGGATTGAGTTGAGTATTGTGTGCACAGTATCAATGAGTCGAGTTGAATGCGTGCACGATCAGAACATAATATTTGGGCCTAAGATTTAGCTGCAACGAAGACACCGTGCTTGGTACGAGATATGGCGTCGAGTATTAAGTTGTTGGAGTAGAGTTGCATGAGTTGGATTTGAGTAGTTCGAGTTTAAGTCAGGAAGTGTTGTGAGGCAAAGTTGTAGTGCCCCGTCCTGCTCAGTCAATCGGAGGAATCGAAATGTCGACGGCGTTCGGACTTAGCCTTGCAACGGCTTGCTCGAAGACATCGCTCAGGTGGGGTAGTTTCGATGAACTTGCCTCGTCGTTGCCTTCATATAATAAATTGCATGTTTTTAACTTGCACAAGTAGGCTTGATAATAAATGAGACGAATCCACATAGATAAGGAAATAATCCCGACGGGTCGAATTGAGTTAGAATATGGAAAGGTCCAACGGTTGGCTTAAGTTGGTGCACGACGTGCTTTGAAAATGACACTCAGTCCTTCGTCCTGTGGCTTGAGAGAAGGAAAAGTTGGTCTTCGCCACAAGCTAAGAGTTAGCCAAATTCATAGGCGTCGCCCGCATAAATGCTTCATAAAACATGCACGGTCTCTTCGCCCAAGGCATGGCATAGCCTCTGCTCGCCGACGGATTAAGTTGTATTGCACAGCTTGTGGCATAAGTCTAGGTACCCCAAATAACTTGGTTGTTCAAAGTCGAACGCATGCACGGCACGTTCCCACGACGCAAGGCTTGACGCAGCCTTTGCTCGTCAAGTTGTTGCAAAGTAAGTTAGGCAAGTTATGTTAAGCTATCAGGAGTAGTAGCAAGCACGGTCCTATGAGTTCTACGGCTGGGTATAACCACATAGTCCCACGATCGTAAGACCCGTCATATAGAGTATGACTTGGACGGTGGTGTCACATAGAGTTTCAAGTTGGTCTAAGACACGATGGCACGGACTTAGTGTTTTAAGGCACGGGCCATGGTTGAATTCTTTGAGTTTGAAAAGTATTTCAAATAGATGTTCTTGAGTTGAGTGAAATGATAGGACAAGACAGAAGAATGCTCACGAATGGGTCGTTGAGGCAAGAAAGAAGAATGCTCACGACTGGGTCGTTGAGGCAAGAAAGAAGAATGCTCGCGACTGGGTCGTCGAGGCAAGGTCTCAGATGTTAGCCCTGAAAGAGATGGTAACACTAGAAGTAGATTGACTGTGTGAGACGTCAGTTTGAGTCGAGTCTTGCGTGGTCATTGGACAACTTGTACAAGGTAAATAAAATAAACAGTCTCTCGAACGGCGACCCAGACGGCCCATGGGAACCGTTGCGATGGTAGACATTTCGTAGCTGTGTGCTGGATGACCGCACGGGTTAGGCAGGGACTTGCAGCGGAGCTAGTTACTCGCGCTGTCAAGGGGCGTTCGTCTAATCAAAACTACAAAAGGAGTCCATTATAGCGCTGGGCGCTAGTGACTAGTTCATATAGATGAGTCGGCATGGACGATGATCCGCGTGTATGCCTTTCGATTGAGTCGAGTATTGAGTGTAGTATATCAAGGAAGTTGAGTTGAATGTGTGAGTATAGTTGGAACATAAAATGTTGGGCCTGAGATTTGGTTGCAACGTAGGCGACATGCTTCGGCACGAGATGTGGCGTCGAGTCTTATCTTGTCGGCATATAAGTTGCATAGTTTGGATGTGAGTTGTCTTGAGTCTAAGTCAGGAAAGGCCGCAAGGCAAAGTCGGTCGAATGACACTTAACCCGCAAGTCTTGATTGGGTCAGTTGGTGATAAAAATAGCAAGGGCCGCGAGGCGGCGATATAATTGAGTCTCATTTGAGTTGTAAGGCACGACCTCAACAAGGACTTATAGCACGGTCACACGAGAATGGAGTCTTATCGCGTAGTTGCGTCTCTGATTTTAAGCCGTAAGGCAAGCACGACTCGATAGGTTAACGTTGTTGAGTTGATGTTGCGTTGCAAGCACGAAATGGTCTTGAGACACAAAATAGGCCGAGGCTGTAGGATGTGGAAAATTATGACACGCTGTCATTTTCATCCATACGCTTAAAGACAGACGTCAGTTGAAGCCATACGCTCATTCAAAAGCCATACGCTCAGTAAATATTTTATTATTTACTGAAGTGACAGCACAGCATATGTTTAAATGAGGAATGAATCTGACACTTCATCTTTCGTGCAAAGACAGCTGTCACGAGAAAAGTAACCGTCGTATAGGTTTTCGAAGAGCCAGTTTTGTCTTTTACGAGGACAACTCAGCAGCCTTCATAAATACAAAAGCCATCATTACTGTCAGTTTTGATAGTCTGTCAGCCGTCAAATCCGCAGTCACGACGCTCGAGAAGATTTTGTCAGTTATGGGAAGCTATGGTGTACCAAAGAAGATTGATGATAGCCACGTGGCCACTTCTCCAGCGAGCGTATGGACCTCACATGACTCCTTCTTCATCCAGTCAAGTGAGCGTATCGACCTCACATGACTCCTTCTTCACACAGTCAAGTGAGCGTATGGACCTCACATGATTTCTTGTTAACTAAGCGAGCGTATGACCTCACATGACTCCTTGCCCATAAAGTGAGCGTATGATTTTCCTATGGCACTACGCTATCCAAGTCAGCGTATAAACTCTCCTTCAACAAGGCAGCGTATTACAACAACCATATCCAGGATTACAGTCAACACATGTTCTCACGTGTCCTGTACCAGTTATCCACTTCTCTAGAAGTTATGCAACGTGGCATCCAGGCCATCAATCTCTCCTGAACATGCTCCACTACTTTCAACCGCACGCTAATGTGTCTCCATCAGAATTCGCCACGCGTCCCTGCAGTTATGCACACGTCAAGTAACTACCTGAGCGTATGCTTAAGGACAGTTATCCTGAACTCTATAAAAAAGAGTTTCTTCATCTTCATCAGAGACTACAGGTCATTTTCAGAGAGAACAGAGAGATTGCCCAGTTGCTGTCCAAGTTCTTCAAAGTTCGAGTTTTCTTCATCGCATCGTCCAAGGGATAAAGTAATCGTCTTCTAGATTAGATTCCTACAGTTGTAATTTTCTCAGATACAAAATAAATAAAGTGAATTTATTTATGGAAAACAAATTGGCGACTCTGCTGGGGAAAGCTGTCTCCTCCAATGAGATAGCAACAACTCAATGCGATACTTCGTCGATCGGCTTGACGAAGAAGACGATGGTTGTACAATTCGACCAATCGGCTTATGAAGAAATGCTCAAGGCGAAGGAGGGCCGCACTGCTTCCTCCGCTCTTCCTGTTGCCAAGAAGAAGAGACACTCCGTCTATGTCCCTAAGTCTTCTGCAGCAATTCGAGACGCTTCTGTCACTTCTCATGCTGACAAGAACACGTCTTCAACTTCCATGAAGTACACTTCGGCTTCTCGGAACACGGCAACAGTGGTTTCCCTAGTCACGCTGACAAAATTGGTTCTTTAACCAAGTCAGCATGTACAAGGAAAATCATCTCTGGACATGTCAAGGTCCCTTCTCCCTCTATTCTTACGACAGCAGTCGGCTCTTTAGCCATTGATGACTCTGAGCGTATGGCATTCAAAGGGCAGCGTACGGCAAAGGCAGTGTACAAAAGCCAACATCAGGCAGCGTACGCCGAGCCAAAACCAGTGTATGCTAATAAAAAGGCAGCGTATGACCAGAAGTCCAAACTGAAGTCAGCATATGCTAACAAATACAGTCCTTTGACTATTTCTGAAAATCAGATTGGGGGTTCTCTTCCACAGAACATACAATTGATTCCCCCTCAACTTGCACATCTTGTGCCAACCAAGGAGAAAGACTCTTTAGTCAACTCCTCTACTCCTAAGGTCTTTACCTCTGGAGTTAATTTGACTAGTACTCTTACTAGATCAAATAATGGAAAACGCCTTTTGGCTAATTCCTCCAAAGATAGATTATTACCGACTCCTAGTCGGAATAATACTCATCTTCCTTCTCTCAAAATTTCTCGGTCTGAGAAAGGCAAATTACAAGTATCCAAGACTGATATCAAAGTCAAATCTCCCACGGATCTTCGTAATAAGCTTAATCAGAATCGGTTCAGTTCCACTGAGACAAGTATATTAGACCCTGATGCAGAATATGCCAAGAACTATGTGGCTCAAATTAATCAGTCTTTATACACTCAGGAACCAAGAAGACAGAAGAACAAAAGACAAGTTTCTACACAGAAACTATCTTCAAATACTTTCCAATCTGTTCCTATAGATCTCCGAGAATATTTGCAAAATAAACAGAGAATTGACACTTCATCTGGCTATGACATTGCCCATATTCGCCATGAAAAGCATGGTTGTGACTTCCAACCTCGGGTTGTCATCCAATGTTGTTGTTCACCAAAAAGACAATCTGTTTTTGAACGGATTCAATATGAACCAATGTTGGATGAAGATGAACCTCTTTATGCTTCTATCAACATGACTTCCAGAAATATTGGGGGTAGCATACGGTCTGATGCTATATCAGACTCTGAAGATGGTGTTTATCTCGGCACTCGATCCAGGACCGGAGCCTTGACCAGAGCCTCTTCTTCTTCTCATCCAAGTGGTAATCCGGAGATCACAGAAGACTTCCTTGGAGAGTCTAATTTTCCAGTATTGACTCCTGTAAAAAGCCCTGGGAAAGATACTGATTCACACAGTGATGATTCAGAACAGACTGTTTCATCATCTATTCCTCGAATGATTACCACTTACATGGCAGAAAGTGATCATGAACCTTCGACTAGCAATGAGGCTCATGAACAGAGGATTTCTTCTTTAGAACAACAATTACGAGCTATGGCAGATACATTGAATGCTATGCACACTCTAATGCAGGCTCAACAACAGACAGCACCACCAGTGGTATTGAATACCCCTGTTGTTCCAAACCCCGAACCCTCTACTATTCCGGGGGTACAATCTAATGTTCCTGTACAAACCATACCAAGTCATTCTGGAGCTGGGGGTGGTACATATGCTGCAGTCCCTCCTCCCAATTACACTCTACAAGCCACAACTCCACAATCTTCGGGAGTTGTCTCTGAAGAATTGAAGAATCTCAAAACTCAATTCGAGGCATTCAAACAGAAGGATGGCTTACAAAGGTTAGGCATCAAACAGCCTTATCCGATAGAATGGAAGCAGGTATCGTATCCACCAAAATACAAACCTCCGACCATCTCTTTCTATGATGGGACAACCTCTCCAAGTCAGTTCATTAATCATTTTGAAGTAATGACTGATCAATTGCAACCAAGTGATGCCCTCCTTACTCGGGTGTTCATTGGATGTCTCAAAGGAACGGCTTATGAATGGTATAGAAGTCTCCCTGATGGGTGCATTACCTCATTCGCCGGTTTTAAGCAAATGTTTCTTGAACGATTCTACGAAGGGCTCAATGATATGACCATGTCGGCCCTCATAAGAATTAAACAGAAGAATAATGAGACCACTGAGGAATTCATTGAGAGATTCAGAAGAGAAGCCCTCAAAATGCCTCTTGGAACTCCCGATGCTGTTACGATCGACACTTGCAAGTCGAACCACTTACCAATTATCAGTATGTGGACAGGGTCCACTCAGTTCCAAGATTGGCCTTCTTTCATTGTTAGTGCCAAGGCTGCCGAGGTCAGTGCTGAGACCTTCAAGGGTCTGGGGGTACAAATGGCTTCCAAAGAATCAAATCAGAGTGCTAGCAATAGTACTCGACCCAACAATCGCAAAGGAAAAGAAGCTCTTGAAGTCAATCTCCAAAACAGTAGTCAAGAAGTAAAGACTACCCAAGCTACTTCAGCTCCAACAAATCAACAACAGAGATCTCCTCGGCCGAAAGAAGAATATTCTTTCGATGATGACGATGTTCAGGGTATCTTTTAATGCTTACTCAAAGGTAATAAGATTCAATTGCCAGAAATTAAAAAGCCTGATGAAGCCAATAAGACAGATCATCCAAAATACTGTCCATATCATAGAATGCTGGGTCATACAATCCGGTCTTGCTATGTATTAAAAGGAAAGATTCAAGAGATGATTAAATCAGGAGCTGTGACATTAACACCCAAAGACAAAACAGTCACAGCAAATGTAATTTCAATGCAGTTCGGTGACTTCCCTCCCTTAATGGTGGAAAGTGGGATTGTTCCTATCCCCAAAGCAACTCTCGAAGTTATAAACATCCCACCAGCACAGAATGACGGACTTGTTCCTGTCACAACCAAGAAGGGAGAAATCATGTGGATTCACCCAGACTTAAAAACAGAGTTTGAGACGTCTTCCTCTTCTCCTCGGAAGATTTCCTCATCTAAAAAGAAGCTCGGGAAGACTAAGTCATGCAATGTGACTTCTAGTTTCACACCCGATTTTTATCTAACCTCTACTTTCATCTCAGCAGGAAATTCATTCTCTACGAAGATAAAATCTGTACCTCAAATTGAAGATAGGTACAAACCTGTTTTTCATTTATACAGTTCACAATCTCGTGAATTGATGGCGAAAATGGGTTATGATCTAGCCACTGCCCCAGGTTTGAACTCAGGCAAGGGACTCCGAGCACCTTTGGCCATTACCATGAGACATAATCAATCTCGTGTTGGCCTTGGTTTCTGGAATGAAGCTTTCATCAAACATAAAAGAACCAAGAGCAAAATAAAGAATTGCAGCATGGTTTCCATAAACCTTGAACCAGAATCTGAAGTTGAAGTTCATGCTGGAACTCGGTCTGGAAAAGTATATCTGAAAGATTATGCTGAAGTTCCTGACGAAATTTCTGACGTTCCTCCGGTTACAGCTTCAATTCCAGTCTCTACTGAAGAGCCTTTAAATGTTCCTGTTGAGACAGTTCCTTCTAAACCAACAGCAGCTGACAAAGGCAAACAACAAGTCCGCTTCGACAAACCATTGAAGAAGTCATCTCCTACAGGACTTGAAAAGCCTTATAATTTTGATATATTGGCTCAACTAGCCAATACCCCAGCTAAATTATCAATCTTCGAGCTCTTACGCCTCTCTAAAGAGACTCGAAAAACTTTAAGTGAAGCACTGCTGCAAGCAGAAACCTGCTTAACTCTTCTCAAGAAGTTGGAAACAGAACCTGTTTCTCATTGCCATAATATATTGGAATTTATTCCAAACATTACCTTTACGCAGGACGATATGCTGCTAGAGGATAATCGACATGACCGTCCTTTATATCATACAGGATATATTGATTCTATGAAGGTTGATTGTTTACTGATTGATCCAGGATCCGCTCTCAGTATTATGCCAAAGGCTATGTTAGATGCATTGAAGATACCTGTGCATAGTCTCTCCAGCACTATCACTACCATCTTGGGATTCAATCAAGAAAAAAGTGAGCCTTTAGGCAAGATTCGCCTTAAATTTCAAATAGGCGATCTTCGTACTAAGGTTACTTTTTACATCATCGACAATCATGGTTGCTCATACAATGCTCTATTGGGGAGACCTTTCTTGCATGAACATAATGTCGTTCCTTCAACCCTTCATCAGTGCTTCAAATATGTTGATGATAATGGAGAGGTTCAAAAAGAAGTGGCAGATCTTTACCCATTCAAAGGAGTCGAAGCTTACTTCAATGACGCTCGCATGTACAAAGATGAATACTCGAAAGTCTTGCAAGCTATGGATAATGAAGATGAGACATCCAAAGTTGACACTTTTGTTATTCCTGTAAAAGGGCGTATCACTCCTCCGCAGTCTGTTAGATCATCTGAAGAAGGCTCACTGATAATTCCGGTCAGTGGACGTACTACTTAATCATCTGCCCAGGGCTCACTGATAATTCCTGTCAGTGGACGCACTACTGCACCATCTTCCCAAGCTTCACAAAGTTCGCTGATCATTCTTGTCAATGGACTCATCACTCCCCCTCCATCTTCTCAGGCTAGATCAGATACTCTAGTCATTCCAGTCAGTGGACGCATTACTTATCCACGGTCTTCTTTAAGGGAGCTCACCTCTTCTGAGCCTTTTGTTATCGATCTTAATCGAAACAAAAATTCTAACTGTTCTTCTTCCTCCCCCTTTGTCATTAATCTGACTAAGTCTGATAAGGCTCAGCCTTCTGTTGTAAATACAGCATCTAGTATTAATGAAGCATCTCCTTTGCAGTATATTGATGTTTGTGGTTATGTACAAAGTTATTTACAATTGCTAAATAGCTTAGAGCCACTAACTATAGGGGTTGTTCAAGCTCTTCATACAGACATATCATTAGACTCTATACAGAAATCATACTTTGTGGTCCCCAGTCGAAAGAAGGGAGAAAATCCAATATTTTTCTATAAAGGACCTCAGAATCCTCCTAACTTGGAAGAAGATGATATAAATGACGATACTGGAAGGTTACAACTGCGTCGCTACAGTCAGCAATCCAAAAATATCATCAAAAATATGGGTTATGACTTTAGAACCAGTCTCAATAATGGAAAAGGAAGAAGAATGCCGGTTCGAATTCCTCCATTAAAATACGGAAGGACAAAATGTGGTTTAGGTTATATTGCTCCTACCCCTTTTATCAACATAGTCCATGAAGAGTCAAAATTCAATAAAGACGAACAATCTGAAGATGAACGATCTGAGTCTTCTGATTCTCTCTCTTGGGATTCTGACACGAGTGTTGGCGATCTTTATCGCTCTATTCTATCCATCAATATGGTCTCTGTTGATGGCCCACAAGAAAATGATGAAGATGAGGATGATTTTGAAATATCACCCGAATCAGAACAATGGGCTCAAAGATTAGATGATCAATGGGAATTCAGGTTCGAGCAGAGGGAACCTCCTACTGAAGATAAACTGATCCAAATTGATGTTGGTGAAGAAGGTTCTCCTAAACCAATATTCATCAGTGAGAGTCTTTCAGAAATAGATAAGCAAGACATGATCAAGCTTATTCGTGATTATATCGATGTCTTCGCCTGGAGCTACGAGGATATGCCAGGACTAGATCCGAAGATCGCAATGCACAAACTCAATATCATGCCAAATGCTAAACCGGTCAAACAACAACAGCGACGATTTTGTCTAGACATTATGGATGCAATTGAAGCTGAAGTCAACAAGCTTATGGCTTCTGGATTTATTCGAGAGGAACAACATCCTGACTGGGTGGCTAACATTGTTCATGTCCTTAAAAAGACTGGCAAGATTCGAGTCTGTATAGACTTTCGCGATCTCAATGCTGCTTGTCCTAAAGACGAGTTTCCTCTTCCAATTACAGATGTAATGATTGATAATACATGTGGTTTCGAACGAATGTCATTTATGGATGGGTATTCGGGATACAACCAGATCAAAATATTTCCAGATGATGAAAAACACACTTCCTTCAGAATGCCGATCGGTACATACTGTTATACAGTGATGCCGTTTGGTCTCAAGAATGCAGGAGCAACATATCAACGAGCAATGAGCACTATATTCCGTGAACATCTTCGAAAAATAGTCGAATGCTATGTTGATGATATTGCAGTCAAAAGTCGACGAAAGGAGGATCATATCCAAGATTTGAAGACTATCTTTGATTTAATGCGTCAGCATCAACTTAAAATGAACCCTACTAAGTCCTTCCTGGGCGTCTCTAGTGGTAAATTTCTCGGCTTCGTCATTACCGCTAAAGGTATACACGTGGATCTCGAGAAGATCAAAGCCATCCAAGAGATGCGTCCTCTACGCACCTTAAAAGAGCTACGAGGATTTCAAGGAAGAATTGCTTATATCAGGAGATTTATTTCCAATTTATCAGGACGCTGCAGACCATTCCACAAACTTCTGAAGAAAGGTGTATCTTTCATCTGGAACGAAGAATGTCAAAAAGTATTTGATGACATCAAACAGTACCTCATGAACCCTCCAGTTTTGGTACCTCCCATCTCGGGAATACCATTTCTTCTATATGTTCGAGCTATGGATCATTCTCTTGGTGCATTACTCGCTCAGAAAAATAAAGATGGTCATGAACAGGCCATTTATTATCTCAGTCGCACAATGACAGGCGCTGAACCGCGTTATTCTCCAATCGAGAAAGAATGCCTAGCATTAATGTTTGCTGTTCAGAAAATGCGACATTATATTATCGGTCAAACGATTCATGTCATTTCCAGAGTGAATCCCATCAGGATTATGATGAAGAAACCTGGTATTCTCAACTCCAGACTGGCTAATTGGGGAATCTTGTTAGCCCAATATGACATGCATTATATTCCTCAGAAGTCAGTTAAAGGACAGGCTCTTGCTGATTTTCTAGCAGCTCATGCAGTCCCAGAAGATTCTAAATTATATGATGAGATTCCCGATGAAGTTCTAGATTCAAATCTGGTTTCTGAAGAAGTTCCTACCTGGCGTCTATTCTTTGATGGAGCATCTAGAATAGGTCCTAACGGCGATATTGTCGCCGGAGTTGGAATTGTTCTTGTATCCCCAGAGGGATTAACTATTCAGAGGGCTTATTCTCTGGATCAATCATGTTCAAATAATGTTGTAGAATACAATGCGTTGCTCATTGGTCTTCAACTCGCTAAACATCTGGATGTTCAATATTTAGAAGTTTATGGAGACTCTAAGCTTATCATCAATCAGATCAGAGGAACGTATGAAGTTCGTCATCAAGATTTGATACCTTATCATCGAATAGCACTCTCTATGGCCTCCTCCTTTGAAGGTTTCTTTATCAAACATGTTCGACGAGCCTATAATGCAGAAGCTGATGCTTTGGCTAATCTTGCTGCTGTATTAGCCATACCAATCAGACGTCAGCAAGTGATAGTGGTTTATAACCGAGAACTATTCTGCGTTGAAAATAATCTGGCTTTGGTTTTTTCCCCATAATCCAGACGAAGATTCTCTCAACTTTGATGCTGAATTAAAATTTGACAAAGTGTCCTTGTCTTCTTCCGATTCTACTATAGAATATGTCTTTTCTAACAAAATAGACACCGTAACTGAAGACTGGAGACGTCCGTTTCTGGACTTTGTGTTGTATGACATACTTCCTGATAACCCGAGTGAAGCAGCATCTATCCGGCGCCGGTCTCTCAGTTTCTATTATAATCATACTACGAAGACACTATATCGTCGAGCCTATGATGGTCTTCTCCTTCGATGCATCGTTGGTGAAGAAGCACAACAGATAATCCGTGAAGCACATGATGGCGTCTGCGGAGCTCACCAGCCAGGTCCAAAACTTCAAGATCGTATCCGACGTATGGGTTATTATTGGCCCACGATGGTAGCTGATACCATTCAATATGCTCGGAAATGTAAAGCCTGTCAAATTCATGCAGACTTTATCCATCAACCATCGGAGTTCTTACACCCAACAGCGGCATCATGGCCCTTTGAAGCTTGGGGCAAGGACGTCATCGGTCCTATCAATCCACCATCATCAAAAGGACATCGGTTTATTCTAGCAATAACTGATTACTTTTCTAAATGGGCTGAAGCAATCCCGTTATCTGAAGTCAAGACTTCTAATGTTATCAACTTTGTCAAACATCATGTCATCTATCGATTTGGTGTTCCTCGGCGTATTATCCATGATAATGGACCACAGTTCGTCAGCCAGAAATTTACTCGATTCTGTGATGATCATCTGATTAATAATCTGGCTTCTACAGCATATAATCCAGCAGCCAATGGACTAGCAGAGGCTTTCAACAAAACAATCATCAAACTCTTGAAAAAGTTCGTTTCTTCCAATAAACGTAACTGGAGTGAGAAGCTTGGTGAATGTTTATGGGCTTATCGTACCACAGTTCGCAATGCGACCGGATGTACACCTTTCTCTTTGGTATATGGGTGTGAAGCTGTTCTTCCCTTAGAGATTCAAATTCCTTCTTTAAGGATAGCAATCGCTAATGAACTCACTGCAGAGAACAATGATCGTCTTCGACTTCAAGAGTTGGAAGCTCTAGATGAAAAACGATTGTATGCGCAACAAAATATCGAGCTATATCAAGCCCGAATCTCAAAAGCTTTTAATCGGAAAGTCAAAGTCAGAACATATCAAAAGGGAGAATTGGTCCTTACTGTCAGACGTCCGATGACCATGACACATATGAGCAAAGACAAATTTGACGCGAAATGGGAAGGCCCATTCGTAGTAAACAAAGTCTTCTCTAATGGAGCATATCAGCTTGCCTCTATGGACGGGAAAGTCACGATGATGCCTATCAATGGCAAATTCTTAAAGAAATATTATGTATAAATAATATTTTTATTACTCCCCAGCAAATGTAAAATCAAAAATTTATTCTTCTCTACAAAAGCTATTTCGATGTCATTATCCCCAGCGGAAACTGATATTCTACCATGTATCATTTTCCCAGAGAATTTGATATTTTGTCTTATTAGATTCCCAGTAGATTTAATAAAGATCTTGTATAAGAAAATCATGTCCATATCACCTCTGAATTTTCTATCTCAGTATGTACCATATTCTATGGAAATGATATCTCGTCCTTTTGATTTTTTGAGTCTAAAAGATCAGTGAATAAAGGCAAAATAATATAAAGCAGGAAGGATACATCATAAACAAAGTTTCCTTAAACAGAGTTTATTTGAGACAAATTCTTCAAGAAATACATCATCATGGAAGATCACTGTAATCCCTTTCGTATTTGGGACGAGGACCACATACATAATTAGCAAAAGAATTGAATACATCATTTCCTGACCGCACCAAGAACTGACAGGCAGCCAGCCTCATTGCTTCTTCTTCTTCGGTTTCTCCTTGTTCGACCAAGAAATCCAAGATATCTTTCGGCAGCTTGGGAGCAGACGAGCTTTCGCCCGTCTCCTTCTTTTGGGGAGTCGAATGCTCTTTAGCATTTTTATCAACTTTGGAGACGACTTCGCCTTTCTTCGTGTTCTCTTCGGAAGACTTTTTTTTTAATGTGTGATCCTTCTATTCAAAGAGATGCTCTATTTATAGGCATATATTTGCCAGGATCGATGGGACGTATTCTTTCCCGATATTCAGTTCATCCATTCATTTCTCACATTCATTCGACGTTTCACATGTTCATTAATACTTGACGGTTCGTCCGTTCATTTATTACATTTACTCGACAGTTCATCTGTTCTTCATTTTCCTAACGGTTCATCCGTTCATAATCTTCTATCAGATTCAATCAATCTCGAAAAATGAAGAGTCATCATGACATTTAATGAACTCATGCCAGCGTGTCAGGACTCATTCCCACTTTCTGTTCAAAGTAATTTCGAACTTTTGAAACTCATAAAGTTCAAAAACTTTGAAGGGGGTCTTGTAGGATGTGGAAAATTATGACACGCTGTCATTTTCATCCATACGCTTAAAGACAGATGTCAGTTGAAGCCATACGCTCATTCAAAAGCCATACGCTCAGTAAATATTTTATTATTTACTGAAGTGACAGCACAGCATATGTTTAAATGAGGAATGAATCTGACACTTCATCTTTCGTGCAAAGATAGCTGTCACGAGAAAAGTAACCGTCGTATAGGTTTTCGAAGAACCGGTTTTGTCTTTTACGAGGACAACTCAGCAGCCTTCATAAATACAAAAGCCATCATTACTGTCAGTTTTGATAGTCTGTCAGCCGTCAAATCCGCAGTCACGACGCTCGAGAAGATTTTGTCAGTTATGGGAAGCTATGGTGTACCAAAGAAGATTAATGATAGCCACGTGGCCACTTCTCCAGCGAGCGTATGGACCTCACATGACTCCTTCTTCATCCAGTCAAGTGAGCGTATCGACCTCACATGACTCCTTCTTCACACAGTCAAGTGAGCGTATGGACCTCACATGATTTCTTGTTAACTAAGCGAGCGTATGACCTCACATGACTCCTTGCCCATAAAGTGAGCGTATGATTTTCCTATGGCACTACGCTATCCAAGTCAGCGTATAAACTCTCCTTCAACAAGGCAGCGTATTACAACAACCATATCCAGGATTACAGTCAACACACGTTCTCACGTGTCCTGTATCAGTTATCCACTTCTCTAGAAGTTATGCAACGTGGCATCCAGGCCATCAATCTCTCCTGAACATGCTCCACTACTTTCAACCGTACGCTAATGTGTCTCTATCAGAATTCGCCACGCGTCCCTGCAGTTATGCACACGTCAAGTAACTACCTGAGCGTATGCTTAAGGACAGTTATCCTGAACTCTATAAAAAAGAGTTTCTTCATCTTCATCAGAGACTACAGGTCATTTTCAGAGAGAACAGAGAGATTGCCCAGTTGCTGTCCAAGTTCTTCAAAGTTTGAGTTTTCTTCATCGCATCGTCCAAGGGATAAAGTAATCGTCTTCTAGATTAGATTCCTACAGTTGTAATTTTCTCAGATACAAAATAAATAAAGTGAATTTATTTATGGAAAACAGAGGCGTCTGTCCTAAAAACTGATCCTAAGACAAGACTAGAAAGACAATTGATAAGAATGGACTATGTTGCACAAAGTAAATCAAACGTGTTGGTTTTTTATGGGTGGGCGATGAGCTCATTCTACCAATACAGTTAAGTACTGACACCCACATAGTTTACATGTGCAGGCACAGGTAGAAGCTCGTGGCGCGAAGCTCGTTTGGATGCGTCGAGGCATGGAGTTCCTTTGCGAATCGAAGCGTGCGGTCCTATGGAGTCAAGACTTATACGGGACATAATATATGGACGTCGCCTTCTGAAGCATCCGCTGGCTCAAGACTTGTATTTGAGAGATGAGTGACTTGTAATGTGAGAAGAGTGAGCTTGAGTGACTTGTAATCCTGGCCTTGCGTCCATTATAACCTTTGTTTCAATATCAATAAAGAGCTTCTTTGAATAACTTGTGTTTTGCTTTAAAATTTTTGCTGCTATTATTCAATGTCTCTGCATGGGACTTCTGTGCGACGACCCCGTCGCAGCCGCTGAAATCAGCCGTTATGGAACCCGCCTTGTACGAGCGCAACCTAGGCTCGTGCGGTATCATGCCTTAGCGAGGACGATCGCTCCTACGGGAGCGGGACGTGACAAAAGTTGGTTAAGTGACACTTAGTTCACAAATCAATGATTGTGTCAGTTGATGATTAAAACAACAAAGGCCACGAGACGGCAATATGGTTAAGTCGCACTGAATTGCGAGGCACGGCCTTAATATAGACACACGAATGGAGCTTATGATACGACCACGATGTTAGCACAATGGACTTGTAGCACGGTTACATGGAAATTGGATACTATCGTGTAGTTGCGTCTCTGAGTATGGGCCGAAAGGCAAGCACGACTTGTTAAGTTGGCGTTATTGACACGAGAATGGTATAAGAATGAATAAGGAAGTTATCGGTGCAATAGCACGATGATGGTCTAGAGACACAAAATAGACAAAGAGTGTATGTCCTAAAACTGATCCTAAGACAAGAGTAGAAAGGCAATCAAAAAGGGTTATATTGTACAAAGTAAAATGAAAGTGTTGGTTTTGTATGGGTGGACGAGGAGCTCACTCCACCAGTACAGTTGAGTACTGACACCCACACAGTTTTTTATGTGCAGGAACAGGTAGAAGCTCGTTGGCGCAGAGCTCGTTTGGATTTGTCGACGCATGGAGTTCTTTGACATTTCGAGGTGTGCGGTCGCATGGAGTCTGGACTTATATGAGACATAATGTATGAACATCGCCTATCTGAAGTATCCGCTGGCTTATCAAATTGTATTGAGATATGAGAGAGAGCAGAGTGACTTGTATTGTGAGAAGAGTGAGCTTGAGTGATTATATAATTTTGGCATCGTGTCCACCTATGTAATCTTTGTTTCAATATCAATAAAGAGCTATTTACATAACTTATGTTTTGTTTTCAAGTTTTCGTGTCACGACCCGCTCCCGGATAACCGAGTACGAGTTCGTGTCCAAGCCCAGCCTACGCCGCAGTATCGACGGTAGAACGCTGTCTAGTACACACAATAACATCCTCCACAGATACAATAGAACACAAATACAAATCGTACTCAGCAGTGACACAAACCAAGGAAACAAGAGTACGATAGATAATGAAATAATAATATCCAAATCAAATGACAAGGAGACTGAAATCCAGAATAATAAAATATCGTCCATCTATGAACAAATCTGATCCATCTAAGAAATAAACTAAGACATGCATAAAGGTAAATCTAGATCCCTCCAGAGATCAACCATGGCTCCTGAGTCTCGGTACCAACAACGTCAGCACTACCCACTGCTGGTTCATAACATGAAGTGCTAGAGATACTCTCCCTCACCTATAACAACGATCCAATCAGGAAAGGAGCAGAGTACAACCATATTGCAATTAATGTTGTTAGTCCAAAATAAGTTAGAACAAGCGAGAAACCATGAAGGCGAAGAATATAAAAGAACTAGCAAGACAAGAACTAACAGGATATGAACTAGCACTAGCAAGATATGAACTAATAGGATATGAACTAGCACTAGCAAGATATGAACTAACAGGATATAAAGTGGCAAAAGTAAACTGGTAAGACGTGATCTAACAAGATATAAACTGGCAAGATGTAAACTAGCAGGATATGAACTGACAAGATAATGGACTAGATAAAAGAAAAACAGAAACCACTATGTGTGTGTGAAATACCTTCAAATACGTGAACGGCTGGGCTAATACGGCACATCATACGATGGCTATCATTCAGTAATTGGTACGGCTAACTCATACGTGGGTGTGTATGACTTAGCTATCATTCGGTAACGGTAATTGGGTTTGTTCACGTATTTACCGAGTATTTCTCCTTCCGACTCTCTAACAATCAATAACGGTCAATGATACACTGAGAAGGATACGATAACTACAGTGTCACAATCGTGTCTCAATGGAATATCAAGCAACAACTCAACGGGATATCAAACAAGAAAACTATAGAGTAAACATTATAATGAACTAAAACATAAATGCAATACTGTACTTGCCTGAATCCTTGCACAAACCGTAGTCAAAAGTAGAGTATGAGGGAATGCCAATCTAGAAGCTGTCAACCTATAACACATATCGCACCACGAACCGTGCATGAAAATTACAAATCAATTCTAATGTTATAGTTCTAAATTTATGGAATAGTGGCTAGTTGGGTTACTAATCTAATAATAATTAATTCTATAATAATTCACTTAAAAACCTAATTTAACCTAATAATAATCTGAATATAATCTAAACATGCAAGTTTGGCCATCAAAAGTCATGTTTCCAATTTTGGAAACCATGGCACGCAAATCGAGACGTGTCATTGACTTTTTAGTCAAACGTTGTGAACTCTAGATTTTGAAAGTGCACCTTGATAGATTTCAGTGCCACGAGTGCGCTGGAATCAACCGTGCCACAAAATCACGCTTTGGTCAAAAGATATCGCCGTTATGGCTAATCGTGACAAAAATGGTGATCAACCGATCAATTCTGAGTTCAACAGAATAATTAAAATACTAGATGAAAGAAATAATTTCTAGAAAAATTATATGTCATAGATATCTGTGTTAGATTTCCGAAACTTCAAACGGTTCGTGATTTCGATTTCTGGTTCTCCCGAAATCTCGAAAAAACCAAAACATGTTAAGTTTCGGACAACCGACACTCTACGAATTTTTTAGAAATTTAGGAATAATATATGCGAAAATAAATTATATATTCAAAAACTATACCTCAATACACTTCCAATAAAAAAAACGGCACGCGAAAATGAGGTCCGAGTTGAATGCAATCGTCTCGGGAAGTCGGATAATCACCGGGATCAAACTCCAAAAGGAGGAGGCTATAATTAATTAGGGTTTGTGAATATACAATGCATATATATAGGAGAGAGAGAGAGAGAGGCGGTTACTATAGCGGGTGCCGACAGGTGGGCCCCTCCTTTGGATTATTGGGTAATTATTTATTTAATTCAAAAAATAATTTAAAAATTATTTTAAGTCCAAATAAATCAAAATAAATTTCAGAAAAATCCAGAAAAATTCTAGAAAATTCTAGAAAATATTTCTAAGTGTCTATAATATAAATAAAATATTTTATCACAAAATATCATCGTGTTACCTCGCAGTAAGTTCCAAAAACCTATAAAGTACAAATTCTATATGTTTTAATTATATAAAATTCCCAAAAATTCTAAAAAAATCCAAAAAAATTCTAAAAAATTCTAGAAAATATTTTTAGTCATTTAAAGCCCAAATAAAATATTTGGTCCAGAAATACCCCCGTACGACCTTACGGTAAATCCTGAAAGTTCTTAAAATAATAAAACCTTAAATATTAAATACCTAAAAATATCCAAAAATTGTAGAAAATATAAGATAGCTAAATAATACATATATAAGCTATCTAGAGGTCATATGACCTTAATATGGTCATAGCCCACCTACAAGCTTTGGCATGACTCACAATTGAAATAAAATTAATCATAAACAAATACAATTAAAAAAATTAAAAATTTGGAAAGTGGGCTTACAAATCTACCCACCTTAGAAAAATTTTGTCCTCAAAATTTCAAAAGATACAAATAGGCACAACCAAGAATATCATCAAAATATGACATGACCAATCGATATGAATAAGCACGACAAAGAATATAATCAAGAAAATAATGTGATGAATGATCGAAATTGATCAGCCATATAGAATCAAAATCTAAATACATTTTAGAAATATAGTGGAAGGAAATAAAAATAGGTTTAAAAGATGACGATTCGAAAGTAGAAAAATATGAGAGAAATAAAGAACTACTAGTTGTAGAGAAGGTGGTAACAAGAAATAAGACATCAAATAAATTTGAAAAAAAAAGAAAAAAAATAATAGTCGTATGCCAATAAAAGATATAGTCGCTATGATATTCGAAAATCATAAGTATATCCGAAGTCATTTAATCGAGAATCCATGCCTCGCCAGTGTACATCTGGCTGCTGTGAACCCTTGGTTTCATGACTCAAGTATAATATGTTATCGAATACTTTATCAACTCTACCCAATATTGACATAATAAATCAAAAGATCAATAATACAACTAGGATATAGTTTTAGTAATATTTGACAACCTACACATACTTCAAATTATTTCAACTTAGGGGTCATGCCACGCCAGTGCGCTGCTGACTGCAGTGAACCCGCAGTCTTTATAATTTAAATAAATAGGGACAGTGCGCATCTGCCTTACCATTGTAAGTCATCAAAAATTATTTCAACTATATCCATAAGAATTTCAAGAAGCTTCCATAAATTCAAACAAGTCGATCATGGTAAGAAAATGTAAGTATATGTCCTTGAATAAAAGTGTCAGTTTTGAAAACAAAATGATCATAAAATAGTTTTGAAAATAAAACGAGGTTTAGAGAAGGAGGAAGATAAAATGGCACAAATGATCTAAATTAGGAATTGAATTCTTTGAAGGCCTAACTTACCAAACGTATATTCTACCCACCTTGGATCCTACCAACATGTCAAAAAAAACATATTCTCTTAGAATTTTTTTTTGATTTATCCATACCGAGACTTCAATAAATGATTGGCTAAATCACATGGCCTATTTAACAATCTTAACTATCCAAGGGTCAAATTGAATAAGGGACTCCTTGTCCTATTCATTATCATAAAATCAAATCAAAACTAATTGTGAATGAGCATCCTAGTCGCAGGCTTGCAGTAGTACGACTAACTTAAGTACTACCACAAGTTCGTAATCTTTTGCGAAAACAGACCTGCATGGGCCACCATAAAAACTTGTCACGATCCGCACCCGTTTTTCGGGATATGAGTGCGTGTCCAAGCCTAGCCTACGCCGCAGTATCGGCAGTAGTACGCTGTCTAGCCTGCAATAAATAAAATGCTCATAAATACTAACTGCTCATTCACAACAACTAAATCAACTTTACAAAATATAGAAGTTTTACATTTGAAGAAGAATGTAAGCTTTTATATTTATAGAAAACTACCACACAACTAACTAGTCTTCTATGGTTTAGCCTTCGAGTCTCTATCTTCCCCTCGTATGGTCCATAGCGCAAGAGTAGGCATGTCAACCTCACCTATAACAACGATCCAATCAGAAAAGGAGCAGAGTACAACCATATTGCAATTAATGTTGTTAGTCCAAAATAAGTTAGAACAAGCGAGAAACCATGAAGGTGAAGAATATAAAAAGAACTAGCAAGACAAGAGCTAACAGGATATGAACTAGGACTAGCAAGATATGAACTAACAGGATATGAACTAGCACTAGCAAGATATGAACTAACAGGATATGAAGTGGCAAAAGTAAACTGGCAAGACGTGATCTAACAAGATATAAACTGGCAAGATGTAAACTAGCTGGATATGAACTGCCAAGATAATGGACTAGATAAAGAAAAAATAGAAACCACTATATGTGTGTGAAATACCTTCAAATACGTGAACGGCTGGGCTAATACGGCACATCATACGATGGCTATCATTCAGTAATTGGTACGGCTAACTCATACATGGGTGTGTATGACTTAGCTATCATTCGGTAACGGTAATTGGGTTTGTTTACGTATTTACCGAGTATTTCCCCTCCCGATTCTCTAACAATTAATAACGGTCAATGATACACTGAGAAGGATACGATAACTACAGTGTCACAATCGTGTCTCAATGGAATATCAAGCAATGACTCAACGGGATATCAAACAAGAAAACTATAGAGTAAACATTATAATAAACTAAAACATAAATGCAATACTGTACTTGCCTGAATCCTTGCACAAACCGTAGTCACAAGTAGAGGATGAGGGAATGCCGATCTAGAAGCTGTCAACCTATAACACATATCGCACCACGAACCGTGCATGAAAACCACAAATCAATTCTAATGTTCTAGTTCTAAATTCATGGAATAGTGGCTAGTTGGATTACTAATCTAATAATAATTAATTTTGTAATAATTTACTTAAAAACCTAATTTAACCTAATAATAATCTAAATATAATCTAAACATGCAAGTTTGGCCATCAAAAGTCATGTTTCCAATTTTGGAAACCATGGCACGCAAATCGAGACGTGCCGTTAACTTTTTAGTCAAACGTTGTGAACTCTAGATTTTGAAAGTGCACCTTGGTAGATTTTAGTGCCACGAGTGCGCTGGAATCAACCGTGCCACAAAATTACGCTTTGGTCAAAAGATAGCGCCGTTATGGCTAATCGTGACCAAAACGGTGATCAACCGATCAATTCTGAGTTCAACAGAATAATTAAAATACTAGATGAAAGAAATAATTTCTGGAAAAATTATATGTCATAGAGATCTGTGTTAGCTTTCTGAAACTTCAAACGGTTCGTGATTTTGATTTCTGGTTCTCCCGGAATCTCGAAAACACCGAAACGTGTTAAGTTTCGGACAACCGACACTCTACGAATTTTCCAAAAATTTAGGGATAATATATAGAAAATAAATTATATATTCAGAAACTATACCTCAATACGCTTCCAATAAAAAAATGGCACGCGAAAATGAGGTCCGAGTTGACGAAAATCGTCTCGGGAAGTCGGGGAATCACCGGGATCAAACTCCAAAAGGAGGAGGCTATAATTAATTAGGGTTTGTGAATATACAATACATATATATAGGAGAGAGAGAGGCGGTTACCGTAGAGGGCGCCGACAGGTGGGCCCCCCCGTTAGATTATTGGGTAATTATTTATTTAATTCAGAAAATAATTTAAAAATTATTTTAAGTCCAAATAAATCAAATAAATTCCAGAAAAATTCAGAAAAATTCTAAAAAATTCTAAAAAATATTTCTAAGTGTCTATAATATAAATAAAATATTTTAACATAAAATATCATCGTGTTACCTCGCAGTAAGTTTCAAAAACCTATAAAGTACAAATTCTATATGTTTTAATTATATAAAAATTTCCAAAAATTCTAAAAAAATCCAAATAAATTCTAAAAAATTCTAGAAAATATTTTTAGTCATTTAAAGCCCAAATAAAATATTTGGTCCAGAAATACCCCCGTACGACCTTACGGTAAATCATAGAAGTCCTTAAAATAATAAAACCTTAAATATTAAATACCTAAAAATATCCAAAAATTGTAGAAAATATAAGATAGCTAAATAATACATATATAAGCTATCTAGAGGTCATATGACCTTAATATGGTCATAGTCCACCTACAAGCTTTGGCATGACTCACAATTGAAATAAAATTAATCATAAACAAATACAATTAAAATTTTTTTAAAAATTTGGGAAGTGGGCTTACATTTCGCTAGTATTAATCAATGTTTATGCTTGGGACTTCTGTGCGACGACCCCGTCGCTTAGCCTGTATGTAACACCCAGTTTCTAAAATGAGGGTAATTTTGAAATTTTATATTTTAATTTATTTAATTATGATATTTAAATGATAATATGATTTTTGGTAATTTTTAATCATTTTAAAATTGTTTTAAATTATGACTTATGATTTTGGTGTTTGACTAGTGTAATCTTAGAGCCTAGTCATGTGATTAGGATGTTTGACTAGTACATTCTAGTCTAGAGGGTATTTTGGGTATTTTAGAATTTATTTGAATTTATTATGATTTATGGGAATTTTTAGAATTTATTTTGGAATTGTTTGGATGAGGGTTGACTAGGTTGACTTTGACTAGCAATGACCATGGTAGACTAACCTAGGAGCTAACCCTAGTTGAGTTTGGTCTTGATTAGGTCATGCCACCCTAGTTAGACTATAGTTGACTAAAAGTATGGTTATTTGACTTAAGTAGAGTTTTAAGTCATAAGCCATGACTTGTGTTTAACCAATAAATCAATAGTTAGCCAAATAGGCCCAAAGCCCATTAGTCAAGTGCCCAAACCCTAACCCAAACATTTTTGTCCAGCCAACCTAGGGATTAATCTCCCACTATATAATCCCTCCTAAAATCTAAGGCTAGCCTCTTCTTTAGGAATTTCTTTCAAGTGAAGAAAGAGGTGAGTCTCCATGTTCAAAAATCTCTAGAAAATCCATTTCTCCTTCTTTTTAATCCAAACAAATTGCATTGGGTTCTAAATTCTTCCTACTTTCTGTTGGCTATGAGTATTCTCAGATTTGGGAAGATTTGGAGGAGTTTCACCATTGGGAAGAACCTCACTCTTTGAGCTTTTTGGAGGGTTTTAATACATAGAGGTAACTCTCCATTTCCACCATAGAATTCTGGTTTAATTGCATGAATAGGGAGCCCTAGACCTAACCTAACTATAGGAATAGAAATCCCCAGGTTTTTGTGTCGTTTCGTGTCCTAACAGGACACGTATTAGCGTACTATGCAATGTGTTTGTGGTAATGCCACAGTGAATCTTTTTGTGATATTTTCGAATTGTGATTGAATGGAAAATCGTGTTTTGATGTCGCTTATCCATTTCTGTAACTCTGAGATGATTTCGTGGTTGTGTCGTGTCGGTAGGAAACTCGTGCACACGCCCTCGTGCACACGCGCGCGCGGGCTACAGTTATCCCCTGCCTATCGGGCTCTATTCTGGACACGACACGAATTGCCTCGACACGAAATTTTGGGAGATTGTAGGGGCATCATCTGTCATCCCTCTCCCCAAATTTCACGACAATTCGTGGTCGGGTTTGGGAGTTATTGGCCGTGTACGGGTTTTCACTGGACTGTGTGCACAGTTTAAACACGCACTGACACGGCCCTATAACTCTGGACACGAGACACTTTGACACGATGCAGACACATGGACACGAGGACCTATACCTAGTCTAGTTGGGGACACGAGCACGAGGCTTGGGAAGACCTGTGTCGGGTGCACGACACGCGTGCACACCCGCACGAGACTGCCCAAGTCTGCTATGTCCAGTTACCCGATTTTGGGTTTTGTTGTAGTGAACACGTTTGTGTCCACTTTAGTGGACACAAACCACTTGTGTAGCATGGTTACAATATGTTCATCTATTACCAACCCAAAAATTTGTGTTTTAATGTAATTTTCATTGCTATTTCCATTATCTTTCTTTTTCTGAAATGTCTTGTATCAGACCATTCCTATTTTCCTGTCCAGTTTTTCTAAGGTGAGTTTTGTCAATCATTTAAACCCTTTAACACTGTTAATTACTTGTAATTTAACCTCTAGCATGTGTTCCTACATAAATCCTATGTGTGTGTCGAATTTGGGTTGTTTTGGGTGTGGGGTTGACTCAAAATCTGAGTCCTTTAGTTGAGGACTGTTTTGACAGTCCTATTACAACTGAAACCTATTATTTTCCTGCATTTGAACCTTTCTAATAACTGAGATTTCAACATGAATTGCTATTACTAGTGTTGTGAATCTGAATTATCATGGGGATGACTGGGATTGGGGTTTAGTGATGGCTAATCTGAGATATCAGTTTCCCCAATGTTTGTTTCACTGTTTTCCCTCACTCTCTACACACTCACTGCCACACACACACACACACCTGGGTTCTGTTCTCATGACAGCCCACTCTCCTCCACACTCTTGTGACACTCTCACACACTGTCACTCACTCACTCACTGATTTCATATCCTTCATGTACACTGTCACTCATCACCACACACACACTATGCCTTCATGTGTTCACATCACTCACAGTTCACTCCCTCACACTTTTCACACACACACACACCCTTTCATTCTAGCCCACACACACACATACACATTTGCACTTGAGTGCCCCGCTCAATGTTTTGTTTATACTGTTATGTGTTATCATATATGGTAATGTAGTTTATACCCATTAGCCTATGGGTTGCCTTCTAAGTTATTTCCCTAGTACACATATGTGTGTATCATATATATGTATATATAAATTTTCTCTTGTAGATGTGTGATTGCATATAAATATCATATATGTAGGCATATGGATACTAGCCTATATGTATATAGGGATATTCATATACTTTCATATGAGATATGGTATGGGTATATTGTGCTATTGGCCTATGGTGTGTCTATTAGACTAGTGGGCCTAGAATTGACTTGTGTAGTCTAGTTAGACTTAGAAATGGCTTGTTAGACCTAGTTAGACTAGTTTGACTTAGGTTTGACTTGGTTGACCTGGTTTGACTTCTAGGGTTGACCAAAGTTGACCAAGAGTTGACTTTGGTCTAGATTGACCTAGATTCATGTAGAATGTATTGATTTGCATCTTATTGTCATTGTAGACTCATAGTGACTTGCACTGTTCTATAGGAGACAGACACCACTCCTCGGACAGTCTATATTCTCTCAGATTCACCAGTTACATGCGAGTACATTCTCTGATCATTTCATATCCTGCTTAGAATTATTTTCCTGCTTTAAATTACTTTACTTGATACTGTCACGTTGGTCACACGGATTGGTACTATATAGATCCTTTCATGAGATGTTATTCCCCTCGGGAGCATCGGATACAGCATGTTTTGTGCGTTTCACGAATCATCACGTATCTCTATGCTTCCTCTGATTCACGAATCGCCTATGACACATGTACTCTCATGTTCACAGAGCCCCCATGAATCACCTTCACGTATCACTCATTTTATGAGCCATGTGAAGTTTCACGAACCTTAACATAACTTGAACGGATCTTTGTGTATTGATTGGGGTTGGGGGAGTAGAAATAGACATGTGAATATTATCCAAGTAGCTGTAGTCATGAATCACTCCCTTAGCTGTAGTCATGAACCTCCTATGCCATTCACATGTTTATATTTTACTCTGACTCACTAGTCACTATTAGTTCTCTATGTATAGTAGATATTTCTATTACAGTTCTCTCTCCGATTACATACTGCATTTCCTTCAGTATCTATATCTTGCTTTACTGCATGATTATATTTTCTAACCTACTATGAACTGTTGAGATGTACTGTGCTCGCTCCTGTCCTGACCGGACTTGTTGAAAATATTACAGAGGATGAGGAGGAGGCCCTATGTACCACTTATTACGGAGCAGGCTTAGACGACACCTGCGACCTGGTTCCTCTGGAGGACCCAGCTGCAGCACAGGATGCTACTCCCAGAGTCTAGACTAGATAGCTAGGCTTTAGTTTTTCTTTCAGTATTGTGTTATTTGATTTTCAGTTGTTCTTCTGAGATGTTGGTATATTTAGAGATATGTATTGAGCTGGATGTTCTTGAGTTGTTATCTTAGACACTTAGATTTTCTCCCTCTTATTTGTATTACATTGTGCTTTTGATCTCTCTATCTACCTTTACTATTCTGTATCTGTCTTAGATGTGATTGAGACTGTTCTGTTATGTCACATCCATTCGGAGTGTATATACTGTACAGGTACCTTTTATTGTTAGATGATTGACCTAGGACAGCGTTCTACCGTCGACACTGCGGCGTAGGCTGGACGTACCCACTTCTCGTGCCACTACACAGGGTGCGGGTCGTGACACTGTAATCGGCCGTTATGGAACCCGTCTTGCGTGAACGCAACCTAGGCTCACGTGACATCACGCCTTAGCGAGGACGATCGGTTCTACGGAACCGGAGCGTGACACTACGGGAGGTCCAGGGTTCGAAGTCCTATCCCACCGTCCGAGATGGCTTGGTGGTTCGCCCACGGTCCCTAACCGGCCATACCCCACCGTCCGATATGGCTTCGTGGTTCGCCCACGGTCCCAAATCGGCCATATATATATATATATATATATATATATATATATATATATATATATATATATATATATATTTGTGACGAGACTTTGCTTATAAGCCATCTCCAATAGGAATTTCTAAAATTAAGTTTCTACCTGTCATTGTACTTTAAGAAAATTTCTGTCCTAGATGGTAGAGTTTCTACATAGAAATTGTTCACACACACACAAAATTCTTCGTTGGTTCTCCATTTTTATCCTAAGTGATAACAAATAAAATGACCAATTTAATAACCTGGAGTCCAATATTAATTGGTACGAGTTCATCTCCAAGATTTCTAAAATTGAATTTCTATCATACTTGGCAAATTAAGTTTCTCCTTGTCAGTGCAGTTTAAGAAAATTTCATCTTAGCTGGTAGAGTTCTCCATTCTGCATCACCCTATTGGGAGAAGTTATTTCTAAATTGAATTTCTACCATATAAATAGGAAAGGTAGAAATCCTAATTGGCCTGAGAGAGAAGAATTTCTACGAGAGTTTTCACATGTGTAGAAACCCTCGTGTAAACTCTCAATCCTACCTCACGAAAACATATGATAGAAATTGTGATAGAAATCATGGTGGATTGAATTTTTGGAGATGCTACATGGACCGCATTTTTGGCCTGCGGTCCACATGTCAGCTTCTCATCGGCAGGTCACCGACGGCGGACCCCACACAAATATGGAGGGGCGAATGGATTTTGGACACGTTAGTCCACGATCACGTCCGGAGGACTGAGATCGTGGGCAAAAAAGTGGATTTCGTTGAATTTTTTTTCTTTCTAAAATATAACAATAATGCTAAGTTTATACCAAACTTTTATAACTCTCTTACAACCCGCATTCCTTTCCTGCTTACATGGTCTCATCCGGTTCCAATGAATATCACATAGCCGATTGTAAAGCTTACAGTCAATAATGGATGTAAGTTGGTAAGTATACCATTTCCGAAAATAGGAATAGTGGAGATAAAGAAAACTCCATTGGAGATGATGACCAAAGAACAAGTGAAACATTGAATTCAATTGTGGAGAGTACATAGAGGACCGCTGATCGATGCAGCAGCAGCAGCAGCAGCTGGAGCATCAATGTGTGGTCCTCTCTGTGTGTGTATCTAGTGCGTGTCTGCATCCTGTTGTTATGCAACTTATGATTCGCCATTAATTGTTCGATGTGGCACATGCATGGAGGAGGGGACGAAGCCTGCCTCGCGCGTCGGCGCGTCGTGCCACCAGCCAGCGCGCGTGCAGCAGCAGGTGTCATGGCACCCACGTCGTGTTTGTTTGTTTGTTCGCTGGCTTGTTTGGTTAGTTGCGCAGTCGGTGGAAGTTGTGTACAGTGTCGATTTTTGAGGGAGAGGGAGTACAGTAGATGCGACTGCACTAGAGCTCCGTAACTCAAACAAATTATGGGATAAATTATAATGGGTAAATGGCAAAAAAAATTTCTTTCTAGATTGACCACTTTCACAAAAAAAAAAGACTCCATGCTCTTAAATTTTTTACTAGTTATTTTTTGTTACAAAAAATCTCCAAATGACAATTTTATTTTTTTCCCTCTCCTCCTTTCTTGGCCGTTGGTGGAGGGACTGGGTGGCCGGCGATGCGTCGGGGAGGGCCGCGGGAGACTGACGAGTGTGGGGAAGGGCCATGTGGGGCCGGCGAGGTCGGGGGGGAGGCTCGCGGGGGATGGACGGGGCTGGGGGCTCACTGCCGGGGGGAGGGCCGGCGGGGGGAGGGTAGGGGGTAGGGCGGGGGGCCGGCGGGGTGGGGGCGAGGTCGGGGGGAGGGGAGGCTCGCGGGGGACGGGCGGGGGCTGCGGGCTCGCCGCCGGGGGGAGGCCGGTGGGGGGAGGGCGGGGGGTGGGGGGGGGGGGGGGTCGGGCGGGACTGGGGGGTCGCCGCCGCCACCGGAGGGGGGCGGGAGGGGGAGGGGGGGGGGGGGGGGGGGGGGAGGGGAGAGGGGTGCAGGGACATTTTCGGTATTACAAATTTTAATTTTGGCTGGAGGGGCCTTATTGAGCGGATTTGTAATCTAAGGATGGACGAATTGCTAAAAATGACTAATATGTCTTAATTTGCAAAAGTCGGATATCTAACGAGGATTTTTTTGTCATTTATCCAATTATAATTCAATATTTTTAACTATTTAAATTTTTTAACTTTATATCATAAAGGAAACAAAACTACCTCCATATCTCACCCAACACTCCCCTCCCTTCCTTTCCAGCTGCACCATCCCCTCCCCACCGGCCGCCCCTCTCCCGACTGTACCACCCCCCACACTGCCCCCCTCCCCCCTTGCCACACCCACAACCATGCCCCCTCTCTCTCCACCGTGCAGTGTTGTTGCTGCTGCCGCGACGGAGAGAGGGGGAGTCGGGGTTGGTGGCGCAGCACGGGAGCAGCGCGGGAGTGGTGCAGCCGGGAGGAGAGGGGGGGTGGGAGTGACGGGGAGAGGGCAACCATGGGAGCTGGGTGAGAAAGGTGGTAGTTCCGTTATTTTTATTTTTTTAGGATATCAAGTTAATAGCTATCAAAGTTGAAGGCATTAAGTTAAAAAAGTTTGAATAGTCGAAGGTGTCAACTTATAATTTAGCCCAAATTATATATTTATATATATATGTTATATATTTTATTTTTATTTTTATATAACTATATATAGAAAAAAATAGTTAAATTAGTTAAATTTTTGTTACGATCACTAACTATTCTGCAGTCCCAACCATTCTAGTAAGCCAAAAACATATAATTATAGAATAATTTATAGTTCCTATCTCAATTAAAAATTATATTATAGTTGATATATAATTTTGAATAATTTAATTTTTGAAATTTACAAAAAAAAATATTATAGCAAACCAAGACAATGTCTATTGGATTGCTGTAAATATTGGATGATTGTAGATGTGAAAAGATGGCACGGGGTTTAGCTAATTAATTTGTAAAGAATTTTACTTTGGAAAATCTTACTTGTAGGCATGTAGCTATAAAATCAAAATAAATAGAGCCAATTGCAACTGTAATGTGAAACGAGAGGTGTATCTAATTTGTGAAGGGGAGGAGTGGGACATGTAAAAAAATTTATTTATTTTCTGTATTTGGATAAAAATATTTATTTTCTGTTTTTGGATGTCATGTCTGGTTCACAAAATCAGTGTTTTGAAAAAAAAAAAATATTTATCTTCTGTGTTTGGATTTAAAAGAGAAGATAAGAAAATGGTTCACCAAAAAATGAAAAATAGAAAAGGAAATGGTTCCTTTGGAGTTCAATTTTTCTTCCAATTTTCTGCATCTATTACAAAAAATTAGAACTAAACTATCCATACTCAAAGAAATATTCTGACTATATTCATGGTCTCCTAAACAACGAATTCTTTTGATAAAAATTATGATTTTTTTATGCCCAAGAAAAAAACAAAAAAAATATTTTTTTTTTCTTTCCGCAAGCCAAACAAGACCAAACGGTACCAAATACCACTCGCCACGAAACCAAGTCACCTGCAAAAAGTCGGATGCTCGGTTGCAAAAGTAGGGTCGAGCTACTATGGAGACGTAAAATGTTCATTCATTGTGGGATTGAATGCAAGTCCGGAAACCATAATCATTTACCTACATAAGAAATGAACTATTGCATAAATATTTAGTTTTTATAAAATTCTATATATTTTTCTATAAATCAAAGAGTGATGCCAAGACGAAATCCTTATGGAAACCAAATCAGTTTTGGAAATGAAGCATGTCCATTACTAAAAAAATTATTCAGTAAATTAGACTCATTGTGTATCTTAATTATCTTTCACTTGATAACATGAAAATGATTGCACACGTGACAATCCATGCCATCAAATATATGATAAGTCTGGTTCACTGAATAATTTATCGTCCATTGACCTTGTGATATTATCTAAGAGTTTGGGATTTTTGTATCCTTGATGACAACAGGGATTAGGTCGAGTCACTCATGACGCTATAATAGCGTCAAAAAAAACGGCTTCAATCACCTTGACCAGCACTTCTGAAACCCGAATCCGACAACAGTGAAAAAAAAAAAATTTATGGAACCCGGATCCGATTAAAGACAAACCTCTAGACGTAGGCCCACCTCATCTATACAACAATATTTTATGGGGTTCTCTTCATATGACATGTCCACAAGTTTTTTGATTGGACGAGATAGATTCACCAGCTATAAAATCTAGGACTTTTTTTCTTCTGGCCAGGTCCCTATTTATTTATTAATTAGCAAAATGTTTTCGACTTTTCAACTAGTTTCGTTTGCAATTATATAGAAACTAATATATACATCAACTTATTTTAAAATATAAAAAAAATCTCATTTTTTTTACTGAAAAGTTAAAAACTAAGATATACTCTCACGTAAACTCTCACTGTTTCAACCAAAATTGTCTGTTTCTTAGAGGAAAAAAAATGGGTAATGTTACAGTTACAACCAAATGTTTACAATCCTCTTACAACCACTCACCCATTTTTTTACATATGGGCCAGGTGGTGGCCTGGCCCACATGTCAGTAAATGGGTGAAGGTTGTAGGAGGGTTGTAAACTTGACATTATTGAAAAAAAATCTCTCTTAATTTTTTTTTTTAATAGTGGGAGTTTGACTGTTTCTTACAAAAAAACGAAAATATCCCATAGTTTTTTTTTTTTCTAAAAAAAGTATATGCCAATTTTTATATTTTGAATAGAAACATTTGCTAAAATATTTTTATTTTTATATAGGTATTAAACCAAATGAAATCCTGCTCAAACCTATTAAGCATTAATTATTAACCAGATAGAGGCTTACAGGTAAACATTAGTAGAATTATGGAAAATCGTAACTAATTTTCAAACAAATATTAGCAGAATTGAGGAAAATAGTAACCAACTTTTATATATATAAAAGGAAAAATTTATGAAATGTCCAAAAATTTAAAAAATTTTATGAAAAACCCACCGCAAAAGAAACTTTCATCGCGTGCCCAGCATTATCTAAAAAATATATAAAAGGAGACGGCATAACCTTTTTGTCCTTCTAATTTATTAAGAATATCCACAAACCCAGCAACTCTTCAAAAAAATGTTTCGATCGCTCCCTCCTCTTCCATACTCTGTTCGCTTTCGATTTTAGGTCATCTCCTCCAAAAATCTTAGAAAAATCCTACAAGAAGAAGTAGAAGAACAAGAACAAGAAGAACAACAAGAACAACAAGAATAAGAAGAAGCAGGAGAAGAAGATCAAGAAGAAGGGGAAAAAAAAAAGGTAAAACTTTGAGTCCTGTTCATTCTCCGTTTATATTAACACGAAAAATGATAATGATCATTCTCCGTGTAGATTAACACGGATAATAGGATTCTCCGTGTATTTTGACACAGAGAATGTCATTCTCCGTGTTAATACACATGGAGAATGTCATTTTCCGTGTATTTTGACCTAGAAATGGCCATTCTCCGCTATTCAACCACGGAGAATGTCATTCTCCGTGTCAAAATACATGGAGAATGTCATTCTCCGTGTATTTTTACCTTGAGAATGAAATTTTCTGTGTATTTTGACCTAGAAATGACCATTCTCCGTGTTAAAATACACGGAGAATGACATTCTCCGTGTATTTTGACTTATAAATGGCCATTCTCCGTGTATCTAACACGGAGAATGATCATTATCCGTGTTAATATACACGGAGAATGATCATTGTATTTTGACCTAGAAATGACCATTCTCTGTGTATTTTGACACGGAGAATGATCATTCTCCGTGTTAAAATACACGGAGAATGACATTTTCTGTGTATTTTGACCTAGAAATGACCATTCTCCGTGTTAAAATACACGGAGAATGACATTCTCCGTGTATTTTGACCTAGAAATGGCCATTCTCCGTGTATCATATACGGAGAATGATCATTCTCCGTGTTAAAGTAAACGGAGAATGATCATTCTCCGTGTTAAAATACACGGAGAATGACATTTTCTGTATATTTTGACCTAGAAATGACCATTCTTCGTGTTAATACACACGAAGAATGTCATTTTTCGTGTATTTTGACCTAGAAATGGCCATTCTCCGTAATTCTAACACGGAGAATGATCATTCTCCGTGTCAAAATACACAGAAAATGATCATTCTCCGTGTATTTTTACACGAAGAATGACATTTTCTGTGTATTTTGACCTAGAAATGGCCATTCTCCGTGCATCTAACACGGAGAATGTCATTCTCCGTGTATTTTGACCTAGAAATGGCCATTCTCCGTGTATCTAACACGGAGAATGACATTCTCCGTGTTAGAAACACGGAGAATGATCATTGTATTTTGACCTAGAAGTGGCCGTTCTCCGTGATTCTAACACGGAGAATGTTCTCCGTGTCAAAAATACACGGAGAATGTCATTCTCCGTGTATTTTTACACGAAAAATGACATTTTCTGTGTATTTTGACCTAGAAATGGCCATTCTCCGTGTATCTAACACGGAGAATGATCAACGTTCGACTGACGAAAACCACAGTGAACTACGAACGATTTTACGATCTCTGATAAAGATGATATCAATGGATTTCAAATTTTTCGTGAAGAAGAAGAATACGAATTTTCCAATCCAAATCTGAGTTTGCGAATTCAAAATTATATATATATGACCAAATTTGCGCGAAGGGGTATTTTTGGAACTATGAAAGTGGCAAATTTTGTAAATACAGAACATCTAAAGAGAATCTTGGAATATTTAACGTGGAAATACTTAATTCTGGATATTTCATAAAACCCATCCAGCGGGTGGGCATTTCATAAAAGCTCACCCCGAAATTGGGTTTCTCAGTATATAAAAACACAAAATTTAAACCATTTCAATATCTAGACACCAAAATAAACTTTTATATATAAAAAAAACACAAAATTTAAACCAATTCAATATCTATACACCAAAATAAAACCAGGAATTGCAGAAGATCCTTACCATTTATACTACAAATATTTGACTGTGATATAAGAAGATATTTCAATATTAAAAAAAAAAAAGAATTCTATAAACTTAATTTGTTCATCCACTGCAAAATATGCAAAAACAACAACTTAAAAAAACCATCTAATGTATCAATCTTCAAAATAAATTTACATTGAGACTACCAGTTCTGCAGCTTCTACATATAGGACACACATCCGTCGTACGAGCGCACGTCGCGCACAAACACAAATGATGGCACGGCAACAGCAGCACGGACGGCTCGTGCGCGGAACAGCTCCGGCACAGCCTCCTCCCGCCGTCGTCTTCCGTCGTCGTCCTCCTCGTCGTCGAACACGCCTCCCCAAAGTTGTCGCCGCAGCACGACTCGGCGTCGTCTCCGAGTACTCTCTGCTCCTGCTGCTGCGCCAGGACGTGCTGCAGGTTGGCGCGGAGCGCGTTGGCGGCGGCCTCGTTGGTCTGGGCCAGGTACTGCCAGACCTGGTTCTCGGTGGCCAGGGTCTTCATCTTCTCCTCCAGCGCGAAATTGAGCTTCCTCATCTGCTCGATCTCTTCGTCTTTCGCCCTCACTCGCTTCGACACCCTCTCGTCGACGAGAGAGATCACCTGTCTGGCGAACCGCATCTTTCCCTCCATCATCTCCGCTCTCATCCTCTCGACCTAAACAAAACAATCAAACAGCTCCTATCATTCACATGACTATCAGATTTGTACTATGTGGATTTACCTTCCCATTTCATATCTTCCTGTTAGTATTTGTGATCGAGTTAGAATGGATTGAGACTGGATATATTTGAGGATTGACAGCTTAGTACTGTCGATTCTGCGGCGTAGGCTGAAGGTTTGAATCGAGACACGTTTTTATGATACATTAACATGATACAAGGTAGACTATCTATATATATATATGTACGTACATGTTGAGCAACAAGGCAATCGTCCTCCAACATGCTCTGCCGGTTGACGTCGATCACATCCCTCGGTCTCTTCCTCGACATGCCGCCATTGCTCATGGTGACGCAGCTCAGAGCATAATCATCCGCGTAATCGACCAAGCCCATATGAGCTTTGTACATAGATTGCTTGTCTATGCACTCCCTGAAATATTGCATCAGTTTTTTTTTATAGTTAGAAACTTGTAGCTCTTGAATATGTAATGAAATATGTATATGTAATCAGGACCGGCCCTGGGATAAACCGAACAAGACTGAAAACTTGGACAACCATCCCTTGCTAGGACAACCCTCCAGGTTCAGCATGATCAGTACACTAAAGGCCAGTGTCATGATTGACCACCAGGACCAGAAGTCAATAAGGTTAAGGGGGCAACCAAAATTAGCTCCAAAATAGAGCAACCCAATCCTCCGGGCCTGCCCTGTATGTAATGGAATGTGTTGAAATAGAGAGACTTGGTACCTGGCGCTGGTGGCAGTGGCAGCTTTGAAGAGGCGAAGATGTTGTGCTTCAACTGACATATGTTGGGCTTCAACTGCCATTGGTGTGGAACAAGAAAGAAGGGGAGAGGTGCTATAAGAAAGGAGAGGAGAGAAGGAAGAAGCATGCAATGGGAAGAGGGTGGTGGGGGTTTTATTAGGAGAGGATTTGGTTTGGGAACCATATATATAAGGGAAAGTCCTTTCACTATTGACCAGCCTGCCGTTTATTAGGGAGGAAAGCCTACTCTCTTCTTTTTCACCTATTGGATTAAGCTTAAGCTTAGTTTAGCTTATAGATTAGTGCCAGATGACAGCTTAAGAGTAATGCTATTCATACCTCCAAATTGTTCCTCCAAACCGTCCCTTCTTATGTGGCAGCTGACGTCACATGTTAAATAATATTATATGTCATCTGACATGACAGATGACATGACAAATTTTAACATAAATAGTTAATTATCCAATTTTTTTCATGTTAATTTGTTGTTGATCTTAATATTAATATTAGTTAATGTTAACGTTAATATTAATATTAATATTAATATTAATGTTAATGTTAATATTAATTTTATTGTTAACATTAACATTAATGTTAATGTTAATTTCAATGTTAATTTTAATTTTAAAATTTGTCATGGCAGCTGCCACATCAACATGCCACGTCAACTGCAACGTAAGGAGGGACGGTTTGGAGGGACAATTCTGAGGGACAAATAGCATTATTCGTCCTATAATATTGAAAATTTTTATTTAGGTCTCCCTATTAGGGCTTAGGTCTAGTCTCGAAATTTTGTTTAATTTTAGGGCCTTGTATAATATTCAAATTTTTAGTTTAATTAGTTTTATGATCTCGTTTGATACACAAACCCATATGGAGACCTAAACTTTAATTTATAATATCAATCAGGGTTATTTATACTGGCACATCCTATATTTTGTGTTTATTACACGGACCTTTTTTGGTTTAAAAATGAATACACTAACACCCCCTCCCCCCCATGTTTTGTGTTAAATACATGGACCATCTCTAAGTTTTATAAATTATGTAAATGATTTCGTACTGACCACCCATACTTTATATATATATATATATATATATATATATATATATATATATATATATATATATATATATATATAGGTAATTGTGGCGAATTCGTCTCCACTGGGACTCGAACTCTTGACCACTTGGACCGCATGCATCCCTCTTAACCACTAGGCTAGAGGTCAGTTGTATATATATATATATATATATATATATATATATATATATATAGAGAGAGAGAGAGAGAGAGAGAGAGAGGATGAGGGAGGTGAGGTGCCACCCTATGGAGGGTGTCTACTTGTCACCCCCCACATGCTATCATCATGCACCCATAACAAGAGGTGTCAATGTATTTATTTCTAAACTAGGAAAGATCTGTTTAGTAAACACAAAATATAGGAATTGTGTAAATAACCCCATCAATCTCAACAGTTTAGATTATCATAAAATATATGATATTACATTAAAAAAATTAATTTAGCTTCGAGATCCAGATCCTAAATTTAAGTAGAGGCTAATCTAAGCACTTTTATAGAAGTAAGGGTATATATTACTTCCAAATTGAGTACTTATAATAATTTAAGCAAGGATGGAGTATTGGCAAGAGTTACGTGGGAGGAGTACAAGGGAGCGGGATTCTTATTCTTCCCCCTTTTGGTGGGTCCCACATGGTGGACAAAAATAAATCTATAGTACATATCAATGAACCAAAAGTATGCAATCAAAACTATTTGAACAAGCCTTAAATTCTTAGCTTTTCTAACTTTAGGGAGGAAAAAAAAAAAGACATTAAAGATAAGTTATTAATGAACAAAAGTAGCTAGGAGAGACTTATCTAGAAAGAGAATGAAAATTGCATCTAAATTGCATGAACTTAATATAACACAAGGAGTAGGTTTAGGGTTAATTATAAACAACTCAGTACATCATAATGTGGATGAAATTGGCATCATATTCCTACCATATCTCATGATGAGATTTGGGTGTCTGGTACTCCAATCTCTAGGAAAATACTTATAGACCCCTATCCCAACCTAACTCGAACCGGATACGACCCGACCTAAAATGGAATCGAACTAGACGAAAACCCCACTCAAACCCATTTGAACCTGAACGTCACCAAACCCGAGCCCAAGCACAAACGCAATCCAGATTCGACGTGACCATAACTTGAACCCAATCTGACCCAAACGTGAAGCCAACCTGATCCAACCAAATGCAACTCAACTTGAACCTGAACTCGACCAAAACAATCCCATCCAAACCCAAGCTGAACCCAAACCGAATATGAACGCGACTTGATCCGAACTTGACCAAGATTCGAATCGACTAGTGACCTGAATGCACCTAAACCTGAGCCAAATCCGACTTGGCACAATCAAAATCAAAGTCGACCTGAACCCAAACCCGATCCAACACGAACTCCATCAAAATTCGGTACCGGACCACTACAATAACGAGGCACGTGCGCTGTTAATGTGTTATATTATGATTGATATTGCTTACAAGGGATTGGATTATGATAATCATAATCTTGTGAGGCAAGGAAAATTCAAGAAAATTGTGCTCCAAGATGTCATATTGGTACCTATGATAGTAAACAAATGAATTTTATTTTAGATGGCTTTTGAATAAATCATGACCAAGGGCAAAAGAGAGATCTTCCCTAATTACTTCTCCCATTTTGACTGAATTAATATTTCCAATCATGAAATACTTAGATCTCAAGGGGAATATTAAAGCACTTGATATCCATATTTTCTCTTTAAAACCTTGAAATAATAATCATCATGATTTTCTACAAAGTGCTTCAGAATCATGTGCTTATGGGAAATGCTAACTTAATTTACACCACACTAGGAAAGCACAACTACACAAAAGAAAGAAAGTCCACCAAACAAACTAATAATACCCATGCTGCAATCAAAACGAAGAGAGGCTCTGCAATGGGCACATATATTAGTGTCTATGCCATATAGAATACTCAGTCCTCCTGACCTACATTGGTGCTGGAAATGAGCAGTTCTTTAATGCTTTGGATATGTAACTATGTCAGGTTCAAGATCACCATGATCTCAACCTTTTCTTGTTTAACCACACATTGAGGCATCGAGGGGGTGACAAACCTGCCCCCCTTGTCTTCTTTTCTCAATGCCGCGTGACTCGATGTAAACTATCATTACCAATTTTTTAGAAAAAATAAATGTGATACGCTAGGCGGTACCGGCCATGATAGTGGGGTCAGTGTGTTTGTCAAAAAAAGAAGAAGATTCGAAACTTATAGAGTAATGAATCGGAATAGATGGACGTGAGAGATCAACCTTTGATTAGAGGGAAGAACGAATAGAAAGAACGATAGGAGCATGATTCTCAAAATGGGTCTAACGGGTAGGAATGCCGACTCCCCTACCTTTGAGAAAAATAAAAGCTAAGAAGAAGGACAATCGCACCACAGTCACCCCCACTATGTAAATGTAGATAATGAAGAGAGAAAAAAGTGAACAAAAGGGAAATGCTTATAGATATGCGCGCAAGCAATTCTCTAGCTTCATTATAACTCCCATCGACTCTCCCAATTGTATCACATTCACACCCCACTTTGCTTAACTACCAAAATCACGAGACCCCGAAAAAGCTATAGCTAAAGACTAGAAAAAGAAAGGAAATGTCACACCATCTAAATAGGTCTTTCAAAATTCGATGCAACGTCTTTCGAGGGCCAAGATTGTTCGACTATCATTGCGTGCGTCGATCGTGACCGTCGACGAATCTCGGACAAAGGGAAAAGGGAGGGGACTAATGGGAAGCACATTGACTTCTTTTAGGCACTCCATCATACACTCTTTTCCTCTCTTTTTCCCCCCTATCCATCCTAAAGCTTGATGATTCTATCCATGGACATGTGACCTCTTTTTCTTCCTTGGAACATTTTTTGCTCTGGGAAGTTCATAGACAACCATATGTTTCAAAGCAAAGTTTGTAACATATTCTGGCCAAAGTGCACAGGAAAAAAAGGTGCTGTGGCCAGGTTCTCCCAACACACAGAAAACTTGAGAAAGTTAGATGGAGATGCAATTTTTCCCTACCCCCATCATTATTTCTTGTGCTGGAAACATGCCTTTGCTTGCCCACTTGTGCTCATTGGATAGATGCAGAAACTGGGAAAACTCCCAAAGGTTCTGTGGGGTTCCCTCACACTTGAGTATTGTGCCCCCAGCATTTGTGTGAAGTCTCAACCAACCAAGGCATTCATTCAGGTTCTTGGGTGGCCTACAAAATAACCATATTATTTAGCAATTAACCTCTCTTGACATATTTAGACCTAGGGGTGAGCGTTCGGTTTATTCGGTTTCAATCGAAATAGTCAAAATCGAATAAACCGAAATTCTAAAAACCAAAATCGAAAACGAACCGGATTAGCCAAAAATCGAAACCGAACCGAATAAACAATTCGGTTTATTCGGTCAAATATTTATATTGTTTAATAGGTCAAGTCCAAAGTCAGAATCATGGTTACATTATATTTATTTCAAAGTTGCACACAAAGTTAAACTAGTTGTTAAATTATCAATGTTGAGATCCAAAACATATACATAGAATTATTGTTTTCAAAATATACAAACTTTTAATCACAAAATAAGCATAAAACTCAAAGTATTTACATAATTGTATAATTCTTATTCGGTTTTCGGTTTTGGGCCGAAACCGAAACCCAAAACCGAATAAGAAATTTTTGTATTTCCAAAACCGATTTTTTTTTAAACCGAACCGAACGTTCGGTCCGGTTCGATTTTCGGTCCAAAACCAAATAATGCTCACCCCTAATTTAGACCCAACTTAAAGAAAATTGAACATCACAAGCTGGGTAAATGATGAATCCAGCCTTAATAATTTTGGTCTAAAAATACTTGATGATCACTTCTGAAGTTTTACTAACCTTCTTGTGAGGAAGAAGGTTAGCCGATAGCCAAGTCTTGAACTAGGCTGCAAACATAAAGATGGGTTATCATTTTCAAAGTCGTCTTCACGATGTGGATGCAGATCAAGACCCATATTTTTAATTCCTTCGATGCATGTATTAGCTAGTTGGTGACATAAACATGTGTAAACCAAACTCATTCTTAAATTTAGAGAGTTTATGGGTAGACAACCTCACCAATCACTAATACATTAACAGTTTATTAGATCTCAAGTATTAAGTATAATAGTCGGCATTGTTTTCATCCAAAAAACTTTGATAATTGGCATGTGGTACCAAGAATTAGTACAACTCGGTCAAGTCCTACACTTACCAAACACAGCTATTAATCAGATCCCAATACAGATCTACGAGTTCATTCAAGAACGCGGACGCAGATCCACCAAACACCTATGTCAACCTTTGTGTAGGGCGATGATGAGCCTGGTCTGTACGATACGGGACATCCACAACGTTGTAGGACTGACGAAAATGGCCACGATCTGAACTGACATGGGCCAGAATGGGACGCCCGTTCATGAAAACTCAACGGCTGGGACACCGTGCGGACGGTCGAGGACCGGCACCATTCTACCACGGCTATAAACGACGGCCGACTACGCGGCCCGTCGTGCGGCGCCGTAAGGACGTCGTGCACATAGAACGGATGGCTGGACGGCAACGGCTGTCGTAGGCGTCGTGAAGACGTCGGGGGCGCCTTCAACGTTGTGGGCGAAGCGAGTCGTTGAGTTGCGGATGTCGAAAGACGTCGGCCGTCCCGTGGAGCTCTGGAGCGCGCGGAGTGCGCGAGGTGTGCGTGTGGACTATGATGACAAAGTCAGTGCAGACAAGATCCGTACAAAGAGTCCGAAATGATATGACGACCGACTAAAAATCGTGTGCGGGAAGAGATACGATTTAACTGAATCCCCACGTGCTGGAGAAAAAAAAAAACCTTTGTGTAGATAATCTATTACCAAGAAGGACAAAATTAAGGATACAGTGTGTTCCAACCGATTTCTATCGATTTATTCCGTGTTCCAAATTACCGCAAAAATTTCCTTCTTTCATGCAATATCTCAAGGACTGGTATGTTGTTGTGTGCGCTTGAAGCGTTGGAACATGAAAGGACTTGCAACTCGAGCACAAGGATCATCACTCGGGTCTCGTCTGGTTCGCGGAAAGAAAATGATATCAATTCCTTGGTATTTTCTTTCCATTGAAAAATTACAATTTCTATCGATTTTCTTTTCCATTGGAAAATGAAATCAATTCCTGTGACATCACTCAGGCCTCCACTTTCTTTATGCAAATGGACCCCCCCTAATTCTGTAAAGAAATTGTTTGCATTCTAAGCTTGAATGGACATGAAAGGTCTTGTAGGTTTGTGGGGGCTAAAGGAGAAGAAATAGCAAATCCTTTCAAACTTACTTTCCCCTTTCTTTCCTCTTGGCAGAAGGATACTACATATACCACAGCAATGTCACAGGACCAGAGAGGCCAATACCAAAAATTCTATCAAGGAAGAAACCTACCAAGGACCCTACTTATGAAGTCGACCTCGATCCTTGTTAGCAATCACCCGAATAAAACTCTTATGATACGCGAATTTTTTCATATCTTTTAGAAACGTATAATCAGGGCCGACATTGGGATAAGTCAGACAAGACTTCGAATTTGGATAACCGTCCTCTGCTAGGAAACCCCTCAGGCTCAGCATGATCCTACCAAAGGCCAGGATCACGGATGACCACCGGGATCAGCTGACAATAAAGGTCAAGGGGCAACCAAAATTAGCTCACTTTGCGTATAATACTTGCGTACTTCTGAAAAATTCGAATCAGTAAGTAAATTTTAAACATGCGAAATTGTAAACGTGTTTCGTATAAATTATTTGAAAAAATATTGGCACAAAAAATGCGATGGAAACCTGTTTAATTAAGCAAATTTGGCAACATATATAAGAAAGTGAAGTTTCTAACCTCAATATTTCTATTTTGCAAATATTTGACCTAATTTTGAACTATGTTATTTACACTGAGCCAATTTATACTCGTTCTTTTGCCGTTTCGAACTTTTTCGTTTGCCGAATTGCTAACAAGGATCTCCATAAGTCATCATAGAGTAATATCTGGTTTCTATAAACATGCAACATCCGTGATCAGCATTTATTAGTATGGGCATTGATGCTTCATTTGAATTGTAAAGACGAGTTCATTAATGCGAGGGAAAAAAAAAGAAAAAAAAAAGAAAGAAAGAAAGAAAGAAAGAAAGAAAGAAAGAAAGAGGACTCCCTCCTTGTGTGTGACACCCATGGGCCATTTAATAAACATTGTTAGGTACTGCTTGAAAGGAGCATTGCCAAAGAGAGACGGATTGTGGTCCAAGTGTACATGGTAGAGATGGGTTTGCATTAAACCTACCATCATCATCACCCATACTGTACCATCATCAAGAATGGAGAGCTCAACAAACATATATATATATATAGGTAAGCATCTGAGTTAATAGGAAAAGGAAATGGTTGGGATTATAGTCAACTATGGCGATGGCTGATAGTAATCCAAAGAAGAGAGACTGTTGAAGAAACAGTATGTGGGGGTGAGCATTATTCGGTTCCAGAGAGGTTCGGTTCGGTTTAAAAAAAAAAAAAAATCGGTTCGATTTCGGTTTTGAAAATACTAAATTTTTTTATTCGGTTTTGGTTTTGGGTTTCGATTTCGGCCCAAAACCGAAAACCGAATAAATTTTTTTAGTTTATATATATATATATATATATATATATATATATATATATATATATATATATATAGGAGGGATCCGCATCCTCTCATTTTGCATCCCCAAGCATCCCCATGTTAACAATCGTTGGATGTTGTTTAAGATATCTAATCTTATCCGTTGATTTGAACAATTCACATCAACGGTTAAGATTAGATGACTTAAGCAACATTCAACGGTGGATAGCATGGGGATGCAAAAAATCGAAAATGTGGATCCCTCCTCATATATATATATATGTGTGTGTACTAAATAAATTTAGGTATATTTAGTTACTATACATATTAAAAAAGCGCAAATAAACCAAAAAAGTGTAAATAAACCAAAGAGTCGAATAAACCGAAAACTGAACCGATTTGATTCGGTTATGTGCCAATTCGGTTTGGTTTTGGTTTTACTTATTCGATTTTCGGTTCAATTTGCTTTTCGATTATTCAGTTCGATTTAAACCGAATTAACCGAATGCTCACCTCCAACAGTACGGAGACTCCAATCCTGGGGGGGGGGGGGGGGGGGGGGGGGGGGGGCTGGGTGTGGGTATAGTAGAGTCCTGTGATGATGGTGAAAGTTCATGTGGGAAGGGATTCCTGACTTCCTGTTCAAAGGCATTGATGGAGGGAAAGGAGTGGAGGAAGTGATGTCAATCAAGAAAGTCACAAGAGGTTTTGAGTATGACAAGTGGAGAAAAGCATGTGCTTCCTTCATGGCCAATAGTATAAGAATACAAAAGTTGGGTACCATAGCAAAGATGAAAGAAACATGAGAAGAAAAAAGAAGGAAAGATTGTAGCAAAATTTATGAGATGCAAACTAATTAAAACACAGTCAGGGGCCTTATGATGTTGGTCTACTGGTCTGCATGTGATCCGAGTCGTCCTCAGGAAGTATCAAATAATTTCATAGAAAAAGCCAGTGCGGACGTGTGGAACAATGATGAAAAAGTCAGTACGGACAAGATCCGTATGAAGAGTCCGAAAAGACATGACGATCGGCTAAAAATCGTGTACTAAAAGATACGATTTAACTGAACCCGCATGTGCTGGATTTAAAATAAAAATAAATAAATAAATTTCATAGCATCCACCAATGGCTTTCCTGCTACTCGACTTTATGGACTTTACCACCATAGAGTAGATCTATCCACCATTTTGGAAGGATCAAGTCACAATCAACTAGGGCAACATTTATATTCTCCACTTCCATGTGTCACAACTACTCATTTCAGAACAAGAAACCACTACTAACCCACTCCTCCATCATAGAGAATTATAGGCATTGGAGACCTTAAGAGTCAAAATAGTACACATTTTGGTCTACCACCATCTTCTACTATGGAAACATTTTGCCCCCCTTCTCATTTCTCAATTGGTTAATGCATATGAACTGGTACTTCGCTTTAGATAAATTTCTTAATTGATGTAAACACGGCGAATATGAAGGAGATCTCTTAGGAGCAAGGTTCAAAGTATCGGTATCGGAATCAGACCATTCCTATGAGTATCTGGATTGGAGATATTGACAGTATCGAAGGTTTCGGATCGGAGTATCGAATTTTTCGGTATGGAAAAACAAATAATTATTAATAAATTATTTACGTTTAAAAACATACATTTAGGTATAGTTTTAAGTATTTTTAGTGTTATTTCTTAATAGTTTTGAAATTAAATTAAATAATAGTCACCCTTACCTAGATTGATTTTCTTTTTTTACATGCTTTTACAACTTTATTATGCTTCAAACCCTTGTTAATTTATTTTTTTCGTTTAATTCTCTTTGCCGAATTGACCAGAAAAGAGACCCCCGATGTCGGTATTGGTCGGTATCGAATCGGGACATGCCAAACCGTATCGGTATCAGCCGTATCGGATCGGTATCGGCCGATACTTTAAACCATGATAGAGATGAATAAGTTTGGAAAGCTCAGAAACCATTGATTGCTACCTTCTCCAAAGAACTGGGTCAAGAATTAATCATTGAGAAATATAACAATTCATCTATACTAGGCAGGGACGGAACCAGGATTAAAATTATGGAGGGACAGTACTACTACATAGAGAAATTCTTAAAGTTGTCATGTTAATTGTACTTCAATAGCAAAAAATATGCTAAAATTCAAACAAGAATGAGCAAAATAATAAAGCCAATATTTTAAATTGTTACAAAGAGAAAGCCAAACATTATACATCAAATATGTAAAAATTATTTGATTATGTGAGAGGTAAGACTTGAACTTGCAACTTCCAAATTGAAAGCCCAAAACACTACCACTTGAGCTAACAAAGTCATTGTACATTAGAGGGTAAAACTAATATATATTGTGACATTGTAAAAAGTTATGTATAATAATCAACATTTTTTAAAAAAATTAGGGGGGCCGTGGCCCCCCTTGGACCCTGTATAGATCCGCCCCTGATACTAGGACTAAGCACAACATTCAATATTGACACTGTTCCACGAACAAATACTTGATATAATGGTTTAAAGTATCGGCCGATACCGATCCGATACGGCTGATACCGATACGGTTTGGCATGTCCCGATCCGATACTGACCGATAGCCGATACTGGCCGATACCGACATTGGGGTTCTCTTTTCCTGTCAATTCGGCAAAGAAAATTAAACGAAAAAGACAAATCAGCAAGAGTTTAAAGCATAATAAGATTGTAAAAGCATGTAAAAGAAGAAAATCAATCTATTGTATGTAAATCAATTGGTAAGGGTGACTACTATTTCATTTAATTTCAGAAATAATATAAAATAACACTAAAGATACTTAAAATTATGCCTAAATGTATAAAATATATATTTTTAAATGTAAATAATTTATTAATAATTATTTGTTCTCCGATACCGAAAAATCCGGTACTCCTATCCGAAACCGCCGATACTACCGATATCGCCGATACTAATACTCATAGGAATAGTCCGATACCGATACTGATACCGATACTGTGAACCTTAACACCACGGCAAACATTTGGCAAATACCGGCTTATCTACATGTTGGCTTCAGGTTTGAAGTGCGGGTAACCTGTAGTGTTACCCATCTCGGCAATAGAAAAACAACAATCATCGCTCCCTGGAATATATCGCCATGAGCATCTAAGCCCATCTTGCCAAAATAGTATGTGAATGATAAGCTATATGGACACCACGACGCAACATGGTATTGATACAATGATACGGGAATTCTGGGACACAGACAGAGAACTAGGGATATGACACCACAGGGATACAACATTATGTAATTATACAACTAACATATCAACCTTAGTTTCTTATAAAAAAACATAAATAAATAAAAACTATAGGCCAAGACGTTTAGAAACACGAGTTAATTCTGTATCAATGAAAACAAAGAGAGATTGTAGGCGAGAAAAAATGACTTGATTCGTAAAGGAGAACATGAAAGGTTCAAAGTATCGGTATCGGACCATTCCTATGAGTATCGGGATCGGCGATATCGGCAGTATCCAAGGTTTCGGATTGGAGTATCGGATATTTTGGTATCGGAAAAAAAATAAAAATAAATTATTAACGTTTTAGAAAATATATTTCATATATTTAGGCATAATTTTAATATTTTCAGTGTTGTTTACTAGTAGTTTTGAAATTAAATGAAGTAACCGATTGATTTACATAGGATAGATAAGTTTTTTTTTTTATTTTACATGCTTTTATAGCCTTTCTATGCTTTTACACCCTTGCTTATTGGTCTTTTTCGTTCAATTTTCTTTGTCAAATTGACCGAAAAAAAGACCCCCAATGTCGATATCGGACAGTATCAGATATCGGATCGGGACATGCCAAACCGTATTGGTAACGGCCGATACTACGAACTATGCATGAAACTATGACAAAAATGCATTCAAAGCTTGTATATTTCAAGAAATTTCTCCTCTCTCACTGGCAATATGTTTTCCATCTTTGCCTTATTGATATACCTTGCGTAGCGTAAGTATTGTTTAAAGGCCAAGATACACAAGGAAATGCGTCTGAGGTGCGTCTTTGATGTGACGCTAACATGGATATGGCAATGGCATCTCCATTGAAGTATCTGTGCAAACAAGAATGGTACATGTTAGCACAATGGGGAGGAGACTGTGAACTCAATGCAGTCATTAAAGTAATTTTTTCCTCTTAAGAGCTTCAAAGGGAGGTTCCTTTGGAAAATGATAAATATGGTATTGTTGGGCTACTTGCAAGTTACAAGTAGCACCACTGAATCCATACCACGAAAGAGTTTTAAGCTTTCTAACACTAATGTCCTCACTCACAGACTATGTTGTATTAAGCGTGAGACAAGACGAGGCGAGACGACGAGGTTGTCGTGGCATTTAAGCTGCACTTGTTGGTGCTTTCTTTACATGGAGAGAGCTTGCTCTCAACATGCCTTGTAAATTTTAGTCCCACATCGGAAATGCACCATGAGTTATCTCAACATATATACTTGGGTGTGTTGTTGAGAGATGCACATGGGGTGGTGACCCTAAGGAGGGAACCATGCGGGTGATTTTACTAGGAGGTAAGAATAAGACTCCAAGGATTAAGCATTAATGCTTTTGTCATTCTCTTGGATTAATTCCATTTGGAGCTAAGTCCCAAAGGGGCTTAGCGACTCTGGCTCATGAGGCGTAATGTGGCGTTTTGTTGGCGCACTTAGCACGTCATGCGGTCCATGCGGCCCATGTGGCTCATGTGGTCTATGCGGCCATGAGGCTCATGCGGCTCATGTGGTCCATGCGGCCATGAGGCTCATGCGGCCAGGCTGCTGCTGCTGCCGCATGGAGGGATCCGCTGACTGTGCAGATTACAAGTCAGTTATGGAAAGGCTGAATCAATGCGATTAAATCAGATCCTATCTTTGTGGGATTTGAATTAATTTCGTTGCTATCTTTGTGGGATTTGAATTAAATCTCGTTGCTATCTTTTGGAATTTGATTCAATCTTTCCATAACTGAATAGGCGGCTAGGGTTTTCACCCTCTCTCTAGAAATACTCTCTTCTGGCCTCCTTTCACTACAAAAATATGGTAAAATAGCGACTGAAATAGCGACTAACCATAGTTAGTTGCTATTACAGCAACTAAACGTCGACTAAACTTCTTCGGAAACAAAACTCAATATAATTTTAGTCGCTAGTTAGTCGCTAATACGTCGGTGACTGTCGAGTATTTTTTAGCGACTGAAAAGTCGGTCGGTATTTACACTGTATTTTTTTATTTTTTGCCGACTCCTATAGAGCGACTGAAATTTCAGTCGGTGGGAAACCCTTTTATTCTCTAACTTTTCCTCTCCCTCATATTATTTTCGTTCCCCCCAAAAACTCTTTCGACTCCCTTCCTTCCTTCCTCCTCTACAGCCGATCAGCCCCTCCCTTCCTTCCTCCTCCGGCGCCTCTTCCCCGGCGCCTCTCCTCCGCCGCCCTCTCTCCTCCGCCGCCTCTCCTCCGCCGCCTCTCTCCTCCGCCGACACTCCACCACCACTCCTCCGCCTGAAATTTCTGTAAGTTTTTTTTTCCTGTAATTTCTGTAAGTTTTTTTATAGTTTTAAGTTTCCTAAATTTTCCTCTAAATGCATAAATTTAGGGCTTGATATGGGCTTGTCATTTGTTCTTAATGTCATTGTTGAAGAAATTTTAGGGTTTAGTGTGTTGTTCAAGAAAATTTAGGGTTTAGTGTAACAAATTTTAAAAATAAATAAATGCAGGAAACAAAAAATGTGTTGTTTAAAGTTATTTTGTTTCTTTTTGCCATTGGTTTTGATGTAGAATTTGTGGGTATTTACCTATGAATTGTAGGTCCTATTTAATTAATTTTAGGACCAAATCAGAACGAATCGGAAATGCCCAACGATTTGCATTCCGAAAAATTTGCTCTGGATAACGAAAGTATTTGTGTCCTGACTTCCACATTAGCAAATGTATTTTTTTTTTTTTGCACAATGATTAATGCCAATGTTTATAGCATCAATTTATGTACGACTCTATCCGAAACTCTACCTACAGGACTCTATATGTTGCAATGAGCTTGGTGGGTTTAATAATTTGATGTGTCAATGGTATGCCATCAAGTGTCCATGTCTAGATGTTTAAAAAGAAAGGATGAATCAATAGATAATTTGCTAGGGGTAGCAAGAGAATGAAAACCACAGATATTTCAAACAAATATCCATGACAATCTAATAACTGCTTTTTATTACTATCAAAAGAAAGTGACAGAGATACTAGAAATATCCAAAGAAAGTGACATGACTTTAGTTTGGTACAGTTTCATTGCAGAGTTTTGATTAGTTTCAGAGTTTTGGTTTGGTCCATTTATTTACTTCTAGTCGAGTTTGTACCTAATTGAGTCTATTTGTTTTAGTCTAAAACTTTGTAGAGTTGTAATAAGACATTTGTTGATAGTGATGAATGGTTGAGATTTTAGAATCCTTTGTGGGATGCATTTGAAGTGCAGGGTGCCTGTGAAGCCTAAGGCCGTAAACCCTAACTTCTAGGTGCTCACTTAAAGCATAGCAACAAGCCGATGATTGATTTTCTCACAATCTGTTATGCAAAACTAACTTCTATGTGCCAAAACAACAACAAAATTATAGTATGCACCAAAGAATAACCATATTTCTTTATGATCTACAAATCATATTTGATATCCAATCATTTCTTTTTGAATATATATGGCGCAGGATAATTTGCACGGGAAAAAGAATGAGTCGATACTTAGTTGACCGCACGTGAATGTACAATCGACGACATGAGAGCAGGATTGGCCTGAATAATGATTTCAAAGCGGGCGTTGAGGAATTTCTCAAATACGCCAGTAGCCAACCTGATTTTATGGATGGTAAATTCATCAAGTGTCCTTGTGTTAAATGTCGTAATAGACCATTCAGAGAGGTAGATCTTGTGAGGGAGCATCTTTACAAGAAGGATTTCGTACAAAACTACAAGGAATGGACGGCTCAAGGAGAGCCTTTGTTCTTGCAATATCAGTCCTCCTTTGATACGGAGGTCAGAGAGTCTACACCCGGAGATGACTTCGAAAATTGGCAGCGAAACCTAGCACGGGAGATGATATTTGCTGCGGCCGGGCCTAGTTTTGATCCAGAGGATCCGAATTCTGATGCAAAGGAATTCTATGATATGTTCAAGGATGCCGAAACACCAATATACCCGGAATGTGATACGCATTCAGTCCTGTCTGTGGTGATGCCGATGTTGAACATCAAGTCTGATTTCAACTTGCCGCAAGAATGCTATGACCGGATCATCCATTTGGTCAGAGAGTTGTTGCCAAAAGGATCAAAGAATTTGCCTGAAAATTTTTACAAGTCGAAGATGATGATACGAAAACTTGGATTAGGTTACGAAAAGATAGACTGTTGTCGAAACGGCTGCATGCTATATTATAAAGAGAACAAGTATAAAGATAAATGTACTTTTTGTCATGCGGACCGGTACAAGCCAGTTCGGGACAAAGGAAAGTCAATTGTACAAGGAAAGCTACGTCCCTACAGGTACATGCATTTCCTACCTCTCACAAAGAGGCTGCAGAGGATGTATATGTCTGTAAATACAGCACAACACATGACATGGCATAGCAAGGAACGACACATGGATGAAGGAGAATTAACATGGATGAAGGAGAATTATCTCACCCTTCTGATGGAGAGGCATGGAAATATTTTGATCAGTGTCATCCATAATTTGCTGCGGAGCCTAGAAATGTCCGGTTGGCGCTTTGTTCTGATGGATTCACTCCTTTCGGACAGTTGGGATCTCAGTACTCTTGCTGGCCAGTAATTTTAACTCCTTATAATCTACCACCGTGGATGTGTAAGAAGACTCCTTATATGTTTTTGACACTTATTATACCAAGTCCCAAAAATTCAAAGAAGAACATCGATATCTACTTGCAGCCATTGGTGGATGAGTTGAAACAATTGTGGGAATTCGGTATCCATACGTACGATATATCGAAGAAGCAAAACTTTCAGATGAGGGCGATACTTATGTGGACTATCAACGATTTTCCAGCATATGGAATGTTATCTGGTTGGAGTACTCATGGCACTAAGTCTTGTCTGGTATGCATGGGAAAGAGTAAGGCATTTCATCTTCAACATGGAGGAAAAGCATATTTTTTTGACTGTCACCGTCAGTTCCTTCCTTTGTCGCATCCGTAGAGGAGGAACAAAGATGCCTTCAGAGTTGGTAAACAAGAACTATCTCCTCCCCCATTGAGATTGATAGGAGATGAGGTTTGGGAAGAAGTAGAGGATATGCCGACTGTGATGGAAGATCCAAGATCAGAGTATCATTTTGATGGTTTTGGACATAGCCACAATTGGACGAAGCGGAGTATCTTCTGGGACTTACCTTATTCGAAGGATAATCTCATACGACATAATCTTGATGTCATGCATATTGAGAAAAATGTATTCGATAACATCTTCAACACGGTTATGGATATTAAGAGAAAAACAAAAGACAATCCCAAAGCAAGAAAGGACTTGGAAAATATTTGCAAGCGTCCAGAGTTGAGCCTAAGACGAAGTAGCAATAATACATTGGTCAAGCCTCCAACGCCATTCGCATTGGGTAGGGAAGATAAATTAATAATATGCAACTGGATAACGAAGTTGAGATTTCCTGACGGCTATGTGTCCAATCTGACGAGATGTGTCGATCTTAATGAACGCAAACTGACAGGAATGAAGAGTCATGATTGTCATGTGTTCATGGAAAGGTTACTACCAATTGCTTTCAGAGAGATGTTGCCACCTTATGTATGGACTCCGCTGGCCGAGCTATCTATATTCTTTAGAGATTTGTGTTCAAGCAAGCTAACGGTGCAACATATGATTGAACTTGAGGAGAAAATTGTATTGACAATATGCAAGTTAGAGAAGGTGTTTCCTCCCGGCTTTTTTGATAGTATGGAACATTTGCCAATTCATCTTCCATATGAAGCACGTGTAGGTGCTCCCGTCCATTATCGATGGATGTACCCATTTGAAAGGTATAACTTAATTATCTTGAACCAATAATTTTATATTCTAATTTTTCTAATCGAGTCTGAGTTTTTTTTTACTAGATATCTACATCACCTAAAGAAGAAGGTGGGTAATAAGGCTCATGTAGAGGCTTCGATATACGAAGCATATATCATTGAGGAGGTTTCAAACTTCTGTTCCATCTACTTTGATACTCATGTCAGAACAAATCGAAATAGAGCCCCAAGGAATGACGAAGGTGGGGTTGATGCGCCGATTAGTGATATCCTATCTATCTTTAATGTGAGGGGCAAGCCTACAAGTGCTACAAAAATTCGGTGGTTGGAAGACGATGAACTTGAAGCTGCTCATCGATATGTATTGTTAAATAGCGACATAGAAGAAATGAAAGATATTGAGAAGTAAGCGACACAACTTAACTAGCGTATTTACTTTACATATATAGTTAGAAAGAAGTGTTCTAACTTTCATTCTTCTTATCACAGTACTTTTAGAGCCGCAGTACAAATGGAAAGGCCTAACATTGATGATGATGAACTTGCTAGAGAGGTTGATAGAAAATTTCCGTCGTGGTTTCATGATTATGTAAGAATATTTAAACACGGTCATTGTTAATTTTTCGTTAAAAATATGGATATAATAGACAAACAATATGTGATGTTTCAGGTTTTCCGTTCTGGCATCAACTTACAGAATGAGGGGATTCGAGCATTAGCCATTGGACCAAGTAAGAAGGTAAAATGTTGGGATGGATACACAATTAATGGCTTCAAGTTTAGAACAACTGATAAGCCTATCAATCACTCATTTGTTGATGAAGATGGCAATTTTACCAAGAGTTCTGGAGTATGTGTGAGGGGCTCAGTCTACGATGCGGATCCAGAACATGATTATTATGGTGTACTAAGAGATATTATAGAGCTCGAATACCCACGATTGGTTTCTTTTGATACGAACATTGTGTTGTTTAAATGTGATTGGTTTGATACAACACCTAAGCAAGGATGGAAAATTGACAAACAATTTAGATTTGTAGATATAAGGCATGGTAAAAGATATGGAGGATTCGAACCTTTTGTGTTGGCAAGTCAAACAGTTCAAGTATACTTCACAAATTATCCTAGTCGACGGCGTAATACCCGAGATTGGTGGGCTGTATTCAAAACTAAAGCTAGAAACACTTATAATGTCGGAGAGCTGGCATACCAGGAGGATGAAGTAGTCATTCCACCAGTTTCATATATGAATTCGGCCGTCGTTGATGATATGCAAGTTGAAGTTACTGATGACGATTTTAGAGTTGATGAAGAGGTTGTTATAGAGAGAGTTGATGCTATGGAGGTATCGGACGAGGAAGAAGATTTGGAAGATGAAGATGAAGAAGAAGATGAAGAAATAGATGACGATGATGATGATTCAGGAGATGGAGATGATTCGGGAGATGAAGAAGAAGAAGAGGACGAGGATGAAACCTATTGAGCTGCTTCTTTCAGCATCTTCTTTTCATAAAGTGATTTTCAAGTACAGGTAAACATTGTGATAAATTTTATTTTCAATCGGGATTTCAAGTATCGTTTTATATTTACATATTTTATCGATACTCAATCTTCCCCCTATAAGTATATTTGTTTCATTAGTTTTTATAAATGAGGGAGAAAGGTTCCTTTTGTAATTGAAAAACCTTTTTTCACTTGCTAAGGATTTTATCTTTTCACCATGAAAGGTTCCTCCAAAAGCATCCGTTACGTGAAATTCCATCCCTTTTCAAAAGCATCTGTTTATGGTATGATACACTGCAGTTTTTTAGAGTATCGATTTAGATGACTGTCATATATCTCACTTGTCCATATTTATGACACAAAAGTTATGACAGACATAATAAACAACTATACTAGATATCAAAAAACAATTGCATGTATATATTGGTTTTTTTGAATTTTGATTGCTCACATCATAATCATTATCCACCTCTAGTTAAAATAACTTTTGCATTATGCAATCAAATCTTCTTGAACTGAAACTTTAATTTTGCTCATGTTGTAATAGTATTTTATTTTATTTTTTGGTATCCTAGTAACCACTTGTAATGTCCATGGTAACGAAGTGATCACATAATTCTATGCTATAATGATTTGAATATAATGGAGAATTTTGAAGGTAGTATAATGCAAATTAGCCACAACAGTGATCATCTTCCTTCCCTTCCCTTGGCTGCAGCTCTATACCTCCTGAAGAAAGTTCAGGTTCAGGCTATCATCGGCCCGATCACATCATCTCTGGCAAAATTTGTGGCTGAACTTGGTAACAAGACGCAGGTTCCCATCCTCTTCTTTTCAAAAGCATATGTTTTTAAAATGATTACACAGTCTGTTGGAGTTTCAGTTCTTTAAATTAAGTTTTTTTTTTTCAGTTTTGTGGCTATGGGGGGTTGGAGGAGCTTTAATTGCTATCCCCTTATCCAGCTATAAATTTTACAAATACTCGTCCTTGTCATTAATACAGTCACCATGGAAATGAATATACCCCCTTTCATTTCAGCACCATCAGGGTGGGTTGGTGGGGGTGGGGGGTTTTTTTTTTTGTGGGGGGGGGGGGAAGCAGCGAAGGAACATAGTTCTAAAATTCTATCCGGGTATATGAAAAGATTTCCACGCAACAGAATCACAGAAGGAACACTTGTACCTCGTTGTTTGCTCTTGTTTGGTCCAGCATTCATTACTGTATAGCTTGGTTTCAGAGAGCTATCACATTAATCTGCTTAGAGACTTGATAAGCACCTTTAGATTTTGCCTTGTAGCCTCATCACCCGTGAAACCTGAAATATCAGAGCTAATGCTCTAAAAATACGAGATTTTTTTTCCAGATTATACTCCCATATAGCAGTGACAGAACTTTAAGATGTGCACAAGTATATCACCTCAATGTTTCTTAACGTGAATATAAGGGTGAAAATAGACTGGCGTATCAAGTCAGTGTTTTCGGAGGTTAGAATGGACAAGTGCACCTTTCTGCAAGATAGGAGAGAGTCAGTAAGGACTACGGAGAGACGGAAGGTATATAATCATGTTTAATTAAAGAGGCCATCCTAAGGATCATGAACAAAGTATAATATTTAGTAAAGAGGACATCCCTAAGTTGGAAGGAATTGTACGCTTAACGGAGACACAAGGGTTAGCTCTTGGTAGGAGCAACTGATGGTCGAATAATATTAGTTCCCCAGTTTTGAATCATCATGAAGCTATTTGGATAGGTTGTTATCAAGTTTAAAACATTAGCTAGTTTTAATCACTCTTCATCCTATTATGCTAGATCCTGCCACAAATTGATCCGTAACTATATTTGGTACTTTTTGGAGTCAATGTCACACCATAGTTGCATCACATGACATTATACTGCCTATTTGCTCCTTATTATATTAAAATACTTTACAGAAGAAAGCTTCAATTTCAAATTATCCAAAAGAGAAGTCAACAGAACCAAAGGATACAGGAAAATGACCAGTAGGTTTTGCCTGTAAAGGTAATTATTGGACTGTATTGCACATTCACACATGATCTGAGAAACACCAAATCCGAGCTTAACCTTTTAGTTGAAGTGTAAACCTTAAAAAATGAGCACAAAATCATAAGTCAGACATCATATATATAACAAGATTATGTTCTGCTAGTTGGAATAAGCTTCAATGTGTGATTTTTAGAAAGTAAATTTGTGATAGGCACACCACAATATGTTATCCTCGCTAACTTCCACTATCTCCCAGACAAACTTTAATAAATTTTGGTTTCTAAACAGTCTGAATTTTGAGTTGTTGATTAGGATGTCGTGCAATATAGGTAAATCATAAGAGTTTATTGAATCTAATTCCTAAATCCATCAAAATAGAAAGAAAAAAATATATTCTCAAGTCCCCTCTACCATTCTGAAGAGTCCTACCATAACACAGTTACACTGCCAAGTTCTACATTGCATGTACATAACATCTACAGTTTCAAACTTTTAGACTTTAACTTCAACATTTTATAAAACATGGAGGCAGCTTTGAATATTTGTGCATTTGTTCAAATCCATGACTGGCATGGCAGTAAAATAATACAAGTATTGAAGCTCCAAGCTAAACACTACTTTGGCAATTTCTCGTCCTTGGCACACATTTGGAAAAATGTACATTTTCTTAATTAAACTTTGCTATTTATTTCATGCCCTCTCTGTTAGGTCATGTGGACAAGGAAATGCACAAGAAGGATTCAATGCTGATCGACACTTCTTCCAACAGTAATCTGTTGATCATATCATTTTGTATATATGGCCTGAATATCACTGTCATGTTTTATATATCACTGTCATGTTTTTATATATCAAATGTGGTCTTTTTTGTATATATGGCCTGAATATCTTGGGTCTTCAAATACTTTGTAGCAATCGGTTGATCATATCATTTTGTATATATGGCCTGAATATCACTGTCATGTTTTATATATCACTATCATGTTTTACTATTAGATTGATCATATCATTTTGTTCTTTGTCATTTGAACTTTCTTTGACCAATCTGTTGTGCCAATTATTGTACATCCAAACTAGTACAGGGGAGTTCCCTTATAAGCAGCTTATTTTTACTTGATTCATGTTACTTACACTATTATTTTTTATAAATGTACAGATCTTACCTATATGACGAACCGAGGTCGTCGTCGCCTCCGCGGAGGTTCCTCTCGACCTACCCCATCCACTCCAGAGCCTAATATTGGAGGAGCATCAGAGGACGACGTCATTATGGCAGAGGACGGGTTGTCCCCACAACCTACTCCATCATTGGTTGGAGGCACGCCATCTTCTCTTCCCTCTGGAGGCACGACAACTTCTCGTCCCTCTGGAGGCACGTCATCTTCTCTCCCCTCTGCATCTATGACTACTGAAGTGAATATGTATCCCGGTCTTATGTTTTTGCCAAATGTAGCATATTACCGACGTCCAGGTTGTCTGGACCCCCCCAGTCCACCAGAGAGGCCTGCTAATGAAACACGCATAGAGCTATGGCCCGATGGAAAAGCATAAGTAAAATAATAATAAATTATTGTATATTCATGTATTGCCTTGTTATTATTTATTTCTAATTGTATTATTTGTTTATTCTTAGGTTCTTCCCCCTTAGAGCTGGAATTGAGCTTGGAGAGCTCATACGAGAAAATTTTCATGGGCCTTACTTAAATTTCAGGTCTATACCGGAGCCGAAGAAATAAATTTGGCTTGATATGTTGAGGGTATGTTGTAATTAATTCTAAAAATTTATGGGTCTTCTTGCTTATATTTACAAGAGAATAGTTTATATTATTGTTATTCTAAATTTTAATCTGTAATAATTTGTGATTTTCTATTTTAATTTGCAGAAGAGCTACTGGTGGCCGGACCACAGAGAGATAGAGATAAAAAAATGTTATAAGTCGGTTGCCGGAAAAAGGCTAGGGGATAGTAAGTGACCAGAAGACTTTTGCGGCCCATGATGAAAACAAGCGCAAGGATTAGCTGAAAGAGGAATATTGGAAGAAGATGAAAGAGGATATGGCCAAACCTAAGTACAAGATCAGGTCGGACAGGGCAAAGGCAGCTCGTGCTAAGGCTGGTCTCCACACTGGTGGATCGATTCCGACCTCCGAACATTTTCGACGGATGGTATGTAAAATCATTAATAAAATTATAATTTTTCATTATTTATGTATATCTCATAGAATTAATTTTTGCAGTGCGAGGAGGCTGCTAAGGCAGGCTTAGATACGAGTACAGTCGACTTTCCCAAGATATTCGAACGTACCCATAAGAGAAGGAAGGATGCGAAGTTAGTAGACGAACGGGCTTCCAAAGCATTTGTAAGTATTTACTTGTCTTTGAACATTTTATCAAAGTTTAGTCGACCTTTGCCAAATCAATATGTTGTTGGTTTATTCTTATAATAATTACGTTTGAGTGAAACTGAGGTATCATATTCGCCTGGTATCATATTCGCCTGGAAATTGTATTTTCCCCTGTTTTTCGTGGAAATTTTATTTTTTCTGAGGTTGCCTGGTATCATATTCGGCACCTTTTTGATGAGATGCCTTGTAAGGGATTGCAACAAACACTTGATGTACACAATATTATGTTAGATGGATCATACCAAGCTGGAAGAGTTGCTACTGCAAAAGAAATACAGAGATAAAATGATTGCTTCTGGAACTTCCCTATAACTCTACACCTATCATATAATATTATGTGGACTTTGTAAAAATCACCACGTTGATGAGGCCACGAATCTGTTCAACACCATATTATGTCAGTAGGAAAAACTTGTTCAAAACCATATCATGTTATAAGGAAAAACTGGAAGCTAGGACCCTCAATATTTTATTTGAAGGAATGTTTCAAGTTGGTAAGGTTAATGCAGCAAAGGATCTCTTTAACTCTATTCTTGCAAATGACTGTGATCTCTTTAACTCTATTCTTGCAAATGATAGATGTTGTAACATGCAATATATAATGATATAACTTGGTGTAAAGAAGGAATGGTCAGAAAAGTTTATAAATTATTAGATGTGATGATTCACAGAGGTTTGGAGCCCAATGTAGTAACATGTATACAATACCTTAATGGATGGATATTGCCTGATACAAGAAACAAGTAAAGTATTTAAAGTTTTTGAGCCGATGCTCTCACGAGGTCATAAACCATATACAGTAACCTACGACACGACACCTTTTTGATGAGATGCCTTGTAAGGGATTGCAACAAACACTTGCTGAACACAATATTATGTTAGATGGATCATACCAAGATGGAAGAGTTGCTACTGCAAAAGAAATACAGAGATAAAATGATTGCTTCTGGAACTTCCCTATAACTCTACACGTATCATATAATATTATGTGGACTTTGTAAAAATCACCATGTTGATGAGGCCACGAATATGTTCAACACCATATTATGTCAGAAGAGTAATGAGATTAACATCGACTTGTCTATATCATTGTGAAAAGAGTAATGAGATTAACATCGACTTGTCTATATCATCATTGATACATGAAATTTCTGGGTAAACACCAAACTAGAGTTCATATAAATTTTTTCACTAGAAAGGGATTGCATACCATCTGATCTCAACATGTCATCTATAATGGGACTATTCAATATTCACCACAATTGCTTGGTAAGGTTTCTTGGTTATACTTATTGCTTTATTATTCAACAATGCACTTATTCAGTTGATTTAAATTGACGTTTTCATTTAATTTACGTTATTAATGGGTTATATATAGTTGCATACATTGATTGGCAAATAAGTGTCATACCCTTTTAGAGCTTCTTTACTTATCAATTAAGTATATGGATTGTAATTGCTCATGTGTAGTTCAGTTGTAATATATTCATGATACTTTTATATGTACAGGAGGCCTACGAGAAATTGGAGTCTCATGAGGCTGCTGATCAGGAAGGGGGGGCGGCTGGTACTAGTAGGCCACATATGCCCTCTAAGAGGAATGACTTGTGGATACAGGCTGTTGGGAGAGGAAAGGGCAGTAACGTGTATGGTACTGGGTCTTTAGCATTACAACCGTCGTTATACTCAAGAGCTCTTCCACCTGCACAGTCTACTGCCGATCCTGCTGCTCCTTCTACAAGCTTTCTTACTATGGAGCAGATGACTACCATGATGTTCGATTTTCAGAGACAACTGAAACATGTTATGGAGATGGTGTCTTCTACTAGTGCTCGTGATGGTACCACTGCTCCTTCCGGTACTCCGACTGTTCCTCCTCCTCCTGCTCCTCCTTCATTTACTCCGGCTATTGTACCATCCGTTGCTACTCTGGCTACGTCTCCATCTATTGCTCCTCCAGCTACATCTCCATCGGTTGCTCCTACTACTACTTCTGTTCCAGCTCCTGTTTTTACGACGAGCCAGCAACAAGCATTAGTTACGTTCATGACACAGTTTATGGGAAGCATGCAACCACCGTCAACTTGACTTTTGTGCTTTTGTATCACTGCCGTGTCATACTCTTTTGTGCTTGTATTACTTTATCGTTTTTTGTATGGATGATGTATGGTCGAATGTTGGATATGAATGGACATGACTATATATGATATCTATGCTTTTTGTTTGTGTATTTTGTGTATGCTATTAATTTTGTTTACATCATTGGTAATAATTGTGGGTTGAAAAGTTGATTTCACTGTATTTTGTGTGTTGTTGACTTGTTTATATTACTCTTAATGGATGTGCATAGCATTATTCTTACAAAACAGGGAGAAAAAAAGCAATTCATCACTCCATAACGACTAACTGGCGACAAAACAACGACTATAAACTGGGGGAGAAATGGATGGCGACTAACTGGCGACCAACCAGCGACAACCCAGCGACTAACTGGCGACTAACTAGTGACTAAGTTATCTGCTGCTAAGAGTCCATTATTCAAAGTATTACTCGCTAAGGAGTCGCCAGTTAGTCACAATGTAGCGACTAACAATGTGGTCGTAAGTTAGTCGCTAAAGTTTGTCGCTAGTATAGTCGCTAGTTAGTCGCTACAGCGACTAACTAGCAACTGAAATATGGTAGCGACGATGCGTCCACCGACTAAATATTTTAGTCGCTGGTTAGTCGCTATTTAACTTTACCGTCTGAAAGTTCTGTTTTACCGACTAAAAATTCAGTCGCTATTTTGCAATTTTTTTGTAGTGTTTGTGGCTACCACGAAAATACAAGTCAGAAAAGGAGAGAGAGAGAGAGAGAGAGAGAGAGAGAGAGCTGCTGCCGCCATTGCAAGTCCATCCGAGGAGTCAGAACAGAGGTGACTTCGAGCGTTCCACAAGTTCTTCAAACTTGCTGGTTCCTGGAAGCAGATCGTGCGGGGCGAATCTTACTTTGAGCAACGGTGTTTTGACACTCCAGCATTGTTCTTCTCATCTCTCTCTAGATTATTGTAACTCGTTCTGTCCCAATTGCAACACGTTTGCAAGGAAGAACGAGAGATCTTCTCTTCTTTATTTTCCTCCTTTATATTGTAATCGGGTTATTTGGTATTTGTATCATCGTAGATCTTTGTTGTATCTGTTTTACCATATTTGATCAAGCTCCGGGACTAACAATCTCAACGCAAGATCCGTGTAGATGGAAAACATTAATGCTTCGCTCCTCCAATCGGACTTCTGTAAGTTGGAAAAGTTCGATGGAGAGCACTATCAAGTCTGGAAGAGAAAGGTGTACCTAACTCTTCAACTGAAAGACGTTGATCATGTTCTGTTAGAGAAAGAACCCTCTGTTCCAGACACTGGATCTACTGCCGCTATCAACGCGGCTACCAAACTCCAGGCCAAGTGGAGAATGGAAAATAGCATCTGCAGGCTTCTCATCCTGAATGTTATGGAGGACTCCCTAGCAGAATCCTACTCAAAGAAGGAACTTGCCAGAGACATATGGGAGTCTGTGGAAAAATTGTATGAAGAAGACAAGAACAGAAGCAAAATGTTTGTGGTTGAAAAATATCACAAATTGCTCTTTGAGGACGAAAAGCCCATGTTGCCACAGGTGAAGGAATTTCTGAAGCTGCGTCAGAAACTGGAAGACGAAGAGATGCCCCTTTCCGACAAGTTTGTCGTCGGAGGGATCGTCTCAAAACTTCCTGCTGGATGGAGTACCTTCTATGCAAGGATGCACAGAAAGAAGCTAGACATTAGCCTGGGAGATCTACTTCAAGAGATCCATGTTGAGGACGAGATGCGTTCCCAACAGAAGGTGGACACTCTGTCCAAACAGTTGGCTAAAGCCAATTTTGTGCAGACGAGAGATCCCAAGGGAAAGCAGGCGGCTTCTCATCCCAAGAAGAAGGACTTCACTAATCTAAAAGTGAAGGGTCCTTCTTTCAAGCAACAGAAGACTAAGTCCCACGTGACTTGTTACAATTGTGGCAAGAAAGGCTACTATAAGAGTGAATGCAGATCTAAGCCTAAACAATCAGAGAAAGGTGAGCCTAATAAAGTTTTATTAGTTTCTAACATTGTTGCTATGATCGGATAGGTCACAACTGTGGGGGTTGACTCTGACTGGTGGATAGACACTGGTGCGACTTGCCATGTCTGTTCTGGCAAGGAATGGTTCGTCACATACCAGCCAATATCTGAGAAGGTTGTCATGGCGAACCAAGCCCAAGCTGAAGTTCTGGGGATCGGGACCGTGGAACTGAAACTCATTTCTGGGAACACTCTGACGCTTCAAGGTGTGAAGCATGTTTCGGCGATTGCCAAGAACTGATCTCTGGGAGCCTGCTCTGTAACGCAGGCTTGAGGATAGACATCAATGCTGGTCAGATGGTGATGTCCAAGAAAGGAACGTACTTCGGAAAGGCTTATCAAACCGAAGGAATGTTTAAAATTTAGCTTGTCAACCAGTTTGAAGACATTAATACAGTTGCATTTTCTGATTATTCTCTTGAGTTGTGGCATAATAGACTAGGACATGTTTATTGTAAAAGAATTAACAAAATGTCTAGTCTAGGACTTTTCTTCAAATGTGGGGGTAAGGTGGAGAAGTGTGAAGTGTGTGCTCAGACGAAGATCACTAGGAAACCCTTTCATCGGGTCAGTCGAAGCACAGATCTTCTGGAGTTGGTGCACTCCGATATCTGTGACTTCATACATTTCTCCACGAAGGCCGGGATGAAGTATTTCATAACATTCATCGACGACTTCTCAAAATACGCGTTCGTCTACTTGCTCAAGTCTAAAGACGAAGCCTTCGAGAAGTTCAGAGAGTTCAGGGCCGAAGCAGAACGGCAGACTGGACAACAACTCAAGAGGTTAAGAAGTGATCGAGGTGGGGAGTACAGGTCTCATGAATTCGCTTCGTTCTGCAAAGAACATGGAATCATATGCGAGACTACTGCTCCATATTCTCCTCAATCCAACGGAGTAGCGGAGAGGAAGAACAGAACGTTGACAGAAATGATAAACTCAATGCTGCTAACCGCGGGTCTTCCTAAATGCTACTGGGGAGAAGCTGCATTGACGGCCACTTTTATTCTAAATAGAGTGCCATATGCAACTTCGGACGTAACTCCTCATGAACTCTGGTTTAAAGTCAGACCAAACTTGAATGTCATTCGAGTGTAGGGGTGTCTGGCGTATGTGAAGCTCCCAGATCTGAAGATTCAGAAGCTAGGGACAAGGACTACGAAGGCAAATTTCTTGGGGTATGCCGAGAAGAGTAATGCTCGGAGATTTCTTGATATTGAGTCAAATCATATCATCGAATCTCGCGATGCTGAATTCTTTGAAGACAAGTTTGTAAAAGACAAAAATATTGTTCTTTCGGACATTCCGGAAAATAATGTAGGTGCAAATGAGACTGAAATATCATGTGGGCCAGTAGTCCAAGAAGAAGCTGTTGTTGAGGAAACAACTCTTGTACCAGAACTCGCAGAGCCGTCAGCTAAACGAGCGAGGAGACCGGAAGATTTCGGAGATGACTTTGTCATCTATCATGTGGAAGCAGATCCGCTTACCTATGATGAGGCGATGAAGACCAGAGATGCTATCTTCTGGAAGGAGGCAGTGAATGACGAGTTTGACTCTATCACCTCCAATAACACATGGCTGTTGGTAGATCTACCTGAAGGAGAAAAGCCCATCGGTTGTAAATGGATCTTCAAGAAGAAGATGAAGGCAGATGGAACTATTGACAAGTTCAAGGCCAGGCTGGTAGCCAAGAGATTTTCTCAGAAACAGGGGATAGACTACTTTGACACGTACGCTCCAGTAGCTCGGATGACCACCATCAGGATGTTAATAGCTCTAGCAGCTATACATAAGTTGGTGATACATCAGATGGATGTAAAGACCGCATTCCTGAATGGGGAGCTGACCGAAGAGATTTACATGCAACAGCCAGATGGATTTGTCGTCAAAGGTCTTGAAGACAAAGTCTGCAAGTTGGTGAAATCATTGTATGGTTTGAAGCAAGCTCCCAAGATGTGGCATGAGAAGTTTGACAAAATTATTAGGTCAAACGGCTACAGAGTCAGCGAGACGGACAAATGTGTTTACACAAAGTTCGCTGATGGAAGAGGAGTCATCGTTTGTCTGTACGTGGACGACATGCTAATCCTAGGCACGGATATAGGCTGTGTCACAAAGACAAAGAAGTTTCTCTCAACCAAGTTCAGTATGAAGGACTTGGAGGATGCAGATGTCATCTTGGGCAGAAAGATCATCCGGACAGACACTGGAGTAGCGCTGTCACAATCTCACTACATTGAGAAGATGCTCATACGCTATGGGTATAAGGATCTTCCAGGGATCGATACGCCATACAGGTGTGATCAGAAGCTGAAGCCAAACTCAAGGGAAAGCGTCAGGCAGCTGGAGTATTCTAGCATTATCGGAAGTTTGATGTATACAACCACTGCCACAAGGCCTGACATAGCTTTCGCCGTGGGAATGCTGAGTCGGTTCACAAGCGACCCAGGGGTTGAGCACTGGAAAGCTGTGAAGCGGGTGATGAGATATCTCAAGAAGACTCAGACATATGCACTGCACTACAACGGGTATCCGGCAGTAGTGGAAGGCTTCAGTGATGCTAGCTGGTGTTCGGAGGTAGAAAGCGAGAGATCCACAAGTGGATATGTCTTTTCCTTGGGTGGAGCTGCTATATCGTGGAAGTCGAAGAAGCAGACTATACTCTCTCGTTCCTCCATGGAATCTGAATTCTATGCACTTAAAACTGCAGCAGATGAAGCAGAATGGCTTCGGGAGCTCATGTATGATCTTCCAGTGGTTGGGACTCAGATACCGGCAATACCGATATACTATGACAACCAGGCGACTGCGGCGGTGGCATCAAATGACCTCTTCAACGGGAAGAAGAGGACTGTGCGGTTGAAGCACAGGGTAGTACACGATCTTATCAAAAGAGGTGTAATTGCAGTGGTTGATGTTCGGAGTCAGGAGAACCTGGCAGATCCGTTCACAAAGGGCCTCAAGCGCCAGTTGGTCGATGACACATCTTGTAAAATGGGCTTGAAGGCATTCTGATAGTGTGTCTTTTAATCCTACCATAAAGTTTTATGCTATTAGTTCAAAGAGAAATCTACTAGGCATCTAACTTTTGGTTCAAAGGAGGATCACTGACTGGGAAACTATCAGGTAACAGTGGGTACTTGTTCTCTGGAACATGGAAGGGATACGGACCCATAACCACAGTTGTCTACTATGTATTTTTCTGCGAAAAAAATAGATCCTGTGGAAGGTTGGCTTAAACGCCTTAATGAGTTCTCAGGCAGAGTGAATGCCTGGTGTGCTTTACAGGAAGCACGGTAGAGCAGCACTAAAAGGAGTGAAACTCCATGCTACAGTGGGATGACTCCACCATGAGGTTCCCAGGTAGGGGTAATGCCTCGGCTTTGTAAGCCAAGTCATAGCGGCGTAGCACCGCAAATAGGCAGGTAGCCTAATGATGTATGACGTAATTAAAGAGTTGTAGACAGCACTACAAAGGGGAGGATGGCCCCATGTTACAGTGGCACGACACCACGATGAGGTACCCAGGTAGGGGTAAAGCCTCGGCATTGCAAGCCATGTCGTTGCGGCGTAACACCGCAAGGAAGCCTTAGGCTTCATGCTGGGTAGTTTGGCACTACAAAGAGGCTTGTGACCTCATGCTACAGTAGTATGACACTACGATGAGGTTCCCAGATAGGGGTAATGCCTCGGCTTCAGGCCATGTTATAGCGGCGTAGCACCGCAAGGAAGCGCAAGGCTTCATGTCATATCTCTTTAATAAAGAACTCACCTATAGTGTATGGAAAGAGATATCAGGCCGTCTCTTGAGGGTAAACTTGTAGACGCCCAAAATTATACACTGAAACCAGGCTGGCACAGGGCCTTTAATGTGCAGCCAGAAGCACACGTAACTACACTTTGTGAGTGGAAAAAATTATAATTGTGGTGCAGAATTCAAGGCGTAGTCTATTCTTGTATCACATTGTTATTTAACCCATGCGGGAAGATTCAAGTCGTCAGCGACATCTATCCTAATGCAAAATGGACAGTTACTGTGGGGAACGCTCAACCCTGGACACATATATATGTTGTGATATGTGGGAGATTGTTGGTGCTTTCTTTACATGGAGAGAGCTTGCTCTCAACATGCCTTGTAAATTTTAGTCCCACATCGAAAATGCACCATGAGTTATCTCAACATATATACTTGGGTGTGTTGTTGAGAGATGCACATGGGATGGTGACCCTAAGGAGGGAACCATGTGGGTGATTTTACTAAGAGGTAAGAATAAGGCTCCAAGGATTAAGCATTAATGCTTTTGTCATTCTCTTGGATTAATTCCATTTGGAGCTAAGCCCCAAAGGGGCTTAGTGGCTCGGACTCGGGATCATGGGCTCATGAGGCGTAATATGGCATTTTGTTGGCGCACTTTGCATTTAGCACGTCAGTAGTCATGCGGTCCATGCGGCTCATGCGGCCCATGCGGTCCATGCGGCTCATGCGGTCCATGCGGCTTATGTGGTCCATGCGGCCATGAGGCTCATGCGACACATGCGGTCCATACGGCTCATGTGGTCCATGCGGCTCATGTGGTCCATGCGGCCAGGCTGCTGCTGCCGCATAGAGGGATCCGCTGACTGTGCAGACTACAAATCAGTTATGGAAAGGCTGAATCAATGCGATTAAATCAGATCCTATCTTTGTGGGATTTGAATTAATTTCGTTGCTATCTTTGTGGGATTTGAATTAAATCTCGTTGCTATCTTTTGGGATTTGATTCAATCTTTCCATAACTGAATAGGCGGCTAGGGTTTCCACCCTCTCTCTATAAATACTCTCTTCTGGCCTCCTTTGTGGCTACCACGAAAATACAAGTCAGAAAAGGAGAAAGAGAGAGAGCTGCTGCCGCCATTGCAAGTCCATCCGAGGAGTCAGAACAGAGGTGACTTCGAGCGTTCCACAAGTTCTTCAAACTTGCTGGTTCCTGGAAGCAGATCGTGTGGGGCGAATCTTGCTTTGAGCAACGGTGTTTTGACACCCCAGCATTGTTCTTCTTCTCATCTCTCTCTAGATTATTGTAACTCGTTCTGTCCCAATTGCAACACGTTTGCAAGGACGAACGAGAGATCTTCTTTTCTTTATTTTCCTCCTCCATATTGTAATCGGGTTATTTGGTATTTGTATCATCGTAGATCTTTGTTGCATCTGTTTTACCATCTTTGATCAAGCCCCGGGACTAACAACACTTAAGCGGCGCTTAGTTAGCGCCTCACTTTTTTTTGCTCATACATATAAAATACTCTATATAGTTTATACACATAAATTTTAATATTTTTCATACACTCCTACTAGTATATACATGAATAACAATACCAATTATCAATAAAGCAAACTAACAATATAAATACTATAATCAAAATGTAAAGTACAAGCCACACAATGCATATATACTACATAGTTATTAAAATAGCATCAAACATAAAAGTTGTCTCTAAAGTTCCTACTTAAAGTTTTCCAACTATCCAACTATGTAAATAACAAAAGATTCGGTTCAGTTTATTAAAAAATAAAAAAAAATCAAAAAAATCAAAAATTAAAAATAAAATAAAAAATCGTTAAGCGAGACGCCTAAGACGAGATTAGACACTACTAAGCGACGTCTAAGCGCTGATCACTTTTCTGAAACAAAAATTTATTAAACGAGACGTCCTAATTCTAAATCTCGCGTAAGCACGATATTAACAACATTAGCTCACAGGCCTAATAAAAAAAAATGCTGACAAGGTAAATTACAGAATTTCCCACCTCCTTAGACGGGTTAATGAACCGTCTGGAAAGACCAAACACTTGTTTCTTCTTGATTTCATAAGCATAAGTCGGTGTTATTTAATTAGGAAAATAAGATCATCATCATCCTTTTGATGTTCAAGCATTTCCATATAAAATTAAGGTGGGCCCAGAGCAGGAATCAACATCCAGAAAGCGCCACATAGCAGTTAACATGTTCTTAACAAGTGGCTCCAAGGTCACAGTGGCCTTGTCATGAAACCTCAACAGCCAGTGGGTGGACATGAACTACCCCCTTTGGTCACCTAATTTAGGCTCCTGCTACCATGAAGGAGCAACCTCAAGTAAGGGTGAGCATTATTCGGTTTTCAACCGAAAACCGAATCGAATCGAATCGAATCGAATCGAATAAGAGATTCGATTCGGTTATAGGCCATTTCGGTCCGATTTTGAAATTAGATTTTCGGTTATTCGGTTCGATTTGAACTGAATTAACCGGATACTCACCCCCTAACCTCAAAGTTTTCTAAATTGAAAAGGACTCTAGGTTAAGAGGATAGAATACACTATTTTCATAAAGATTACAGAATGAGATGAATGGAATCACATTTCGTCATAAAATAGAAAATAAAAGCATCTTCGAAAATTTCCCATCTACCATACAAGATGGATTGAGGATGAACCAACCGAAAAATCGAGGATCGACGTGCAAATACCTGAGTCGAGGTAAAAATGCTTTAGATTCAAGCAAAATTCTGAAAAAAAAATTGGGAGTTACTACTTTTCCTATGTTATACTAACATATATATATTAGTTACAATATTATTGTCATAATTTAGGTTTAGATTCTCTAGTTTATATGTTTGAATTTAAAGTTTAAAATTTAAATTCTACTTTATAAATTTTGGATAAACTTAAATCATGAAAATAGAAACTTGATTAACTATGAAGGTGATTAGTGAGCGGAGCCTGGGCCGACCCGGACCGGGTTCAACTGATTCCGGGCCGGGCCGGATTTTGACCAAAATTACCAAACCCAGCCCTGACCCTGGACCAGAGTAGAACCGGTCTCAGCTGGGACCGGGCCGGGCCGGGGTGAGCCCTCAGGAGCTTTTTTTTTATTGGAAATCTGAAATCAAAATTATCCAATTAGGATTCCAATTCGATTTGGCCGCGATATTTTGATCCAATTAATCCTATATAGTTACTAATGTAATAATTGTATAACTTACAATTACATTATATTTTTACATAGATATATAAAATTAGTAGTCAATAAAAGTATTAATTGAAGCATAACATAACTTGAAGTCTTGAATATAGAACACACAATTGTAAACACATCGACCCAGGAACCTGTTAATTGACAACCAGCAACCCATTAGTTGGCCTACCATGAGCTCGTTCAAAAATAACTCATGGCTATGTTGTCTACTATGAGTTCAGTAAGAACCCATGAACCTAAATCGTGAGCTCAAAAGAACTTATTGTTGGGGAGGAGGGAGGAGGGAGGAGGGAGGAGAGAGGAGAGAGGAGGAAGACGAGAGCAAAATGGTCAAAAGAAATACTTCCATTAAAGTTTTTCTCATGGTTTAAAGTATGGGCCGATACCAATCTGATACGACCGATACCGATACGATTTGGCATGTCCCAATCCGATACCGACCTATACCCGATACTCACCGATACCGACATTGGGAGTCTCTTTTCCGGTCAATTCGGCAAAAAAAAAAATTAAACGAAAAAAACAAATCAGCAAGGGTTTAAAGATAATAAGGTGACAAAAGCATGTAAAAGAAAAAAAAAAAATCAATCTACTGTATGTAAACCACTCAGTAAGGGTGAGTACTATTTCATTTAATTTCGAAAGTACTAAGAAATAACACTCAGAATACTAAAAATTATGCCTAAATGTATAAAATATATGTTTTTAAATGTAAATAATTTGTTAATAATTATTTGTTTTCCGACACCAAAAAAAAATCCGATACTCCGATCCCAAACCGCCGATACTACAGATATTGCCGATGCCAATACTCACAGGAATAGTCCGACACCAATTCCGATACCGATGCCGTGAACCTTTGTTTTTCTCTTATCATGTGAGTTGAATTAACTCGGGAACCCTTAACTCATGTGACGAATTTGGGGGACTTGCTATCAAGGTAATTCTTGAAGCAATTATGGGTCAGTTTTCGGATAACATTCGTGTAGGTCACGATTATGACTTAAACAAAAACCGATCTTGATCTTGGGGTCTAATTCATGAAAGCAGATATGCAAACATGTTTAACAACATTTAGTTAATTCAAGGTTCAAAATTAAAAAAAACTCAAGGTTCGAAATTAAAATGGTACAAGTTACATGCAACAAGACATATAGAAGATGTGTAAATTCAGAACAAACTATTTTACATTTGGGATCTACCACTTTTAAAGCAGTTACGGGTCTGCACTCATGTATATATATAGGTATATACTAAATGTATATAGGTAGTTTATTATATAGGTATATACTAAATAATCTAGGTATTTTAGTTACTATATATATTAACAAAAAAAGCGCAAATAAACCGAATAAACCGAAAACCGAACGGATTTAATTCGGTTCGGTTTGATTCGGTTATGGGCCGGTTCGGTTTCGGTTTTGCTTATTCGGTTTCGGTCAAATTCGGTTTTCGGTTATTCGGTTCGGTTGGAACCGAATTAACCGAGAGAGCAGATGTGCTGTCACATTTAATCATGTCAAATTTTGTCTCCCTCCCAATTATATGTGGGCCATGGGAGTAGATATGTGGATGGTTGCCGACATATAATAGAAAGGATGACAGAATTGGACAGAATTAAATGGGACAATAGATCTGCTCCCATTAACGGAATGCTCACCCCTAGTTATGGGTCTGCACTCAGAGAAAATTATAATTGGGTCCAGATCAAATGATAGCCCGAAATTACATGTGCAGGGCACAGGTTTCATTGCTTGTGTGTGTGTGTAAAAGCTTATACTATCTTTTATAATTGTTGTTTACATTTTTTTCGGATACTTTGTACTCCTTTTGAATACTTCTAAGTTCTAACTGCTGAAAGTAGTTAAGGTTCCATCACAAAGTATAATACAACTAATTAGCAATAACAACATCAAAGACTTTACCCCAATTTTTTTGGGTCGACTATTTGAATCATTTTCTGTCCGTTGTAACATTTAGCATAATAATACAACTAAGTATATGACATAAACTCCTAAATCTAGAGAAGATGCCATGAGCCTATCTTCTTCAACCCAAGATTGGTACAGTACTATGCAACAGAACCAACCTTACGTACAGCTTGAAGAACAACTTCTAAGTTGGAATATAAGTGGGTAAACACAAATTGACCTATAAATTGTACGGACGTGCTATGTTGCTCACGGACTTGGACTGCAGTCCTGGTCCACGGGCCACGTGTCGCCTTCCGATTGGCCGGAGGCGGATGGGACCGGAAGTTAGCGGGGGGCAATCGTTTGACGACATGTGGCCCGGGGGCCAAGACCGCAGTCCAAGCTCGCGGGTCAAGGTTTTTTCGGGCCGGTCCGGTCCGGCCCACGGGCCAATGTCTGCGGGCCAGACCGGGTTCGGGCCGGTCCAGGACCGGCCCAGTCAAATTTGCGGTCCGGGCCAAGCCCGGCACGGTTTGGGAGATCCCGACCCAGTCCGGCCCACTGGACCGGACCCAGGGAGGGCCGGTCCGGGCTGAACCGGACCACGGGCCGGTCCGGGCCTAGGTCGGTTCGGGCCGGTTCAGGCCGGGTGAAACGGACCGGCCCGGTTTTTTGAATTTTTTTTTTTTTAACAGTTTTTTTTCTTTTTATTTGGTTATTTAAACATTTTTTTTTGTATTTTAATTTTAAAAATTTGTAACTTAATTTTAATTTAGGAATATGTTTTATTTTTGAAAAATTTTAATAAAAATTTGTAATACAAAAGTTTGTAATTTGAATAGTATAAGAGGAAAATGTTTATAAAATGTAATTTTGTAAAAGAATGAGTTGTGTTTGAAAATGGAATTTTTGGCCTATTTATAGAAATTTTTCGGGGTTATTTTGGTCATTTTACGTCAAAAATGACCAAAATGCCCCTCCCAACGTTTTAATAACGGCTATATGGGAGGGGCAATTTTGTAAAAGAACCCCCCCCCCCCCCCCCCCCCCCCCCCTCCAACGGTCAAGAAAGAAAGGAAAAAAAAAAAAAAAATCACAGCAGCCAACGGTCGGCTGGCCGGCCGGTCCGCGCGGGCCGGGCTTCGGGCCGGGCCTACGGTTGAATAAAAAAAAAAAAAAAAAATTCGCGGGCCGGGCCGGGCTCGGGCTGGGGGGGGGGGGGGAGGCCCGACCCGAACCGGTTGGGAGTGGGGGGCCGGACCGGTTCGGTCCTAAAGCGGGCCGGACCGGGCTTTTAGGGGGGCGGGCCGGTCCGGACCTGGGTCTGGCTCGGGCTCGGGCTAGACCGGCCCATTCAACACCATGATTCGCGGGCCGAAAAAGCATTTTCGTAAATTGTATTATACACCCATAAGCTAATATCAAGTTCAAGCAAGATTAACTATTCCTAGTCCCAAAAATGATTTAACCCAGCCAATATTAACTATTCCTGACTTGATGGTAGCCTGTCAGTGTACAATAACTGGGCAGGTTCAATTTGCAAACCTCAACAAAGTTGGCCCATTAATAAATTTCCAGCCACAGTTGGTTGTGGACCTCCGGTCTTACATGGATATCAGGTTATGTCATTGTAGGTAAATAGTCCCTGGATTTATATTTATACACCGCATGTGGGAATTTCCATCAGTGGTTGCGGATGACTGTTGCGTGTCAAAACAATAACTGTTGAGAATCAATAAGGAACTTTTAGTCCTACATCCAGTATGTAGAGGAGCTAGACTCCCTATAAGTAGTGAAGTAGTCCATCAATAAAATTATCCAACCATTATTTTCTACATGGTATCAGAGCCATAACACTCTCTCTCTCTCTCTCTCTCTCCACAAAAAAAAAAAACAAATATTTTTTTTCCGACCCCCCCTTCCCTTGCCGACCCCCCCCCCCTCGCCGACACCCCCTCGCCGACCCCCCCCCCTCCCTCGCCGCCCCACCACCACCAGCAGCCCCCCGACCCCCCCTGTCACGCCCCAGTACCGAAATACTTGGACGGACTAGGCCAGCTACTCCGTATGAGGTATAAAATGTCATACGGCGATCGTGGCTGTCAATCTTGCTGGGTATCCTAGCATGCAAGCAGTCTATGGCCTAAATCTGATCTCATATCCACAGGCAATAATCAATGAAATAACGACAAGAGAGATAATCATATGAAAAACAGGAAATACTCATATGATAATCAGAGAGTCTACAATAAGAGATAATGTAGACAAGAATACCTTCCCACACAGTTTCCTCATGGTCAGAAACTGAAGCACGTCCTCCAAGTCAAGTCTGGAAGATCCACATGGTCGGTCACAGGCAATCTGGGAACAATCCAGGGTTGGTCAGGCCAACCGTAGCAAGTACCAGAAAGGAAGGCTCAAGGACGGACGAAGAAAACCAGCAGGATATAATATGACAGGAAAAACATGTAAAAACAGTAAATAAGGTAAGGGATCGTGCGGTACCAACGCACGATTACAGAATATAAGGTAGCAATCCAATTACTAGTACGTAAGTAACCAACAATCATCACAGTCATCCTAACATCCACTAATGCTTGCATTGCCAACTGGAACTCGTAGTCTGTCATCGGAACAGTAACCCATCCCTACATCAAACAAGAACAAGGGGATGAATTACTGCACCGGGACAGCGTTACGTGCCAGCCAGCTTAGCAAGCAACAAGCCAAACAATTATATAAATAAGCGGCCACTCAAATGCCTACGGCTGTCTATGTGGAGGTTGGGTTACCCCAACAATACAATATAGGAATCCTCAGATCGTGCCATATCCCGCAAGGGCTAGCGAGGCCAAATAACGCATAGTAGGTAGGTATGCATCGGTCCCTCGGAAGGCCACCGTGCTAAGCAGGAGTACATATAGTAGTCGGATACTGCCATATCCGTGGCGGCCAACCCCGACGCGCCAGGACGAGCCTGTGGCGGCCGGTAATGCACGATCTCGGGATTCCGTTCCCTCCCAATGCTTCTACCATTTTAGTTGCCTAGATTAACCCTACATTTATCCGGAATCACATGCCGTGGTCACATGCTCATCCTCCTAGATGTCGTACCTCAGTACGAGAACGCTAAGTAAGAATCAGCCTCGGCACCTATAGTCCCAGTTGTGATCCATCCTTAGTGTTATGCAACAAGCAAGCAAGCAATCCTAACCACGCTAAGACTATAGGCCAACTACCAGATACCCGTGCAGGTAATCATATAATACAGCCAGAATATCAAGATGGCATCGCAATGCCATATAATCATGGAAGTAGCACCTCAAAGTGCCAATAGACAAAGGGCACCGCAGTGCAATGTCAGGGCCAGTACCTCACAGGGTAAGCTGGACTTATAGCACGGATACAGGTAGTCAGGTCTGGGACAAGGACAACTCTGTCAGTCACAAGAAGTCATCTGCCCACATCGTGGCATGGATATCAGGTCAAGTACAAGACCAGAACCTCTACTATAATAACATCTCAAGCATATATGGGAGCCTACAGCTCCAATCATCAAGTCGGTCTATCCACCAAATCGATCTATCAAGTGCCTCCCATCCATGAGGGAGTGAATATCACGTCAATAAAGACAACCACCAAATACCAATCTCATTCCCCCTAACAATGCTAGGCCCTCAGACTCACAAGAATCCTCCTAGTCAATGATCACAAGCCACTAGAAAACAAGCCCCTCAACTACCAAGACACAGCAATCAACCAGGTTCTCTAACTACCGAAATACACAAAGGTACCGGATTTGGGCGTTTGGGAAGTCGAGTAAAAATCATATAATAATACCCTCGATATTCTCCTCGTTCTGCGAGACACTCGTACCAGTATCCAAAACCCAAAAGTCCTCGAAGACATATCTGATCAAATTAGAACATCACCAAGGAACTAGCAATACTATCTAAGAATCCACTTAGTCTACCATTATCACTATCTCAATATCATCTCCTCATAGTCAATCCTCGAATAAGATCATAATCCCAACACACGGGTCAACACTTAATCAACGCCGTCGGATGATGGCAAGGATTGTGTGAACTACTCTGGATCAGATCCACAACCCTTAAACCAAACAAGGACCAGGGTTGCAGACCTTCACCCGAGTAGAACCGCTCTCCTTACACAATCCGGCGGACAGATAATGGGATAACAACTAAACTAGAACACCATCTAAAAAGAAGGGTCACAGGTCAAGAGTCCAATGGGTGATACCGTCGAAAAGGCAAGGATTGCGTGAACCACTCTGGATCAGATCCACAACCCTTATACCAAACAAGGACCAGGGTTGCAGACCTTCACCCGAGTAGAACCGCTCTCCTTACACAATCCGGCGGGCAGGACAGATCAAGACGCTAGGCGACTAATCTAGTCGGGAGTCTACCTAGCAGGCAATGAAATTAGGGATGCTATACCAAGAAGAACATGCATGAGTTCAGTCCCGCAAACCAAAGGAATGGTTCTGCCTAATCCTTCGAACCAAATTCCCAACTGGACATTCTGAAAAAATCCGGCAGAGTCTCCTTTGTAATCTGGATGGGAGCACCCTACGAATAGGGGCTAAAACCACTCGGCACAACCCGCCGCAGAATCGCAGAATCGCGGACTCGCGGGCTGAGAACACTAAGTCTCAGCTACCAGTAGCACTACGATGCGTACTGGGAACATATCGATTGCCGAGAACACTAAGTCTCGGCCTCCAGTAGCACTACAATGCGTACTGGGCGCCAAGCCAACATGCATAATACTAAACTAACCGCCTCGCAGGGCGCACCACAACACATGCTCATAAATCCCTAACCCAAGCACAATCACCGCCACAAGTAAAGTTAGCCAAAGCCGTTACCCGACTGCGAGTCGGACACGGAGTATATGGGGACAATCCGTACAAATGAGTCGTGCTCGTGTCCTCGGAGGTGTGGATGACCCATCCGAGTCGTCCGATACGGTCTATCCCAGTATCGGACCAAGCTAATCTAGGTTATCATGGCAGTTCTACTGCTAAGCTACACTACTCATGGTTATACAATTTACAATAAATTAAATATAATAAAAAAATATCCAGGAGAGATGGCAAGAGCCGCCGATGAGCAAGGGATACTTGCCTAGGGGGCTCGGCTAGGTAAGCAAGTATTCGGCAGTCGCGATCCAAGCTAGCACGCCAATCGAGATCCTCAGAACACACAATAAACAATCATTAGAATTAAATAATAAAATAATACATGAAATCACAGAGGATGGCAGGAGGATATACCGTATGGGTCCCGCAAATAGCGCAGGGATCTCGCACGGAAACCGAGGCACGCGGACCAACACGGACACGCAAACCGAGACGTGCACGCGAATCGAGACGGAGCGAGATTCAAGAAAGCACGCAAATCGATACGGCATACAAGTCGATGTATGCACGCAAATCGATGCGGTACGGAGTCCAAAGTGATACACAAACCAAGGCGGCACGTAAATCCGTACGTGCACGCAAATCGAGATGGCACAGTCCAAGGTGGCACACATGCCAATACGGCACGCAAATCGATGCATACACGCAAACCAGTGCGACACGGAGATCAAAGTGGTACGCAACCGAGGCGGCACGCAAATCCGTACGGGTACGCAAATTGGAGCGGCATGAAAATCAAGATGGACACAAAGGCCGAGACACATAAACGAGGCAACACGCAAACCAATGGGGCACGGTGCCCGAGGCAGCGCGGGGCTCGAGGCGTCCTGCTGCCCAAGGCAGCGCGTGAATCGAGGGTGCACGAAAACCAATAAGGCACACGCAAACCGAAGCATACGCAGAACGAGGCGCATACGGACCGAGCAGCACACTGCTCGAGGCAGCACGTGTACCGAGGCACGTGGCCCGAAGAGCATGCAGCCCAAGGCTGGCTCGCTGCTCGAGCAGCGCGGGGCCCAAGGGCGTCCCGCCGCTCGAGGCGGTGTTGGCCCGGGCGCGACAACGACACGGCGGTGGTGCTGGCCACCGGAGAGAAGAGGAAAGGAAGGGCGGGGGAGATCGGGGCTCACCGGGGTCGGTCGGGCTCCGGCAGAGGGGCAGCAGCAGCAGCGGTGGTGGTGCTGGTGGCGACGGAGGAGGCCGGCCGAGAGGGAGACGACGACGATGATGAGGGCGGTGGCGGTGGAGACGAGGGCGCCGGCGGCGCTCAGGGTGCCGGAGGAGAAAGGGGGCAGTGGTGGTCGCGGAAGTGGTGACGGAGACGGTGGCTGGCGGTGGCGGCTCCGGGAAGAGGGGGCTCAGGGAGGAGGCGGCGAAGGCGGTGGCGGTGCTGGTGGGTGATGGTGGCGGCTGGGGCGTGGCCGCGGCGGAGCTGGCCGGACGCAGGGGCGAGCGGGAGCTCGAGGGAGAGGGGAAAGAGAGTGCACGAGAGGGAGTGGGGTTGGGAAGAGAGAGAGTTGAGCGGGAGAGTGAGGGAGAGGAGAGCTGAGCGGGAGAGAGAGAGATGAGCTATGAGGGGAGGGGGCGGCTGCTCCATGGAAAGGGGGAGAGAGAGAGGTGAGGGTTAGGTAAGGAGAATGGAAGATTATTTAAATAAATAATGATGATGAAAGTAACAATAGTGATAATGGTAACAAGAACAATAATAGGAAAAAATCCTATAATGAAGCTAGCAACGTAAATTTCAATAAACAATACCGACAGTGATAAATACCAAGTTCCAGGCCTCAACAATCCTGACCAAATCAAGATCCAAGAATTAAAATAAAATTTAAATAATACAAAAATTTAAAATCTCCATAAATACCGAATACGGTCGTATAGATATTTTGGAAAAATATGGGATATGACATCCTACCCACCTTACAAAAATTTCGTCCTCGAAATTTCGAAATCATGTATATAAGAATTTCAAAACTAGTACATACATATCATGGAAACTCTACCCACCTTACAGGAATCAAGTAATGAAATTAGAAAAGTGCAAAATATCAATATGAAAACGTCAAAGAGAACAGTGTGTGGCTACATAAATCAACTCGTAAGGTAAATCCAAACAATGAAGTAATCCCGAAAAGTCAAAATCTCTCATGCACGAAATAACTCCATAAATCAAAAACAAGTACAAAATATCGAAAACAGTATCAGAAAACCTGAAAGCCCCACTGCATGAAAAATCCGCTTAAAATCATAAATCACAGGATATCTGTCTCGAGCCGACGACTGTAGTTTCCCAATATCCGAAAAATGTGTGTCATGGTCATTCCTTGCCACGCCACCCGGAATGGCTGCAAAAAATTCACCATGACACTATAATCGATCGGCTGCAACTTTCGTTACCGCGCCGTCAAGGTATACTAGGGTCACCCGGTACTCTCGACAAATACCCAAAACGAATCAAATCCATAACCCAAATATCCAATTCACTAAAATCACAAAATCTCTAACAATATAACGAGTCCTAGAAAATCATCAAAATCCAAAATCCAGGTGAATTGTATCACACATCCGAAAATATCTTCAATAATAATCACAAGATAGCTTTTCTAGGAAAATACTCCATATCCGTAGAAAAATATTCCAAACCACGGATCCACATCAAAATATAATGTATAGAAAGTATATCTATAAACAAAATAATATCTGAAATAGATAATCATGAGTCCGAAAATATCCCGAATCAAAGGAGCTGAATTCATACAAGAACATCCACTGGATACTCAACAAATGTTAAAATATCCAATCTCAGAGTCCTGACGAAATCTTCATTCCGCAGCAATCCAGCCAACGCTCGAAGAGGACGATAATGATACTAAGTCAACACGAAGTCAACGCATGAAAGGGATAACAAGAAATCAAACAAGGCGAAACACCGGCAGAGAGTACAGAACCCAAGATAAATAATCAAGTAACCCAATGATGGAGATAAGATGACATCTCATCGGATAAAACGATCGACATGACCAACTATAGGATCATATCTATCAAACAAGGATCAGGGGTAGATAACAACAAATGAGACAGGGCAAAGCAAAATAGGTCCAGGTAGAGATGAGGACCAATTCACAAGTTCAAGGGAGCGAAGGGCAAGTGTAGCAAGTTAGAATCCCAAGGAATAGTGGACTGAGATCAACAATCATGTGATACCCAATAATATCTCAAAACGAGACCTGTATGGGCCACCACTAAAACCTTGTCACGCCCCAGTACCGAAATATTGGGACGGACTAGGCCAGCTACTCCGTATGAGGTATAAAACGTCATACGGCGATCGTGGCTGTCAATCTTGCTGGGTATCCTAGAATGCAAGCAGTCTATGGCCTAAATCTGATCTCATATCCACAGGCAATAATCAATAAAATAACGACAAGAGAGATAATCATATAAAAAATAGGAAATACTCATATGATAATCAGAGAGTCTACAATAAGAGATAATGTAGACAAGAATACCTTCCCACACAGTTTCCTCATGGTCAGAAACTGAAGCACGTCCTCCAAGTCAAGTATGGAAGATCCACATGGTCGGTCACAGGCAATCTGGAAACAATCCAGGGTTGGTCAGGCCAACCGTAGCAAGTACCAGAAAGGAAGGCTCAAGGACGGGCGAAGAAAACCAGCAGGATATAATATGACAGGAATAGCATGTAAAAACAGTAAATAAGGTAAGGGATCGTGCGGTACCAACGCACGATTACAGAATATAAGGTAGCAATCCAATTACTAGTACGTAAGTAACCAACAATCATCACAGTCATCATAACATCCACTAATGCTTGCATTGCCAACTAGAACTCGTACTCTGTCATCGGAACAGTAACCCATCCCTACATCAAACAAAAACAAGGGAATGAATTACTGTACCGGGACAACGTTACGTGCCAGCCAGCTTAGCAAGCAACAAGCCAAACAATTATATAAATAAGCGGCCACTCAAATGCCTACGGCTGTCTATGTGGAGGTTGGGTTACCCCAACAATGCAATATAGGAATCCTCAGATCGTGCCATATCCGGCAAGGGCTAGCGAGGCCAAATAACGCATAGTAGGTAGGTATGCATCGGTCCCTCGGAAGGCCACCGTGCTAAGCAGGAGTACATATAGTAGTCGGATACTGCCATATCCGTGGCGGCCAACCCCGACGCGCCAGGACGAGCCTGTGGCGGCCGGTAATGCACGATCTCGGGATTCCGTTCCCTCCCAATGCTTCTACCATTTTAGTTGCCTAGATTAACCCTACATTTATCCAGAATCACATGCCGTGGTCACATGCTCATCCTCCTAGATGTCGTACCTCAGTACGAGAATGCTAAGTATGAATCAGCCTTGGCACCTATAGTCCCAGTTGTGATCCATCCTTAGTGTTATGCAACAAGTAAGCAAGCAATCCTAACCACGCTAAGACTATAGGCCAACTACCAGATACCCGTGCAGATAATCATATAATATAGCCAGAATATCAATATGGCATCACAATGCCATATAATCATGGAAGTAGCACCTCAAAGTGCCAATAGACAAAGGGCACCGCAGTGCAATGTCAGGGCCAGTACCTCACAGGGTAAGCTGGACTTATAGCACGGATACAGGTAGTCAGGTCTGGGACAAGGACAACTCTGTCAGTCACAAGAAGTCATCTGCCCACATCGTGGCATGGATATCAGGTCAAGTACAAGACCAGAACCTCTACTATAATAACATCTCAAGCATATATGGGAGCCTACAGCTCCAATCATCAAGTCGGTCTATCTACCAAATCGATCTATCAAGTGTCTCCCATCCATGAGGGAGTGAATATCACGTCAATAAAGACAACCACCAAATACCAATCTCATTCCCCCTAACAATGCTAGGCCCTCAGACTCACAAGAATCCTCCTAGTCAATGATCACAAGCCACTAGAAAACAAGCCCCTTAACTACCAAGACACAGCAATCAACCAGGTTCTCTAACTACCGGAATACACAAAGGTACCGAATTTGGGCGTTTGGGAAGTCGAGTAAAAATCATATAATAATACCCTCGATATTCTTCTCGTTCCGCGAGACACTCGCACCAGTATCCAAAACCCAAAAGTCCTCGAAGACATATCTGATCAAATTAGAACATCACCAAGGAACTAGCAACACTATCTAAGAATCCACTTAGTCTACCATTATCACTATCTCAATATCATCTCCTCATAGTCAATCCTCGAATAAGATCATAATCCCAACACACGGGTCAACACTTAATCAACGTCGTCAGATGATGGCAAGGATTGTGTGAACTACTCTGGATCAGATCCACAACCCTTAAACCAAACAAGGACCAGGTTTGCAGACCTTCATCCGAGTAGAACCGCTCTCCTTACACAATCCGGCGGACAGATAATGGGATAACAACTAAACTAGAACACCATCTAAAAAGAAGGGTCACAGGTCAAGAGTCCAATGGGTGATACCGTCGAAAAGGCAAGGATTACGTGAACCACTCTGGATCAGATCCTCTACCCTTAAACCAAACAAGGACCAGGGTTGCAGACCTTCACCCGAGTAGAACCGCTCTCCTTACACAATTCGGCGGGCAGGACAGATCAAGACGCTAGGCGTCTAATCTAGTCGGGAGTCTACCTAGCAGGCAATGAAATCAGGGATGCTATACCAAGAAGAACATGCATGAGTTCAGTCCCGCAAACCAAAGGAATGGTTCTGCCTAATCCTTCGAACCAAATTCCCAACTGGGAATTCTAGAAAAATCTGACAGAGTCTCATTTGTAATCTGGATGGGAGCACCCTACGAATAGGGGCTAAAACCACTCGGCGCAACCCGCCGCAGAATCGCAGAATCGCGAACTCGCGGGCTGAGAACACTAAGTCTCAGCTACCAGTAGCACTACGATACGTACTGGGAACAAATCGATAGCTGAGAACACTAAGTCTCGACCTCCAGTAGCAGTACAATGCATACTGGGCGCCAAGCCAACATGCATAATAATAAACTAACTGCCTCGCAGGGCGCACCATAACACATGCTCATAAATCCCTAACCCAAGCACAATCACCGCCACAAGTAAAGTTAGCCAAAGCCGTTACCCGACTGCGAGTCGGACACGGGGCATATGGGGACAATCCGTACAAGTGAGTCGTGTTCGTGTCCTCGGAGGTGTGGATGACCCATCCGAGTCATCCGATACGGTCTATCCCAGTATCGGACCAAGCTAATCTAGGTTATCATGGCAGTTCTACTGCTAAGCTACACTACTCATGATTATACAATTTATAATAAATTAAATACAATAAAAAAAATATCCAGGAGAGATGGCAAGAGCCGCCGATGAGCAAGGGATACTTGCCTAGGGGGCTCGGCTAGGTAAGCAAGTCTTCGGCAGTCGCGATCCAAGCTAGCACGCCAATCGAGATCCTCAGAACACACAATAAACAATTATTAGAATTAAATAATAAAATAATGCATGAAATCACAGAGGATGGCAGGAGGATATACCGTATGGGTCCCGCAAATAGCGCAGGGATCTCGTACAGAAACCGAAGCACGCGGACCAACGCAGACACGCAAACCGACACGTGCATGCAAATCGAGACGGAGCAAGATTCAAGGAAGCACGCAAATCAATATGGCATACAAGTCGATGTATGCACGCAAATCGATGTGGTACGGAGTCCAAAGTGATACACAAACCAAGGCGGTACGTAAATCCGTACGTACACGCAAATCGAGATGGCACAAAGTCCAAGGTGGCACACATGCCAATGCGGCACACAAATCGATACATGCACGCAAACCAGTGCGACACGGAGATCAAAGTAGTACGCAACCGAGGCGGCATGCAAATCCGTACGGGTACGCAAATCGGAGCGGCACGAAAATCGAGATGGGCATAAAGGCCGAGACACATAAACGAGGCAACACGTAAACCAATAGGGCACGGTGCCCGAGGCAGCGCGGGGCTCGAGGCGTCTCGCTGCCCAAGGCAGCACGTGAATCGAGGGTACACGAAAACCAATAAGGTGCACGCAAACCGAAGCATACGCAGAACGAGGCGCACGCGGACCGAGCAGCACACTGCTCGAGGCAGCACGTACACCGAGGCACGTGGCCCGAAGAGCACACAGCCCAAGGCTGGCTCGCTGCTCGAGCAGCGCGGGGCCCAAGGGCGTCCCGCCGTTCGAGGCGGTGCTGGCCCGGGCGTGGCAACGACACGGCGGTGGTGCTGGCCACCGGAGAGAAGAGGAAAGGAAGGGCGAGGGAGATCGGGGCTCACCGGGGTCGGTCGGGCTCCGACGGAGGGGCAGCAGCAGCAGCGGTGGTGGTGCTGGTGGCGACGGAGGAGGCCGGCCGAGAGGGAGACGGCGACGGCGACGATGATGAGGGCGGTGGCGGTGGAGACGAGGGCGCCGGCGGCGCTCAGGGGACCGGAGGAGAAAAGGGGCAGTGGTGGTCGCGGAAGTGGTGACGGAGACGGTGGCTGGCGGTGGCGGCTCCGGGAAGAGGGGGCTCAGGGAGGAGGCGACGAAGGCGGTGGCGGTGCTGGTGGGTGATGGTGGCGGCTGGGGCATGGCCGCGGCGGAGCTGGCCGGACGCAGGGGCGAGCGGGAGCTCGAGGGAGAGGGAAAAGAGAGTGTACGAGAGGGAGAGGGGCTGGGAAGAGAGAGAGTTGAGCGGGAGAGTGAGGGAGAGGAGAGCTGAGCGGGAGAGAGAGAGGGATGAGCTGTGAGGGGAGGGGGCGGCTGCTCCATGGAAAGGGGGAGAGAGAGAGGTGAGGGTTAGGTAAGGGGAGGGGGAGATTATTTAAATAAATAATGATGATGAAAGTAACAATAGTGATAATGGTAACAAGAACAATAATAGGAAAAAATCCTATAATGAAGCTAGCAACGTAAATTTCAATAAACAATACCGACAGTGATAAATACCAAGTTCCAGGCCTCAACAATCCTGACCAAATTAAGATCCAAGAATTAAAATAAAATTTAAATAATACAAAAATTTAAAATCTCCATAAATACCGAATACGGTCGTATACATATTTTGGAAAAATATGGGATATGACACCCCCCCCCCGAAGCAGCAGCCCCCCCCCGACCCCTCCCCCGACCACCAGCAGCCCCCCCGACCACCGACGCCCCCCTTTCCGACCTCCAGTGTCACCCTCCCTTCCCAAACCCTAACCCTAGCCACCATCATGTCTAACCCTAGCCTTTCCATCTACTACAAACCCTAGCCGTCAAAAAAAAATGGCGTATTTCGAAGACAGACGGCTGCCAAATGCTTTATTTGCACCAACTCTGATCCTCGCTTACGCCGTTTGGAACTAACAAATGCTTTATTTGTTATTCCTTCTTCACATCGGGATCTCTCCAGAGACTGATCATGTCTTCTCTGGTGACCTGACGTGTTCACTTTACATGCGCGCGCCGGTGCTGGCCAAGTTAGTAGCGCATTCGTAAAGTCTGTGACGTCGAAGAAAACGATGAAAATGACGACGACGGAGTAGACGACGAAGTTGGAGAAGTTGTCGACTTCGACGTCGAAGAAGCCGAAGAAGACGACGAATAGGGTTCACAGTTGAAGAAGCCATGGATTCGATCAGTGGCAAACTGACGGCCGAAGAGATGAAGGCCTTGGTTGATGATATCTTATCAAAGAGATTAACCGAGGCAACCCCACGTGTGATCCATACTGATGTGGATCCGTCACCTTACAAAATAGGAAAATTGGAGAAGCTGGAGACGAAGTTGGAAAGAACGTCCAACTACTTGAAGTGGTCGCGGCAAGCGATGCGGACGCTGAAGGGACGTAACTTGGTTGGCTATGTCATTGGCCAAGCCAAGGCGCCAGCTGATCTCTCCGCATAGGAGTTTGCTGTTTGGGAGATTGTCAACAACGTAGTGGCTGGGTGGTTGACTGCCTCATTAACCGACCAGGTGTCGGGCAATGTCGAGGCAATGGAGGCTGCTGCTGATATATGGCGAACTCTAAAAGATATGTACTCCGGCTCTGGCAACCCTATGCGAGTCTTTCAACTGCAAGATGAACTCGATAGGGTGGCCCAAGACGAACGTACCATCTCTGAGTATGCAGCCCTGTTGAAGAAGTACTGGTCTGGTCTAGATCGTTATGATCCTCTTGGGATGGAAGATGCACAAGTCGAACAGGCATTCGCAAAGTACTTTCAGACGTTCCTGGCTTATATTTCGCGACAGCGTATGATGAACTTCCTGAAGGGACTACACCCTATATTTGAGCAGAGACGGAATATCCTCCTATCCCAACCCACGCTTCCGACCTTGGAAGAAGCTATAGCCGTCATGACCCAGGAAGAAGCTCGACTAAAGTTGATGTCCAACAAAGGCTCCTACCAGGGGGAGCAAGCCGCGGTTGACAAGTCTGCCCTTGCTGCCTTCAATCAACCTCCATCTGTGGGTGGTGTTTACCACAATTGTGGTGACTCCGGATATTACATCCGATTTTGTCCAAAACCCTTGCACAATCAGTCTAATGATCGAGGACGGGGTCGTGGAGGTCGACGTGGTAGTAGAGGAGGATATGCTGGTAGAAGGGGCGGACACAAAGCAAATCTGGCGGAGGAAGGGGAAGAGAATCAACAAGCTGAAATAACCCCGCTTAAGCGGGAGTTCCTTGAGAAGTTGCGAGGCACAAAGCTGGGTTCGGCCGACAGTCCTGGGGCGTCTTCTACCTCGGGAGATCACATCACTTGCTTTGCCCAAACCAGCACCGGTAATTCTGCGCGTGCTCTTGCATCTGTCCATCAACCAGGATAGATTATGGACTCTGGGGCATCTCGCCATGTCACGGGATCCCGTGGTGCATTTCAGGACTATACTCACCTACCATTGCCGGAGAGTATTCAGACCGCTGATGGTACATCAAGTCCTGTAATGGGTAAAGGCACTGTCGCATGCACCCCTTCCATCACTCTAACCAATGTCTTACATGCTCCATCTTTTCCTGTCAATCTTCTATCAATTAGTGCCATTATACTTGATCTTAACTGTACTGTTTCCTTTGACATTCCTACGGTAACTTTTCAGGAGAAAGGGACAGGACGACGACTTGGGACTGGCACATGGCGTAAGGGGCTGTGGTATTTAGATAGGACTGGACTGGACAACGCATTGGCATCCTTGGTAGCAGACGCACCACCAGAAGCTTCCTGTCGCAGTGTTGAAGCCGACTTGCTACTCCACCACCAGCGTGTCGGTCATTCCTCTTTTAAAGTTATTAGTCGAATGTATCCGTCCTTATATCAAATGGCTAATAAAGAGAAGTTATTTTGTAATGCTTGTGAGTTGGGAAAACATACCAGAAGCTCGTATGTGAGCTCGGAAAATAGGAGTTCCGCTGCTTTTGACATGATACATTTGGACGTATGGGGCCCTTGTCCTACAACCGGAATTAACGGCTTTCGATGGTTCGTCACGTTTATTGACTGTTATACCCGCGTGACATGGGTCTACCTTATGAAGAATAAAAGTGACATCCTTGAGGCCTTTCGGGACTTTCATCGACGGGTGGAAACACAATATGGAGCTAAATTTAAGTGTTTTCGGTCTGACAATGGGACGGAGTATACTAATAAGCGTGTTGCTGAGTATTTTTCCACTCATGGAATACTACATCAAACTTCATGTGCTTATACTCCGGCACAAAATGGTGTGCCTGAACGAAAGAATCGACACCTGCTGGAAGTCGTACGGACGATGATGCTGGCTATGACTGTCCCGAAACACTTATGGGGGCAGGCTATATTGACGGCCTCTTATCTCATCAACAGAATGCCATCTCAAGTATTGGACTGGAAGACACCGTTGGAGATGCTTACTGGGGCAACTACATACACTGTTCCACCGAAAGTTTTTGGATATGTACGTTTTGTCCAAGATAATAGGCCAGGCGTTGGCAAACTGGATCCTAGGGCAGTTAAATGTGTCTTTGTCGGTTACACGGCGACTCAGAAGGGGTATGCCTGTTGGAGTCCAGTCGAGCGAAAGATGTTTGTAAGCATGGACGTTACATTCAGAGAACTCGAACCATACTATGGTTCGGATGAAGGTTCAACATTTGGTGACACACCTAACACAGATGGTGTTAGATGTGAGGGGGTGATAATAAGCCCAAATGTGGTCGTCGGATCGGTTCCTTGTCCGGTTATAGAAAACTGGACGAAAGGGGGAGAGCACAGTGACTCAGATACAGAGAATGAAGAAGAAGATACATATGTTACGCAGGGGGAGCAGCAGACAAGAGAAAATGAGCTCTAAGTCTACAGAAGGAGACAACAGAAGTCCACTACTGTGCCTATGCCGTGTCCTGTACCTACTGTACCAAGTCCCTCGTCTACTCCTGCTCCAACTCCTGAAGATGTTGCCCCCGCACTGAATCACTCGGATTCTGATGCGGATCTCTCCGACTCGGATGGTATGATCTCTCCACCACCTATTGCTTCCTTAAGGAGATCTTCTCGCATCAATGCGGGTAAGGCTCCTATTCGTTTTGATGATTACGAACATGACATTGCCAACTTCTTGTCTTATTCTAACATTTCTTTGAATTATCGAGCCTTCATTGTATCGTTAGACTCTACTTCGTTGCCCAAGTGTTGGCAGGAAGCAAAGAAAGATCCAAGGTGAAAAGATGCAATGATGGAAGAACTTGGGGCACTGGAGAAAAATAAGCCATGGGAGCTGGTTCCATTACCCAAAGGAAAGAAAGCTGTGGGATGCAAATGGGTGTACACAGTGAAAGAGACGCCAGAAGGAAAAGTAGAACGGTACAAGGCGAGGTTGGTTGCAAAAGGATTCACACAGTCATATGGCATAGACTATGATGAGACGTTTGCCCCAGTAGCAAAAATGAGCACCGTGAGAACTCTGGTCTCCATTGCAGCGAACTATGGCTGAAAGCTGTACCGGCTGGATGTGAAGAATGCCTTTCTTTATGGGGACCTGCAAGAAGAAGTATACATGGAGCTCCCGCCAGGGTGCTACGCGACAGAATCAGACGGAGGGACGTCACAAGGAAAGGTGTGTAAACTGAAGAAGTCGCTATACGGGCTCAAGCAATCTCTTCGAGCCTGGTTTGACAGATTCAGAAAGGCTGTTATAGGCATGGGATACCGTCAAACAAATGCAGATCATACGGTCTTCCTCCAGTATGCAAGAGGCCACATCACTATACTTGCTGTATATGTGGATGATATGGTGATCACAGGTGATGATGAAGTCGAGATCACTAAGCTGAAGTCAAAACTCGCGAAGGAGTTTGAGGTAAAGAATTTAGGAGCGATGAGGTACTTTCTAGGTATCGAAGTGTGTGAAGGCGAACAGAAAATTGTTCTATCACAAAGAAAATACGTACTAGATCTGCTGAAGGAGACATGGATGCTGGGATGCAAAGCAGCCGTTACTCCAATTGACCAGAAGAGTAAGCTTGGAGCAGAAGCAGGAGAGCCTGTTGATCGTGAAAGATATCAAAGACTTGTAGGGAGATTAATTTATCTGGGGCACACTTGCCCTGATATCTCATTTACGGTGAGTGTAGTGAGTCGCTACATGCATGATCCAAGAAAGGGTCATATGGAAGCAGTATTTCAGATCTTGAGATATCTGAAAGGAACGTCAGGAAAGGGGCTATGGTTCAAGAAGAATGGACGCATAGAAGTTGAGGAATACTGTGATGCAGACTGGGCGAGCTGCATAGATGACAGAAGGTCTACCACGGGATACTGTATTTTTGTAGGAGGAAATCTGGTCTTATGGAGAAGCAAGAAACAGTCAGTGGTAGCACGGTCGATAGCTGAAGCAGAATACAGAGCAATGGCTCTGGGAGTGTCAGAGTTGCTGTGGGTGAAAGCATTTCTGACAGAGTTGAAGCTGGATAAGGGAGCACCATTGCGTCTTCTGAGCGATAGTCAAGCTGCAATAAGTATAGCTAACAATCCAGTTCAGCACAACAGAACGAAGCTCATCAAGATTGATCGATTCTTCATCAAGGATAAGCTGGAACAAGGGATACTGAAGATTGACCATGTCCGCTCAGAAGAACAAGTTGCAGACTTTCTGACTAAGGGTCTTAGTTCATTAAGTCTGTCGAAGCTATGTAACAAGATAGGGATGATCAATATCTATCGTCCATCTTGAGGAGGAGTGTTGAGAATCAATAAGGGACTTTTAGTCCCACATCGGAATATGTAGTATGTAGAGGAGCTAGACTCCCTATAAGTAGTGAAGTAGTCCATCAATAAAATCATCCAACCCGACCCTATGTGTATGGCACCAAGTCTTGGACATATGAAATCTATGTTGAACGGACACAAATACGACTCGATACAGAATGGACACAGCGACATGGATACAACACCCGTTTTGGTGGTATCCTAGTGTATTTTGGAGTCTCGAGGTTGTGTCCAATACATGTCGCATACGTGCCCTAGACAATACAACCCACATTTTTGGAGTGTCCGTGCTTCCTAGCGTGGCATCCATCTGTAACCGCCAGTTGCTTCCTCACATACTAAAACAAGTAGAAATATATAACATACAAACTGTAAAGCAGTGATGTCGGAGAGTAACTCGTACTATTATTTAGCCAATAATTCATCAATTTAATTCAATATCCATAAATGAAGCAGTTCACATATGACCTAAAAGAAGGCACTCTCTGATGAAACTATCGAGTGATATCCCTATGTTTCAGCCCACAACATCCTCTCCTACAACTACAAGCACATGTTGCAAAGAAAGACGGCAAGAGTTTTTCCAAGGAGTGCACTTATAACAAAAACAGAGTACTTTCACTGTCTAAACCTTTTTAGCATGGTTTAAAGTATCGCCCGATACCGATCCGATACGGCCGATACCAATACGATTTGGCATGTCCCAATCCGATACCGACCGATACTCGATACTGACCGATACCGACATTGGGGCTCTCTTTTCCGGTCAATTCGCCAAAGAAAATTAAACGAAAAAAACAAATCAGCAAGCGCTTAAAGCATAATAAGGTTGTAAAAGCATATAAAAGAAGAAAATTAATCTATTGTATGTAAACCAATCGGTAAGGGTGACTACTATTTCATTTAATTTCAAAACTACTAAGAAATAACACTAAAAATACTTAAAATTATGCCTAAATGTATAAAATATATGTTTTTAAAGGTAAATAATTTATTAATAATTATTTGTTTTTCGATACCAAAAAATTCGATACTCCGATCCGAAACCGCCGATACTACCGATATCGTCGATACCAATACTCATAGGAATAGTCCGATACCGATACTGTGAACCTTGCTTTTTAGTGCTTTCCACCAGTTAGAATACCACCATTCCTTTGCAAATTGCAACCCCTGCTATCACAGATAGGTATACTGATAATAAAGAGAAATTCATTACATATAGCAAATGTATTGACCTGAAATATGATTTCTTATGATATCATTGTGTTCATAGAAAGAGAAGGAAATTACTGAAAAGCGCACGCATTAGCGAAAGAAGGACTGAGAAATCGTATCATGTTGAATTACTCTAGGGAATATATGAAGGTGATGCTCGGTGCGTGAATCTTTACACATTCTAGCGAAAGTTTAGCACTTATAAGAGGGAAAAAAAAGAGTGTAATTGTACACCAATTTGACCGATATTCAGAAGCTCTCTCGGAGCTTAAAATTAGCCTCTTCATTGACAACAAGAAAAAAAACAATTGTTATTACCGTAACTAGTATCACAGTTGTTTGTTACCTTTAAGGCCCTCTCTGAGTACTATCCTAACCACTGTAAACATGTAGACCCTCCTCAAGCACCTCTTGATTATCCATGATGTTGCTCAGGCTAAAAGAGAAGGAAATGACTAACTTGGAGATTTTTATTCCTAAACCAGTAAATTTATGTAGGAAATAATAATGCCTTGTTCTCATTGCTAGGGTTTGTTACAATATATATAGTGTCTACATTTGGGCTTATGGGCCATATTTATATTACAAATATAATCTAACACCCTCCCTCAAGTTGGAGCATGCAAGTCACAAATGCCCAACTTGGGAAGGAAAGAATCAAACACATGCTTTCCAAGGGGCTTGGTGAAGATGTCAGCCAGATGAGAAGAAGTAGGAACAGGCGAGGCTATTACGGTGCCATCTCGAATAGCATCACGAACAAAATGCAAATCTACCTCAATATGCTTACTGCGCTCATGAAATACCGGGTTCTGAGCCAGGTGCAGGGCAGACTGACTGTCACAATACACCGACATAGCAGACTCCTGGCGAACGCCTAAACACACCAATAATTCCTTCAACCATTTCAACTCACAAACAAGATCAGCAAGAGATCGGTATTCAGCTTCAGCGGAAGATCGGAAAACAGTTGATTGCTTCTTGGTCTTCCAAGAAATAGGAGACCCCCCCAGAAATACCAACCAGCCTGTAACAGAGCGGCGAGTCAAGGGACAACTGGCCCAGTCGGAATCACACCAACCAGAAAGACGAAGATCACAATCAGCTTTTAAAAGAATACCATGTCCGGGTACATGTTTGAGATATCTGACAACTCTCAAAGCAGCATGCCAATGATCTTGTCGAGGCTCCTGTAAGAATTGAGACAAGATATGCACAGCATAGGCTAAGTCAGGGCGAGTAAACGATAGATAAATCAACCTCCCAACCAGCCTCCGATAAGTCTCTGCATCCGCCATCTTTGGACTAGTCGATTCTGCCAGCTTGTGATTGGACTCCATGGGAAAGCCAGCAGGTCGAGACCCCATCAAGCCGCATTCTGAAATGATGTCCAAAGCATACTTTCTTTGACACAAGGAAATTCCTTCTGCACTCCGAGCCACCTCTATGCCAAGAAAGTACTTCAACACACCAAGGTCCTTCATGTGAAAGCAAGAACTAAGGTACTTTTTGAAAGCATCTAAAGCACCTGTGTCATTACCAGACACAATCATGTCATCCACATAGATCAAAACATGCAACTCTACATTCCCTTTAAAAAGAGAGAAAATGGAATAATCGGAATGAGATTGAATAAATCCATAGGATATCAGAGAAGCAGCAAGCTTAGCAAACCAACAACGTGGTGCCTGTTTCAATCCATATAGTGACTTACGCAGGCGACACACTTTGTTGGGTTCACTATGCGAAAAATCTGGCGACAACTTCATATACACTTCTTCTGTCAGATCTCTATTAAGAAAAGCATTGTGCACATCCATCTGGTGCAAAGTCCAGCCTCTCACAGCTGCAACAGCCAAGAACGCCCGAACTGTAGGCATCTTAGCTACCGGGGTGAATGTCTCTGAATAGTCGATCCCCTCAACCTGATGATTACCGAACACAACCAGCCGTACCTTTAAGTGCTCAACACTGCCGTCGAATTTGTACTTTATTTTGTACACCCATCTACTTTCCAATGCTTTCTTCCCAGGAGGCAAATCGACAAGACTCCATGTTCCATTATCTTCCAGAGCCTGTATTTCAGTTTGCATAGCCGCGCGTCAGCCCGAATCTCGTGAGGCCTGACGATATGAAGTAGGCTCAACACCTGCAGTGATAGCTGCAATAAAATTTCTGTGTCCAGCAGTAAATATGTCATAACTTAGAAATTGTGTTAGAGGATACGAAGTACCTGAGGAAGTGACGGAAACAGATAAACTGTTGTGAAGGGGGGACTTTTACTTCGAACAACATTCGTCATAAAATCCTGTAATCGCACTGGCTGTGATTTCTTTCTCATTCCTCTTCCTAATACTACCTCGTCGGGCACCTCCGGCAACACTGTATCCCCTGTATCATCAGTAGCATCCGCATCACCCCCAGCGGACTCTCCGGTCAATACTTCTGCATCTACCTGTGCATCCTCGCCACTCGGTGCTGAGCCACCATCAACCACTCCGGCCTCAGCAACCGTAGCCGGCACCATCCCAAAAGCCTCTATATCGTCTCCCGGCACCTCAATAGATGTATGGCGTGTCGCAGAAGATATCTCGCTAGCAGCGCCACACCCAGGAAATTCTTTTTCATAAAAAGTAACATCACGGGACACAAAAAATTCACCAGTCTCCAAATCATACAGTTTCTATCCCCTTTTATCAAGTGGATACCCAATAAAGATACATTTTCTGCTCCTGCTAGCAAATTTATCATGTCAGGATTTTAAATCATACGCATAGCACAGACAACCAAAAATACGTAGATGATCATACGAAGGAGCCGAACCATATAAAACTTCATAAGGAGACTTAAAATTCAAGATACTAGAAGGGGTTCTATTTATCAAATAACATGCACCCAGAACACATTTCCTCCAAAAATCCACGGAAAGAGAACCCTGAAATCTCAATGCCCTGGCTACATTTAAAATATGTCGATATTTTCTTTCCACCCTTCCATTCTGTTGAGGTGTCCCAACACAGGATGTTTGGAACAATATACCTTGAGATAAAAAATAATCTCGTAAACAATTAAATTCAGTGCCATTGTCACTTCGTACACGACGTATATCAGCCCCAAGATGACGCTTCACCATAGCAATGATTTAAGAAACATAGAATAAACATCACACTTATCCGTCAATAAAATAACCCAAACAGCTCTAGAAAAATCATCCACCAAAGTCAAAAAATATCGTGCCCCATTAGATGACGGAACACGATATGGTCCCCACAGATCACAGTGTATAAGTTCAAAGCATCTCAAAGCACGACTACTACTATCAGGAAAGGCATCACGAGTCTGTTTAGCTTGATGACAAATATCACAGCCTTATGAGAAAACATACTACTACCAGAGAGAAAAGGTAAAGTCTGTATTACTTTATCTGAAGGATGTCCCAGTCTACTATGCCAAACCTCGAAATCACTTTCTTTGCATGCCAGGATCACCGAAGCCAAAGAAGCTGGAACCTCCCCCAAGAAGTAAAGTCCACCCCTTTGTTCACCTGCTCCAATCAACATCCTCGTACTTCGGTCCTGAATAAAACACAAATCGAGAGTAAATAACATATCACAATTTCTAGCACCAATCAATTATGAGACAGAGATCAAATTGCAAGTCAATGTCGGAACATAAAGAACATCCGTCAACACCAACGAAGCAGTCAAAAATACTTTGCCTCTCAGAACATCTTCAATAGTGCTCCCATCAGGCAAAATCACAGGACAGACAGGGCCCTCAAAGCAATCAACTAAACAGTCACGAGAGCCTGTCGCATGAAGAGTAGTCCCAGTATCGAATATCCAAGTGACAGAAGAATTCTTACCCATCAGACGATCAGAGTTTGAAGAACCAGGGTTGGAAGAATTGTCGTTACCCAGCAAGCTCATCAGTTTCTGCCATTGTTCACCTGAGAGTGGTGAAGGATACCCTCCATGCATCATATCCACCGAACTCCCAGCAAGACCAGCAGGGACACCATGACCTGCAGCGGTGACATGATGAACAACCCCTGCGCCACCAATACCGCGTCCCCCATCACGTCTCTGTTGTGGTGTCAGGCCTCTGCCACCGCCAGCACCACGTCCGCCCTCACGCCGAGGACGAGTCTTCCACCACTCTGGATAGCCAATCTTGGCAAAGCAAGTTGCAACATCATGACCTGTTTTCTTACAATGAGTACAGATCATACCTGATTTGTACCTGGAATCGGAGGTTCTACTATTAGAAGTAGTAGAAAGACGAGGTGAAGTCTTGATAGTCAGCGCCAACACCTCCTCAGCAGTGGATTGGGCCTGAGATTTTCGCATATCCTCCTCCTCACAGACTGCCTGGTATGCCCGATCTAAACTTGGCTGAGGATCCTGAGCCAGAAGATTAGATCGGGTATGACCATACAACTCAACATTCAACCCATACATAAAGTCCTGAAAGTGGTCTTCATCCCTCATAGCCTGCAGCTTTGCAGTAAGTTTACCACAGGTACAAGAAGGCAATGGAAAATAAGCAGCTTGTTCATCCCACAAAGACTGCAAATTTCCAAAGTAGGTTTCCACAGACATCGAAGCCGTTTGTTTACACTCAGCCAAAGCCACCTTAATTTGTTGCTTCCGAGTGCCATTGCTAACAACAAATCTTTTCTCCAACAAGTTCCACAATGGATAAACCTCCTCAAAGTACGGCAAAGATTTCTTCAGAGACGGATTAATGGTATTAAGAACCCATTAAACCAATAGCGCTTGCACGCATCGCCAATCAAGCAATTTACTAACATATTTAACAGGTTTGACTTCAGTACCTTCCAGAAAAGTGATCTTTCGCCTAGAGATCAGGAAGAGATGTATCGACCGAGACCACTCAGCATAGTTCGGTCCACGAAAAACAATAGGAGTAATGATATTTCCTGGTTGATCAGTAGAACTCAGAAAATATGGATCCTTCGGATTAGCATAATTTTGGTTGTGTGCACCGCCACCGTCAGTCGCGACGGAATAGCTGGACGCAGCATCATCTGCCATCGTGGATGTCGGGTGTACAAAATTTTGTACAACGCCAACGAATCAACCGCTAAGGGACGGGGTCGACGGCGAATCGGCCGCGATCAGGGGCACCGGATCTGGCGCGTAGGGACGGATGTCGGTTGTACAAAATTTTGTACAACGCCGACGAATCAGCCGCTGATGGACGGGGTCGACGGCGAATCGGTCGCTGAATCGGCGAATCCGACGAATTGGCACGGATCGGACGGAAACCACCAACAGAAGGGACGCGGATCGGGCGTTGGCACGATCAGGCATGATCGGGCGCGGCTGACTCCCGGTCGGGCGCGGGGAGATGGCGCGATCGGGCGCGGATGACTCCCGGTCGGGTGCGGGGAGATGGCGCGGTCGGGCGCGGCTTACACCGGTCGGATGCGGGGAGATGGCGCGGTCGGGCGCGGCTGACTCCCGGTCGGGCGCGGTAAGGAAGACGGCGGTCGGGCGCGGTTAGGTAGATGGTGGTCGTACGCGTTAAGGAAGATGGCGGCTAGGGTTTTTCGGGAGATAGCGGCTAGGGTTTTTCGGGAGGCTCTGATACCATGTAGGAAATAATAATACCTTGTTCTCATTGCTAAGGTTTGTTGCAATATATATAGTGTCTATATTTGGGCTTATGGGCCATATTTACATTACAAATATAATCTAACAATTTAGCATAGTTCGTAATGTCGGCCGATACCAATACGGTTTGCCATGTCCTGATCGGATACCGACTGATAGTGGCTGATACCGACATTGGGGGTCTTTTTTCCGGTCAATTCGGCAAAAAATAATTGAACGAAAAAGACCAATCAGCAAGGGTGTAAAAGCATAGAAAGGTTATAAAAGCATGTAAAAGAAGAAAACTTAACTATCGTATGTAAATCAATCGGTAAGGGTAACTACTATTTCATTCTATTCTAAAACTACTAAGAAATAATACTGAAAATATTAAAATTATGTCTAAATGTGTAAAATACATTTTCTAAAATGTTAATAATTTATTGATAATTATTTGCTTTCCAATACCAAAAAAATCTGATACTCCGATCCGAAACCTCCGATACTGCCGATATCGTCGATACCAATACTCATAGGAATGGTCCGATACCGATTCCGATACTTTGAACACCTAGGCAGCAAAGTGGAAGAAGAGAAGGGAATAAAGAGAGAAGGGAATAAGGATAAAAGAGAATTAAAGGGGCTAAGAAAGACTTTTGTCATCCCTACTTTTTACCATCATTGTCACTGTACCATAATACTACTACAACCACTCACCCCAACGAAGGGGAGGGAAGATTAAGAAAAGCTGAAGAAAAATGTCCAAAAATAGGTTCATGAACAATTGGATTTACATATTTTTTTCATATATGAGATATCTCCATATATAGATTTCTAATATATGGTAATCCTACATAAGATTGGATTTCCAATATATGGACATAAGATTAGATTTTTGCATATGGACATAAGATTGGATTTCCATATATGGACACATGGCATGCTATATAAAATGGTCTAAAGGTTCTCCTTGATATATCTCATTGTGCTCACTGAAAGTTGTTGAATAAGTTCAATACAAGAGTTTGAGATCTCATTCTGCTCAATTAAAGTTGTTGAATAAGTTCAATACAAGAGAGCTAAAGTTGTTTAACAAGTTCAACACAAAAGTTTTAGAGAATTTTGTCTTCTTACTTATCATTGTGGTAGAGAGTTCTTGAGAGCAAGGAAAGAAGTATTGAGAGAGCTATTGTAATTCATTTTCTTCTTCATAGTGGAACTGAATCACCCTCGTTCGTAGAGTAGGAATCTTGGTCGAACCACGTAAATTTTTGTCTTTGCGGTTGTAAATTTTCACCGAGGTATTCTCTGATTTCTTGGATTTATTTCCATTGTGCCCAAACATATTGGTATCAGAGTTTTGGGATTCTAGCACGGTATCGACAAAGTTTTCAGATAAAGTTAATTGTGTAGATTCTTGATATGACTCCGTCAAGCAAGGTTGGAAAGCATGAAATTGAGAAGTTCAATAGAAAGAATAATTTTGGCTTGTGGAAAAGTCAGATGAATGATGTTCTCATATCTCAAATGACATGACCGATAATGATTGGGATGACATGGATCTCGAAGTATGTGATGCTATTCGCCTGTGTTTGGAAATAGATGTCGTGTACTTTGTGAATGACACAACCACCGTCGTTGGGCTCTTGTTGAAGTTGGAACCACTCTACATGACGAAGACTCTTACCAACCGACTTTATAAGTTAAAGTCGCTCTACAGACTAGTGATGGTGGAAGGTAGATCAATTCAAGATCATATCTCAAAATTCAATCGAATTATTTCTGACTTGAAGAATGTTGACATACATGAAGATGATGATCATTTGGCGCTAACCATATTATTTTCTTTGTCTGAATCTTATAATAATCTTATTCAAACATTACTATACGGAAATGACTTAATTTTCGTAAAAGATGCTTCGAGTGCCTTATTGTCTAATGAGGTGCGGAGGTTAGCTTTTAATGACGAAAATAGCGGAGACCGAACCCAAGATTTAACGGCAAGAGGGAGGACAAACGACAGAACATCTTCTAGCAGAAGGTCAAAATCCAAGTCTAGGACACCTATTGAGAAGATGAAGTGTTTCAACTACAATAAGAAATGACATTATGCAAATAAGTATCCTCGTCCAAAGAAGAATAAGACAAAGAGAAGGTGACGAAACAAATTGTGCTTCAGAAGTCGACAGTGATGGGATCTGTTTTTCGATTGCACATGACAATATGAGTAACCGTTGGATTCTCAATTTTGTATGCTCGTACCATATGTGTCTAAAGGGGGAGTGATTTTCTTTCTACAAGGCGATAGATTGTGGTTCTGTGTTGATGGACAACAACAACGCATGTCGAGCTGTTGGAATTGGGCCTGTTAAGGTGAAGATGCATGATGGAATTGTACGGACTTTGACCAATGTCAGACATGTTTTTGACCTCAAGAAAAATCTTATTTCTCTTGGTAAGCTGGACTCGAATGGTAACAAGTTCGTTGTCGATGGTGGAGTCTTGCGGATTGTTCGTGGTTATTTGGTGGTGATGAAAGGTCACCGACAGGATAACCTTTATATATATCTTATTGGGAAACACTAAGACTGAAACTTTAGCAGTCACTACATTTGATTCATCTGATAGCACGCGTCTTTGGCAAATGCGGCTTGGACATATGAGTGAGAAATGATGACCTTATTGAGCAAGCAGGGGTTACTGAAAGAACTTGAAGCAACCAAATATGGATTTCTGTGAACATTGTGTTTATGACAAGCAACACAGGGTGAACTTCAGAACAAGCAAGCAAAAGAGAAGTGGTATTCTCGACTATGTGCATACAGATGTATGGAGACCTAGCATGATTCCTTCCAAGAAGGGAGCAAGGTACTATGTTACTTTTATTGATGATTATACACATTAGTTTGGCTGTATTTCATCAAAAACAATGATCAAGTGTTCGAAAAGTTTAAGTAGTAAAAAATAATAGTGGAGAACATAATGGGAAGAAAGGTAAAGACATTGAGGTATGATAATGGTATTGAATATATCTATGAACATTTCAAAGATTTATGTGCTCAAGAGAGTATCATGCGACATTGGACTGCCAGTTTCACGTCGCAGCAGAATGGGTTAGCAGAGAGCATGAACCGAACCTTGCTTGAGAAAGCAAGATGTATTCTCTATAATGCCGGTTTAGGCAAGGAATGGTGGGTTAATGCTATACACAGTACGATACTTTGTTAACATATCACCAACTCTGACTATAGACTATACGACTCCATATGAGAAGATGATCGACAAACCAACAGATTGCAGCACTTTGCGCGTGTTTGGATGCAAAGCTTACTACCATGTCAATGAGCGTAAGTTGGATCTGAGAGCCGAGAAAGCTATTTTCTTGGGGTATGCACAATGAGTGAAGGTATACCGTCTGTACTGTCTGGAGGATAAAAAGTTCTTGATTAGCAGGGATGTCACATTCGAGAGTCTTCAGTATTGGCTTCAAGCAAGAAGAGTGAGTCCGATTAGGATAGTGGCGTATCTAGCAAATCCCAAACTATTGAGATTAAGTCGTCTAAGGATGCATCAGATGAGGTAGAGGTTTCTGAAGATCTTCATCAAGTCCCACAAAAACAACCATCAGAGGAAGAGTAGCACCAGTAGCAAGATTCCTTGGCCACCACTAGGCCAAGGAGACCGGTCAAGCCAGTGCACATGTATGAATTTGATGAATCGGTGAAGCACTATGGACAGTTGAATATGGTAGCATATGCACTGCCAATAGAGGATGAGAGTATCACCTTCAGATGGGCTGTCAAAGATACTAGCAGCAAGAACTAGATGGTCGCTACGCAGAAAAAGATTGAGTCTCTCAACAAAAATTGTACATGAGATTTGGTTCCACTACCCAATGGTAAGCGAGCTATAGGCTGCAAGAGGGTGTACAAGAAGAAGGAAGCTTCTCCAAAGTCAGGTGGAGAAGTGTTGCTTGAGAGTCCTTAGGGGCGAGATTGACGAGTGGTTGATTTGGTAAAACCGTGCGATGGAGAAGTGTGTCGGCTCGATTTTGTGGTAAAACCTTGTGAGGTGGAGATATGAAGAAAAATGTCCAAAAATAGGTCCATAACCATTTTTGACTTTGACCATATATTTGATTGGATTTATATATATTGGTTTTTCATATATGTGATATCTCCATATATAGATTTCTAATATATGGTGAGCTTACATGAGATTAGATTTCCATATATAGACACATTACATGCTATATAAAGGGGTCTATGGTTCTCCTTTAGATATCTCATTGTGCTTAATGAAAGTTGATGATAAGTTAAATACAAAAGTTTGAGATCTCATTGTGCTCAATGAAAGTTGTTGAATAAGTTCAACATAAGAGAGCTAAAGTTGTTTAATAAGTTCAACACAAAAGTTTTAGAGTTTTGTTTTCTTCTTTATCTTTGTGGTAGAGAATTCTTGAGAGCAAGAAGAGAAGTGTTGAGAGAGCTATTGTACTCATTTTCTTCTTTATAGTGGAACTGAATCACCATCGTCCGTGGAAGTAGGCATCTTGGCCGAACCACGTAAATTTTTGTCTTTGCAGAGAATTTTTTCTGAGATGTTCTCTGATTTCTTGCATTTATTTCCGTTGTGCCCCAACAGAAGCTAACATGTGAAGAACAAAAATAGAACGTAAATTTTTGTCTTTGCGGTTGTGATTTTTTTCTGAGATATTCTCTGATTTCTTGGATTTATTTTCGTTGTGCCCCCAACAGAAGCTAACATGTGAAGAACAAAAATAGAAATTGTCAATATGCCAGATAATAAATTGTTCAATAGGCAGTAAAACCCAATGGATTATTAATTTTACTTTTCCACAATTCTACTAGCTACGACAAAGATTTGGCTGATGTGCCTAGTGGTGTAAGCACTACTTGCACAATACTCAGAATACCACAATGATTGGCAACATACATTATCCCGCGCCAATATAGTTCATTTCTGATAGATTTAAGCAACATTTTGTCTTTGGACACACGACTTCTAGAGTTTAGCCTATGTATCATGTGTTGCTTTGTACTGGTGAACTGTTCTTCAAATCTGTTAGTCGTAAATCCGAGGAGACATGACATGACCAATGAGTTTGTTGACATCATAACTCGGGTTAGCATCTTTGCATGTTCTTTCCATCAAATAAGTAGTTCGCAGTATCGGTCGATACCGATCCGATACAGTCGATATTCGATACTGACCGATACCGACATTTGGGGTCTCCTTTTTCGTCAATTCGGTCAATTCGGCAAAGAAAATTGAACAAAAAAGATCAATCAACAAAGTGTAAAGGCATAGAAATGTTACAAAAGCATGTAAAAGAAGAAAACTTATCTATCGTATGTAGATCAATTGGTAAGGGTGATTACTATTTCATTCAATTTCAAAACTACTAAGAAACAACACCAAAAATATTAAAATTATACCTAAATGTATAAAATATTTTAAAATGTTAATAATTTATTAACAATTATTTGCTCTTCGATACCAAAAAATTCGATACTCCGATCCGAAACCTCCGATAGTGCCGATACCGCTGATCCTGATACTCATAGGAATGGTCCGATACCGATTCCGATACCGATACCGATACTTCAAACCTGTGAAATAACTCTTCTTAACACAACCAGCAACTTACGTGCTCATTAAGCTTCATGGAATGATCTAAACATTCGGATGTCAATGAAAACCACCTCCAATAGACCAAGGTTCATAATATCGATACCGGAATCCGTTTCGGGACACATCTTGTGAGTATCGGTATCGATGGATTTCGGAGTTCTTTGTTTACTATGTTAAAATTAATAATTATCTTTACTAAATAACTAGAAAATATTTCATATATTTAGGCATAATTTCGTGTATTATTTGCTATTTCTTGTCAGCTTTGAGAGGAATAATATTAAGATTAATAGACTTTGTGAATCTATAATTATACAACTTCGACAAATAGAATGATTACCATGTGTCAATAAGGAATATTATCGACAAATTATAGCATGTAGATTTTTGACACTCTGATTCATTGTGTCATGTCATCACACTTTTCCCAATACTTCTCTTTTTCCTTTGTAATTTTTTCTTTGCCGAATTGACAGGAAAAAAAAAAAGAGTCAAGATGCCAATAGCGGTCAGTATAGAAACGGAACATGCCAAAAATGATACGATACATATCGATATCGACCAATACTGCGAATCTTCCATTGGACAAAGATCCTACCACAATAGAAGAAAGTCTTGAATACTAATCAATGGTCATACCTTCACTTCTAAATCTTTCAAAGTTTATCCAACTTCAATATGTGTTTGGAAAGATATTATAATTATATCTCCAAATAAAATTTCCAAAACAGATTCTAATAGTGGAGGGATATAATGTCCGGTATAGACAATCTAGGCTTAACAGGATTTCACAAAATGGAAAAATGACTGAAGAAGGAAAGTACAATTTAGACTTATATGACATCACGTCCAGTTGGCAACTTATCAATTTTGGAGAATCGAGACGTGACAACAACCCTGTCAGATATGCCGGTTACTATATAGTCGTGCCAAAATTACCTATGTCAGCCGACCGAAAACCGGCTCGAGACTGCCGAGGTGACGAATCTAGAATTTTTAGTGAGAGATTGAGCTAAAATATTTAGAGAAAGAAAGTGTCGAAAGTTAGTTTTTGTTATAACATCTTACATGTCTTTGAACTAGCTAAATGATTTGGCAAGTAGTCATTAGTACTAGAGGAAGAAGGAAGAAAGAAAATGAAGGTTGAGAGATGGGTGTAAGAGGGAGGGAAGCTGATTGGAAAGATGGATATTGAAAGGAGGAATGAGGAAGAAGGGTTAGGGTTGATTATGGCCAGATTTTGGTGGATTTTTTTGTAGTTTTCTTTCCTTATTAATTAAATCTTTTAGGGATTGTTTATCTAGGCCTTAGGTAATTTATTTGCTATAAAATAGGAGTTTGTAGTTGGGATAACACATGTTTTGATTAATAAATTTTGAGTTTTTATTATTCCATAGGAATTTATCTATTATGATTTTCGTTGTGCAAATTCTCGTACTATCTTGCGTTGTTGGCTCCAGAGATCGACATTTTCATGTTGTGTCAGGTGGTACCAGATCCTCGACATATCGAAAGGCACGATGGAACCAACGACGACAACCAACCGCTCCTTGATGAAGAATTGGGGGTTAAAAGCCTCTTTACGACGGACCATCGCATGGAAGTCTCTCTGCGGGATCTGACACTTGGCGTCCAGGGAATCGAGATAAAACACCAGACGCCAATGGAAGACTCTATTCATCTGCTAAAATGACAATGACACATATGTATGTGGGAAACACTGTACGAGATAGAAACTGAATCCCTCTAGTATCTTCAGGCGACGCCTAAGTTAAGATGTTAAGGTTGGAGTAAAGGAAGTCACTACCCTTCCAAGGGTTAATATGAGCTTCTAAGCCAAGCCTCGTTTCATTCACGGAAAGGAAATGCATTCCTTTGTATTTTCCATGGGAATGGAAAAGTAGGATTCCTGTCACATTTTTTTTTCGTTGTTTGGTTGGTGTAGGAAAGGAAAGCAAAAATATAGCAATGTTCCAATAATATTCTTACATATAAAATAAAAATAACATTATAAAAAATAACATTAATGGTAAAATAAACAATATGATACGAACCTAAATGCACAGATCAGTGTGTAGCAGTGGCTCTCTTCACTGTTAGATCGTTTCAGAGAAGAGTGTAGCATAATTCCTTTTCCTTGGCAGTTATTCAGTTAGTTGCTTTTGCCAACTCAGCAGCCAGCTCACCACTGCAGGGACCAATCAAAGAGCATCAGTGACCACAAGTGCCACCTCAGCATTAAGCCACCTGCTGCTATAAATAAGAGAAGAGAGAGACAGATGAGTATCAGAAAATTGTTGCAACTTTCATTTTCTTTTGCTTTCAATTCCAGTTTATTTGCCTTTCTTTACATTTGTATTTTCCTGCTATTTCTCATATTCAAATACAAGATGTTCTTCCCCAATTCTCTTTTCTAATTCCCAACTTCTTCTTTCATTTGACCTAGAAATGACAAACCACTTCACATATGCTCCAATTTCAGATCAAGGTTATTTTGGAACCTATCAATTGGTATCAGAGCCTCTAGATCCAGTGAGTGAAGGCAGCCGGGAGGGAAGCTCCGGCCTCGGCGGATCTGGAGGATTGGCATCTGAGGGGAGGCGGGCGTTCGTCGACAACGAACGGATCCTCTCCATTGAAGGAACCATGGGTGCCATGTCAGGTACTGTGCTAGATATATCTGCCAAATTTGTCCAATTAGAAGGCTTACCTGCAAAATTTGATCAAATCGAAGATCGATTTGGAAGAGTTGAGAAGATGCTGGAGGAATTAACCAGATCTCGTAGGGATGGAGAGAGTTCGAGCTCAAATATGAACCACTCTCCATTGTTACAGCATTTTTCACCTGCACCGAATTTTCCATATAATTCACCAACTCCTGTCAACAACTCCCAGTTCACAGATTATATGATTGACTTGAAATTACTCAAACAAGATGCTAGTGTTCAAGAGTATAACTCTCAGTTTCAGAAACTTTCCAAAAAGGTGCAAGGTATTCCTGAAACTTGCCTCATGAGTCATTATATAGGAGGACTGAAAGAGGAAATTAGGTTTGAACTTCAACTATCCAATCCAAAAAGTCTGTTAACAGCTATGCAACTTTCAAAGTTGCATAAGGCAAAATTCATGGCCATCCGGAGGAATTACAAGGGGAATTCTGACCTCAACTACACTCGACCTAAGAGTGACAGTACGAATCATGTGTTCTTTCGATCGAAGGCACCTTTGGAGCTTTGTCAAGTGCAAACACCAGTGGCTGCACAAAGTCCCTTGTTGTCCCTACACAAAGAACATGAGACAAGGATCAAGCTATTAACTGCAGCATTTCAGAAATATAAAGCAAAAAGGGATTCAAAATCATTTGAAGAGCAAATCCAGGTAGCGCCTACTTTGCAGCCATCCTTGGTGCATGTAACTCTGCAGTTAAACCCTATTCCTCAGGAAAAACTAAGCAATGTTGATTATAGTGCTGAATCTTACATCAGCGAAGAGTCAAATAAAGAAGTTACAAAGGAAGCCCTACCTCTGGCCACTCATACAGAGACTGGCACAATTAAAGCTGCTGATCTCTTAGCATCTGAGGTCCAGTATGAGAGCTGTACTGACAAGAATGATAAGTCTGTGAAAGACTTGATGAAGCTACTGTTCGGGACAGCCTTCCTTACATCTGGTTTCAGACTTGTCGACCACAACACCTCTGGTAACAGGATACACAAGACACATAATTTAGGATTGAGCAGTCAGGAATATGGTACTCCTAACAAGTCATTTGCTACAGTGTTATCAGATAAGAGTATTTCATTGGAAGAAAATCCAGAGTTGATTGAGTTTATGGCATCCTTAACAAGGTATGAAGTTTCTGTTCTCCAATCTCAGACTGCTTACATGATTTGGGATCCAGGAACTGGGTTACAGAGCATATCCGCAGCTTGCCCTGCCTGTCCTATCAGTCTTCCCTTCTCCGAGGTGGAATGGCATCCAAAGAGCCACTTTGTGGACGAGCTAGAACCTTCAAGAGGCCAGTTTGCACAGACAGAAATGGCTTTGTTTGTTGCAGCACCTGCTTTCTCTTCCATCGTGGGAACCTGCTTTCCACAGAGCTATAGCTACTCTTTGAAGTTCAGTAGACTGCAATTAGTTAATCCTTCTAGTTTAAGGAGGGAAGTATCAAACGTAATATCAAGCAGCCTCATGAGAGCTACATGCTTTGCTTTGCAAGGAAGTTGTGACTTCAAAACCATACTAAGAATGCATGATGATGATATTGTATTTCACTATACTGATACAATCAATGGAGACAAAAATGCATCTATTGGTAACACTTACCTTACTGTGGAAGAGGTGAAGACAAAGTCGCTCTCGATCAAGCAGGGATCCGGAATGATGCTGCAGGACATTCCAAATGTTGTTTTTGAACTATCAAAAAGAAAAGTTCATGACAATCTACAAGTTCATCATACATTCCAATTTGGAAGGAAGCCAAAGATGAAGAGGAACATTTTCCAGTTCTCGGGTTTTGTTTGGCCTGGGAATGAGGAGAAGTTACAAGCAAAATTTAAGAAAAAGAATGATCCTGAGTTTGCAAAGAAGCTTGCATCTCTTGTTGACTTATATGTGAATGACGTCTTTGGCACGACACACGGGGCTCATGCTTCGACTGAAAGAGTTGTAAAAAATCTGAAGATAGTTGCTGCAGGTTTCCTTATGCAAAAGGAACTTGGTTATCTTGTTGGGGATGTATCAAACCCCACAAGACCTTTTGCTGGCATTGCTGGTGGCTCAAAGGTTTCCTCCAATATTGGCGTAATCGAGTCACTATTTGAAAAGGTTGATATCCTTCTTCTTGGAGGGGCAATTACATTCATATTCTACAAGGCTCAAGGGTACTCAGTTGGTTCACCTCTTGGTGAGGGAGACAAGCTTGCACTTGCAACTGCACTCTTTGAGAAGGCAAAATCTAAAAGAGTATCACTCTTATTGCCTACTGATGTAGTTGTGGCCAACAAATTTTTTGCTGATGCAGAAGTTGATAGTGCCAGTTTCCATGTTATGGTGTGGGATCCAGGAATCCAAATTACTCTTCTATTGACCTTGGGACAAGGTCAATTTAAGGGGGAGGGAGTTGATACGAACCTAAATGCGCAGATCAGTGTGTAGCAGTGGCTCTCTTCACTGTTAGATCGTTTCAGAGAAGAGTGTAGCACAATTCCTTTTCCTTGGCAGTTATTCAGTTAGTTGCTTTTGCCAACTCAGCAGCCAGCTCACCACTGCAGGGACCAATCAAAGAGCATCAGTGACCACAAGTGCCACCTCAGCATTAAGCCACCTGCTGCTATAAATAAGAGAAGAGAGACAGATGAGTATCAGAAAATTGTTGCAACTTTCATTTTCTTTTGCTTTCAATTCCAGTTTATTTGCCTTTCTTTACATTTGTATTTTCCTGCTATTTCTCATATTCAAATACAAGATGTTCTTCCCCAATTCTCTTTTCTAATTCCCAACTTCTTCTTTCATTTGACCTAGAAATGACAAACCACTTCACATATGCTCCAATTTCAGATCAAGGTTATTTTGGAACCTATCACAATAGCACATGGTTACTTTTGTCATAGCTTTTGTAATAAATGTTGGGAAAGGAGGAGGGAAAATCAATCCCATGGGTCATGAGTGGAACCATATTCCCTCCAATTTTCCCCCTTGTGAGAAAATTGATTCCCAAGTTTGTGGTTACCAAACAAAGGAAAGGAACAACTTTCCTTTCCTACTTCCTTGAATCTGTGAACCAAACGAGGCCAAATGTACACGGCAAGGGTATCTGCCGTTCTTGTTAAGGTTCAGGGTAAATCCAGGAAGGGGGAAACCCTGAAGAAAAAAAAACAGTGCTGTGTCCGTGTCGCGCCATAGGTTGGATGGATAGTCCTTAAGAGAACCGTATATGTATCCGTATCCAACACGATACTTCCTCGACACGACTAAAATCGGATATGGATCGTCAATGTCAATGCATAATATAAATGTTTTCATGTGCATATAGAAGCATATCACCTGTATACTAAATTTTCTCTAAAAAAAAGAAAAAAAAGAAATAGAAATCGTCAGTACCCGAATCCGTTTTCGTGTCCGCCCAACCTGGACACGGGCATTCCAAGATACATCACTAGGACACACCAAAATCGATGCCAGGACCGCGTTGCGATGTGTCGTGTCCGTACATCCTAGCCAAGTTCAAGAACCACCTTCAGGGACCTAGAATAGACTCCAAACTCGCATTTTCTCTTCACGAGGAGTTATCGCCATGGAAACAAGGTCCGATCCGTCTCCATTTCCCACATGAAGAAGCTGTGGTTCTTGAGAATTCTGGTTCGGCAAGGGCTTGTTTGGTAAATTGAATTTAGACTTGGATTTGGATTTGGATTTGGAAATCCAAAATTCAAATCCAAATCATGAATTTCCAAATCCAAATACATATCCAAATCTAACTCCAACCAAACATAGGATTTGGTATACTATACTTTATGAATAATAATTATGATAATAAAATAATAAATAAATAAATTATTAATAATTATGATAATTGCTGTGATTAATAAATTATTAATTAACATTATAATGATGATTATAATAACGATTAATAAATTATTAATTAAAATTTTAATAATACATTAATTATTAAATTATTAAATAATAAATTATTAATTTTGATGATGATTATGATTAATATATTATTAATTAAGATTATAATAAAATAGTAGTCAATAATTTATAATTAAGACTAATAAATTATTAATTAATTATAATTAAATATTTATTTATAAATTATTAATTAAAATTATATTTATGATTAATATATTATTATTATTACGATTAATAAATGTATAAATTATTAATTAAGGTTATTATAAAATATTAAAATAAAATTATAAATTAATAAATTATTAATTAAGATTAATAAATTAATCAATTATTAATTAAGATTATGATGAATTATTAATTATTATAATTAATAATTTAAGTGATGAACGTATTTATATTAATTAAGAATTAAAATTTATATATAAAATAATAACTAAGTATTACTTAATTTTTAATTAACTTTTGATTTATTTAATTATTAATTAGTATTAGTTGAATTTAATAGGACAATAAAATTGTTTTAAAAAAATCCAACTTTCTTCCTTCCAAATCCAAAATTTGGATTTGGTACCCACTTTCCATATCCAAATCCAACTCCAACCAAACATAGAATTCCATGAATTTTGCTCTAAATCCATAAAATTCTAAATTCTACCTCCAAATACGATTTACCAAACAGGTCCCAACGGGAAGTTACAGAACCCACTCCTATTGAAATAACGAGGGAGAGGGAAATGAAGGACTTTTTTCCCATATATATTAATCCCTTAGGCCGTTTGTAGGGGTGCAATTCGGACGGGTTGGATCAGACTTGAGCTCAACCCGATGAACACAAGCCTAGCGCAAGTCCAATCCGACATCGGGTTCAACATATGAAGCCCAAGACCGAATCCGGAGGAAGCACGGGTTGGGTCGGATCCATCGAATTTATCGGACACTAATATGATATTTAAAATAATTTTAAACAAGATTAATACTAAACACATAATCAAATATCAATTAAGCACCAGTCATTACAAATTCAAACAGACATGAGGATTTATTTTTTTATTTAAAAAGTATGAAACTATATATATATATATATATATATATATATATATATATATATATATATATATATATATATATATATATATATATATATATATATATATATATATATATATATATATATTTCTCTCTCTCCCTCTCTCTCTCTCTCTCTATATATATATATATATATATATATATATATATATAAATATATATATATATATATATATATAGAGAGAGAGAGAGAGGGAGAGAGAAATATATATATATATATATATATATATATATATATATATATATATATATATATATATATATATATATATATATATATATTTCTCTCTCTCCCTCTCTCTCTCTCTCTATATATATATATATATAAATATATATATATATATATAGAGAGAGAGAGAGAGAGAGAGAGAGAGAGATATCCGCATCCTCTCTTTTTTTTTTCATCCCCAAATATCTCCATGTTAACAACCGTTGGGTCTTGTTTAAGTTATCTAATCTTAACCGTTGATTTGATTCAAATCAATGGTTAAGATTAGATGACTTAAACATGATCCAACGGTGGATAGCATGGGGATGCAAAAAATCAGGGATGCGGATCTCTCCTCTTATATATATATATATATATATATATATATATATATATATATATATATATATATATATGTCGAGTTTCGAGTTCTTTGGGTAACCCGACATGTGAACTTGAGCCCAATTTGATTTTTGCTCGGGTTCAAATATTTTAACCCGAACCAAAATTCGAGCCCAAGTATCTTCAACCCTAATCCAACCCATTAGTGGGTTTACCCGATCGGGCTCGGGTTTAGCCGTCCGAATTGCTCCCTTAGCCGTTAGGTTGGCGGAATCATGGGGTTGATATTTGGATGTCAAAGGAAACTACTAAAAAAAAGAGAAAAGTAAAGTGGTTCTCCCATCCAACTAAGGATTCACGGGTAATTCAATTTTCTTTCTAATTTTCTTGTCCTCTTCGAACTGAAAGCACCTTATGGGGGGGGGGACGTGAATAGGTTCAAGTTAACTAATCAAGCACTAAACGATTGCTAATAGGTCCGAATAGGGTCAAGCTAACTTCCTTGGCCCATCATGATTTATTTATTGCATATGTCCATGTTGTTCTTGCTTATTGCTTTTCTGTATGTACACATTAGACAAACAAAATAATATACATAGTAGCAAGTATGATAAATTTAATGCTCATTAGGACTATGCTAAGTTTAAGTATCAATACTATAGTGATAGCATAAATATTAGTGATATCATAATGTTAAACTTAATTGAATAACCATACTAAAAAAATATATTAGATCATTGGGCTAACATGAGCGCTAAATAAAAAAACATATTAGATCCTACATAGTGTAAGATTATGTTTTGCAGGTCGTAGAAGAGCAACTCAGAGGTAATGTGGACGTGGTTGTTCTTCTACTGAGGATAGAACGCCACGGAACAGGTGGGTTCCGAAAGCGTAAGATTTTGTGGAAGGGAGGTGTACGTGAGCCCTGATGATTGGGTCCACAGACTCCCTTATTGGGTGGAGATAGAAGTACATGTCGGAAGGATGTCAAGAGTAGTACTTCTTTAGGAACCTGCCGTTGATGGACATCATGAACAAGTCCCCATTGGGTTTGGCGAAGCGGTAAGCACCGTTTGAGTATACCGTCTCTATGATGAAAGGTCCCTACCACTTGGGCTCGAACTTTCCTGGTCTCTTGTGAGTCAACACCATCGGCCTACTGACTACCAGAACCAGGTCGCCTACTTGGAAAGTCCTCTGCTTCACATTTTTGTTGAAAGCCTGTGATATACGGGCTTGATAGATTTCAATGCGCTGTTGAGCTAGGAGGCGCTTCTCGTCCAATGCTTCCAACTCCCACAGACGACGACGCTGATTGTCCTCTTCTGTTAATTGATTTGTGATCGCTACACGGAGTGAGGGTATCTGAATCTCGAGAGGCAGTACCGCTTCGCTCCCGTAGACTAAGGAGAATGGTGTGTTGCCCGTCGAAGTCCGTACCGTTCTGCGGTAGGCCCAAAGGCATTCGTTGAGCTTTTTGTCCCAATCGCGTTTGTTGGATGACATGACCTTTTTTAGTAGCCTGACGATAGTCTTGTTAAACGCCTCGGCCAATCCATTTGCTGCCGGATTGTAGGCGGTTGACGCCACGTTCTGAATTCGATTCTTGTCACAGAATCTGCTGAAAACGTGGCTGATTAACTGTGGACCGTTATCGTGGATAATCCTTCGAGGTACCCCGAAACGGTAAATGACATAGTGCTTGATGAAGCTGATCACCCTAGAGCTCTTTACTTCCGTCAGCGGAACTGCTTCTGTCCATTTGGAGACGGTGATGGCTAGAATGAAGCGGTGTCCCCTCGATGAAGGGGAAGTGATAGGTCCTACAATGTCCATATCCCATGCTTCAAATGGCCAGGAGGCGATCGTAGGATGTAGTGGTTCTGACGGTGTATGGATGAAGTCGGCGTGAAGCTGGCACGTATGGCACTTTTTGGCATAGTCGACAGCGTCGGATGCCATGGTTGGCCAATAGTAGCCCATACGTCACAGTCGATCCTGTAACTTGGGCCCAGGTTGATGAGCCCCGCAAGTTCCGTCATGAGCTTCTCGAATGGCTTCGGCTGCTTCTTCGTTGGACAGGCATCGAAGGAGAAGTCCGTCGTAGGAACGTCGGTACAGTATTTTAGTAGCTGTATCGTAATAGAACCGAAGGGAACGCCTCCTGACAGAGATAGCTTCCTTCGGGTCTTCTGGGAGAATTCCATAGACAGCGAAGTCGATGAATGGGAACCTCCAGTCTCGGACATTAACACCGGCGCTTGTTGTCATGGCATGGGCCATTTACGAGCATAGGTTGTTTTTAGGACAGATCAAGTCTCGACCAACTAGCGTGACGTAGTGTTGAGTCCCGAGGGGTACTGCTAATGAAGCAGCGAGGCCGGCCAGAGCGTCAGCCTCCAGGTTTTGTAGCCGAGGTACGTGTTCTATGAAGAACTTAGTGAAGGTTGAAATGATGTTCAATGCAACTTCATGATAAGGAACCAGATCTTCATGGCGAACTTCGTATTGCCCTCTGATCTGGTTGACGACGAGTTTTGAGTTGCCGTAGGCTTCCAGATGATCCACCCCCAACTGTTAAGCCAGCTGGAGTCCCATGATAAGAGCATTGTACTCAGCAACATTGTTGGAGCACGGCTTCGAAAGGGAGTAGGCACGCTAGATGACCTGCTGATCGGGGGAGACTAAGACCACCCCCACTCCTGCGATGATTTGGCCTTTGGGGCCTATTCTTGAAGCGCCGTTGTCACGCCCCGAATTCCGTAGAATCGATAGTCGTCCTCCGGGCGTGATGCCGTGCAAGCCTAAGTTGTGCTCGCACAGGACATAGTCATAAGGTTATCCGAAACACAACAACAAGAGAATACGCAGAGTAAATTGAACACACATTATAGAGAAAGAAATTTAAGCTTTATTGATAATGAACATCATTTTTACAGACTCGATACAAGGGTGCCGCACGGGCTTTTTACAAACTGACTCCATTACAAAATGAACGTCGACGAGATAGCCATTCCATACATTCATCCCTTGATTATACAACCAAAATTACAAAAAAAAAAAACCTGGGATGGTGGGAAGTCGCTCCATCTGTCTTCGATCTTCAACAGCGGAGTCTTCAAAGGTTTGATCCAAGCTTCGATGCACGGACGAAGCTTCAAAACACACGAGCGTTGCCTTCCTTTACGTAGCACGCTCCTCCCGATCTATCACACCTGTAGAGAAAGCAAGGATCAGTACAATCAACATGTACTGGCGAGTGGCTAATTAATTTCCAGGCTCTCATTTGGTTCAAAAATTTAGATAAAATCATACAACTTGCTTTTAGTGGTCTTTCTAGCCATCCTAGATATTTTCATAAGAAGTATTAAGTTACACCATGATTTTCTCCGGCAGAGCGCGCCGTGCGACATAAAACTTACCATCACCTTCCCTGTTAGTTGATCACAATTTATATCAAGTGTTTGATATGGAGGTCACTGGCATTAACTAGCCATCTTGAACATAGCCTGGTAATACGAAACCCTTGCAACACAAGTAGCGAGCTCCGATGCAAGTCCCCGTCTTACCGATTGCCTATTACCCAGCTCGGCTATAACCTGTTTCTTCCTAGGCCGAGTCGGTCCCGTGGCCCCGGGTTGCCGCTCGAAGAAACCATCGTCCTTGTCGACAAGTTATCCATGACCATGATAGGTTAACATGGTGTATTTTAGGATACCGTTGGGGCTTGTTATGTAATCAATTCATTTACTTGGTCGTTTTGCAGGCCTAAAATAATTCTCTCTTTTCAACACAACACATTTCTTTTTCACTTCTAACATACAAGACTTGTATTCTGCAAGCGAATCAATCAATTTTAATATCATTACCCGAGTTCTCATTTTGAAATAGAGGGTCGAGACGAAGGAGGTCAGCCACTCACCTTAGTATTTACTTGAGGCGAGAAACTGGTTGGCCGCGCTAGACGTTGCCTACGCGATCACCTGAAATCGCATAAGCAACCGATTAGAACACTGTGTTATTCAAGAAAATTCGATATGAATGCGAAGTTCGAAATTTAAGCCATGAAAACCATCGAAAACATTCACGAAAATGCATTCAGAAAACAAAGCCAAAACCAACGCAAGCGGCGTGAAAAGCAGAGCAACGGGAGGTCTCTTCCGACTCAGCCGCAGAGTCAATCCTTGAGGCGCAGCCCGCTGAATATGGGACTTGGTTCCGAAGAAGCCATTCCATAACGGGGAATAGATCTTAATTCAACCATTCCCGTTCGATCGATTCGATCGATCCCGACCTATCGGTTCCGACCGAGTCGATAGCGACAGTGTTCTTTTCTCGCGCACCCCATGGACGAACAACGGGGCACGATGTAGGGACGGGGCACTACACCATAACCAACAAAGAAAAAGTTTCATCCTCGAAACTTAAGAACATAACCTACCTCTATGAAAATAATGAAGGAAACTTTTTTTTCATCTCTGACTCGAGTTCCCATGTCGACTCTTCCGCCGCATGGTTCCTCCAGAGTACGCGAACAAGAAGGATCACTCGACTTCGAAGCAGCTTATCCTTGCGTTCTAAAATTTGAAGTGGCTCTTCAACGTAGGATAAGTCGGACTTTAGCTCCAGCTGGACAAAGTCCACCACGTGGCTAGGGTCGTGTACATACTTCCGCAGCTGAGAGACGTGGAAGATATTGTACACACCTTCAAGCGCCGGCAGTAGGGCAATTTTATAGGCCACTGGGGCGACTCGCTCGAGTATTTCGAACGGCCCAACAAATCTCGGACTCAGCTTTCCCTTCGCGCCGAACCGAGTAACTCCTCGCATATGCGACACCTTCAGGAACACGTGATCGCCCACCTGGAACTCAAACTGTCTTCGATGGGTGTCGGCGTAGCTCTTTTGCCGACTCTGTGCAATCTTCAGTCTTTTTCGAATTAGCTTGACCTTTTCTACAGTCTGTTCCACCAGCTCCGGGCCGAGTATCTGTCGTTTCCCGACTTCATCCCAGCAAATGGGCGATCTGCACTTTCGGCCGTATAAAGCTTCATACGGCGCCATTTGGATGCTGGATTGGTAGCTATTGTTGTATATAAATTCTGCCAGCGGTAGGTGGACGTCCCAGCTTGATTTGAAGTCAATTGTGCAGAGCCGTAGCATGTCTTCGAGAATCTGATTAACGCGCTCCGTTTGGCCGTCGGTCTGAGGATGGTAAGCTGAGCTAAACTGCAACTTGGTACCCAGCGCCGACTGAAGGCTACTCCAGAATCGCGACATGAACCGTGAATCCCGATCAGAGACGATGGATACTGGAACTCCGTGCAGCCGTACTATCTCGTCAAGATAAATCTGCGCCAGGCGATCAACGCTCCAAGTAACTTTGATGGCGATAAAGTACGCTGACTTGGTTAATCGATCGACAATGACCCAGATGGCGTCATTCCCCCGTGGTGTCTTCAGCAGGCCAACAATAAAATCCATAGTGACGTGATCCCACTTCCACTCGGGAATAGCGAGGTTCTGCATCTCCCCGCCCGGTCGCTGATGCTCAGCTTTCACCTGCTGACAGGCCATGCATTGTGACACGAAGAGCGCCACATCTCTCTTCATCCCGTGCCACCAGAAGGTCGTACGGAGGTCCTTATACATCTTGGTACTGCCTGGATGCAAGGTATATTTCGCATAATGTGCCTCCGACATTATCTCCTTTCGCAGTTCTGAATCATTCGGAACACATAGTCGGCCATTCAATCTCAGCACGTCGGTCTTGTCTTCCGTAAAGTCGGTCGCACTACCTGTCAAAATTCGCTCGCGCATTTTCTTCAGGTACGGATTATCCTTCTGAGCGGCCATGATCTTTTCCTGCAAACTCGGCTCTAACTGAAGCTGCGCCAACCGTATATCCCTGAATCGAACCCGGAGATCGATGCCCATTTCTTCTAGATCTTGTAGTAGTCTGCGGTTGATGGATAGCGAGGCAAGATATTTTTGACTCAGAGCGTCCGCCACAACATTTCCCTTGCCCGGAGTGTAGTCGATCGTCAAGTCATAGTCTTTGATCAGTTCGAGCCAGCGCCTCTGTCGCAAGTTCAATTCCTTCTGAGTGAAGAGATACTTGAGGCTCTTGTGGTCGGTATAGATCGCGCACGCCACACCATATAGATAGTGACGCCACAATTTCAATGCGAACACAATCGCCGCTAACTCCAAGTCGTGCGTAGGATAGTTTTTCTCATGCGGCTTTAACTGTCTGGAGGCGAAGGATATCACCTTGTTTCGCTGCATGAGCACACATCCCAAGCCCTGGCCTGAAGCATCGCTAAATATCTGAAAACCCTCTGGCCCATCCGAAAGTACGAGTATAGGTGCCAAAATTAGTCACTGTTTTAGCTCCTGGAATGAAGCTTCACAGTCATTTGACCACTCATACACGACTCCCTTTTGAGTGAGGCGAGTCAGTAGCGATGCAATCTTCGCGAAGTCTTTTACGAAGTGTCGATAGTATCCCGCCAAACCAAGAAAGCTTCGAATCTCACTAGCAGATGCAGGCCGCTTCCAATCAGCAACAGCTTCCACTTTCTTCGGGTCGACTGCAATGCCTTCGGACGAAATGATGTGACCAAGAAAGGATACGCTACTTAGCCAAAATTCGTACTTACTCTGCTTCGCGTACAACTCATGTTCTCGAAGTGTCTGGAGCACGGCCTGTAGATGTTCTGCATACTGCGCCCTGTCCTTCGAGTAGACGAGAATATCATCAATAAAGACTACCATAAATTTATCAAGGAAGGGTCGAAATACCCGATTCATTAGATCCAGGAAGGCGGCAGGGGCATTCGTCAGGCCGAATGGCATCACCAGGAACTCGTAGTGGCCGTATCGAGTGCGAAAGGCAGACTTTTGCACGTCGTCTGACTTGATCTTGAGTTGATGATAGCCTGAGCGGAGATCAATCTTCGAAAATACCGAGGCGCCTTGCAGTTGATCGAATAAGTCGTCTATACGGGGCAATGGGTACTTGTTCCGGATGGTGGCCTTGTTCAACTCTCGGTAATCGACGCACAGACGCATGGACCCATCCTTCTTCTTCACGAACAACACGGGCGCTCCCCACGGTGAAACACTAGGTCGAATAAATCCTCTGTCGAGTAACTCTTGTAACTGGACCTTGAGTTCCTTCAGCTCGGCGGGGGCCATTCTGTACGGGGTCTTGGAAATCGGTCAGGTATCGGGGAATGTATCGATGCTGAACTCGATTTCTCTGTCGGGGGGCATGCCAGGTAGCTCGTCCGGGAACACATCGGGGAATTCTGCCACAACGTCGGTCTGACCCGCATTTGCACCATCCTGTCGCATGTCTCGGACGGACGCCAAATAGCCTTCGCACCCAGAATGCAGCATACTCCGAGCAGAAATCGCCGAGATCAGCATGCAGGTCGACGACGCCTCACCACACGAAATGAAGAATTCAGGCAATCCTGGTATGCGGAAGGTGACCGTCTTTTCGGCGCAGTCTATGGTTGCGTTGCACGGCCCGAGCCAATCCATTCCCAGAATGATGTCAAAGTCCTTCATATCTAGAACTATCACGTCAAGACCGATCTTTTGACCACCGATACAGATAATTCCGTCGACGTAGGCTAAGTTTGTGAGTATTGGTGTGCCCGAAGGTGTGCTTACGCTAAGGTCGAGATCTAATAATATTACAGGAAATTTGTGCTCGGCGGCAAAGTCTGTCGATATAAAACTATGTGAAGCACCTGAATCAAATAGTACACGAGCAGGCACATTATTGAAATTTAGTATACCTGTCACGACCGTATCTGATGCATGCACTTCATCTCGAGTCATGGCGTAGACGCGGCCCTGGGCATTGGCGCGACGGTCTTGGCCATTTTGCGGTGCGGGTTGATGGGCTCGAGGCACTGGAACTTGATTCCCTGGACGGTTCTGTTGGGGCGCCATTGGACGGTGCTGTTGGGGTGCCGTTGTGTTCGGCCTTCTGGTTGGACACTCAGCACGAGTGTGGCCTCTCTTGCCACAGTGCCAGCATCCACCCTCTGGTACATGGCAATCGTCAATCGTGTGACCGATATTATGACATCGGTTGCAGTAAGGCCGTGGATTACGCCCTTGATATCCACTTTGGGGCACATTGTTCGGACGCTTGGTCACGTTGTTCCCTCCCGCGTGGCTAGGGCATTTGTGATTGTATGTATGCACAGCGCCGACAGCACCTGAAGGATATTGGCGTTCAAGGCGGAGGGCGTGGTTGAGAGACTCCCCCATCGTTTTGTATTGCGGAACGGACACGTGGGCGTAGATGGATGGTCGTAGACCCACTTCGAACCGTCGAGCACGACTCGCCAGGGAGGGCAGGAATTCTCCAGCAAACTTGGCTAACTTGTTGAACTCTGCCGCATACTGCCGCACCGTCATATTCCCTTGCCTTAGCTGCATGAATTCTTTTTCCTTCTCTTGTCGAACGGCTTCGGGGAGGTACTCGATCTCGAACGCCTCACGGAAGGTGGCCCAAGAAATTACCGCTGCCTCATTATCGCGTCTGATCGCTCGCTTTTGTACGGCCCACCAGTCGTACGCGTTCGACCGGAGTAGAAGTTGAGCGCATGCGACTTTCTTGGACTCTTCGACGCCCAGAAGCTCGAACTTGTCTTCCAGTTCCTCTAACCAGTCGATCGCCAAGGAAGGATCTTCCGTGTCGTTGAAGGAAGTACGGCAGTTTTTGTGAATTTTGACACGTCGAAGTTAGAACTTCTCGGTGCTGCATGTGTAGGCTCGGGTACCTCCGGATCGACTTTACTTTGTCTGGCCGCAGGCTCGGTCATGGCAGGAGTTGTCGCGGAGTTGTTGTTGTTGGCCACCACCGTCTGTACAATCTGCTGAAGAGTATCAAGCTGCTTCTGTTGCAACTTGAATTGTGCATCGAATCGGGCCTCGAGCTGGGTCTGGCGTGCCTCTACCTCCCATCGATGTGCCTCCGTCTCCCGTCGATGTTGCTCATTCAGGCGTTGATTCTCCTGAGCTTGTTGTTGTTGCGCTTCCAGCATGCGCAACATCCGTTCCATGGCATCGTTAGAGGGTCCGGGCCTCGGGCTACTCGAGCCGCTTGAAGCACTTTCTTCGTTCAATGCCACGTTCACCGCCGCACCTTCTGGGATTTTGAAGGTAAAAATACATTAGTCACAAAACTTATTACAGACTCCCTCGTATGGAACGACATATCTCATCGATACGAGACCAATGATTTGAGACTAGAAACTCGACACTAGAGGCCAAGGACGTAAAGCCGTGCTCTGATACCATTTATGTCACGCCTCGAATTCCGTAGAATCGATAGTCGTCCCCCGGGCATGATGCCGTGCAAGCCTAAGTTACGCTCGCACAAGGCATAGTCATAAGGTTATCCGAAACACAACAACAAGAGAATGCGCAGAGTAAATTGAACACACATTATAGAGAAGGAAATTTAAGCTTTATTGATAATGAACATCATTTTTACAAACTCGATACAAGGGCGCCGCACGGGCTTTTTATAAACTGACTCCATTACAAAATGAACGTCGACGAGATAGCCATTCCATACATTCATCCCTTGATTATACAACCAAAATTACAAAAAAAACACCTGGGATGGTGGAAAGTCGCTCCATCTGTCTTCGATCTTCAACAGCGGAGTCTTCAAAGGTTTGATCCAAGCTTCGATGCACGGACGAAGCTTCAAAACACACGAGCGTTGCCTTCCTTCACGTAGCACGCTCCTCCCGATCTATCGCACCTGTAGAGAGAGCGAGGATCAGTACAATCAACATGTACTGGCGAGTGGCTAATTAATTTCCAGGCTCTCATTTGGTCCAAAAATTTAGATAAAATCATACAACTTGCTTTTAGTGGTCTTTCTAGCCATCCTAGATATTTTTATAAGAAGTATTAAGTTACACCAAGATTTCCTCCGGCAGAGCGCGCCGTGCGACATAAAACTTACCATCACCTTCCCTGTTAGTTGATCATAATTTATATCAAGTGTTTGATATGGAGGTCACTGGCATTAACTAGCCATCTTGGACATAGCCTGGTAATACGGGACCCTTGCAACGCAAGTAGCGAGCTCCGATGCAAGTCCCCGTCTTACCGATTGCCTATTACCCAGCTCGGCTATAACCTGTTTCTTCCTAGGCCGAGTCGGTCCCGTGGCCCCGGGTTGTCGCTCGAAGAAACCATCATCCTTGTCGACAAGTTGTCCATGACCATGATAGGTTAACATGGTGTATTTTAGGATACCGTTGGGGCTTGTTATGTAATCAATTCATTTACTTGGTCGTTTTGCAGGCCTAAAATAATTCTATCTCTTTTCAATACAACACATTTCTTTTTCACTTCTAACATACAGGACTTGTATTCTGCAAGCGAATCATTCAATTTTAATATCATTACCCGAGTTCTCATTTTAAAATAGAGGGTCGAGACGAAGGAGGTCAGCCACTCACCTTAGTATTTACTTGAGGCAAGAAACTGGTTGGCCGCGCTAGACGTTGCCTACGCGATCACCTGAAATCGCACAAGCAACCGATTAGAACACTGTATTATTCAAGAAAATTCGATATGAATGCGAAGTTCAAAATGTAAGCCATGAAAACCATCGAAAACATTCACGAAAACGTATTCAGAAAATAAAGCCAAAACCAACGCAAGCGGCGTGAAAAGCAGAGCAACGGGAGGTCTCTCCCGACTCAGCCGCAGAGCCAATCCTTGAGGCGCAGCCCGCTGAATATAGGACTTGGTTCCGAAGAAGCCATTCCATAACGGAGAATAGATCTTAATTCAATCGTTTCCGTTCGATCGATTTGATCGATCCCGACCTATCGGTCCCGACCGAGTCGATAGCGACAGTGTTCCTTTCTCGCGTACCCCGTGGACGAACAACGGGGCACGATGTAGGGACGGGGCACTACAGCCGTCGAAAAACACCCGCCAAACGGAGTTTTTTTTTTTATAACGTTTGATTCTTGGACCTTATCCGGGATGTCTTCATAGAGTGTGGAGGACTCTGGGATGGGGTGTGCAGCTAAAAAGTCAGCTAGAGCTTGGCCCATGACGGCTTTTTATGGGACGAAGACCATATTATATGGTATCAACAGGATTGTCCATGTAGCTAGTCGGGAGTTCAATGATCCCGGCTTCGTCATGAGAACCCTGAGTGGATTGACTCGGGAGATGACATGAATTGTCTGGCCCAAAAAATAATGGCGAGTCTTCTGGATGGCAAACACCAAAGCCAAACACTCCTTCTCAACGGGGTTGTACCGGTGTTCGGCCCCGATCATCGTTCTACTAAGATAGTAGATAGCTTTCTCGTAGCCCGCATCGTTGTTCTGAGCCAACAAAGCGCCGATGGAATGATCCATGGCACGGACGTAGAGGAGAAATGGTTTGCCTGAGACGGGTGCCACCAGGACTGGCGGGCTCGTCAGATAAGCTTTGATATCATCGAAAGCTTTCTGGCATTCTTCTGTCCAGACGTAGGAGACTTCCTTCTTCATGAGCTGGGTGAAGGGTTGACATTTTTCGGAAAGGTTTGCTATAAACCTTCGGATGTATGCCAGACGCCCCTGCAGGCCTCGAAGTTCTCGGAGGTTCTTCGGAGGGTCCATGTCAAGGACGGCTTTGGTCTTCTCGGGATCGACATGAATGACTTTTGCCGTGATAATGAAGCCCAAAAAACTTTCCGCTAGAAACCCCAAGGAAGGATTTAGCGGGGTTCAACTTGAGTTGATGCGCTCGCATGAGATCGAACACTGTCTTCACGTCTTGTAAGTGATCACCCTTGAGACGGCTCTTGACTGCGATGTCATCGATGTAGCACTCAACTGTCTTACGAAGATGTTGATGGAAGATGGTACTCATAGCTCGTTGGTATGTAGCACCAGCGTTCTTCAAGCCAAAGGGCATCACCGTGTAGCAGAAAATCTCCTTCGGAGTCCTGAATGACGTGTGTTTTGCGTCATCGGGGAACATCTTGATCTGATTGTAGCCCGAATACCCGTCCATGAAAGACATGCGTTCGAAGCCACATGTATTGTCAATCATCATGTCAGTGATTGGGGGCGGGAATTCGTCCTTCGGACAAGCGGTATTGAGATCCCTGGAGTCGATGCAGACCCGCATCTTTCCATTCTTCTTAGTGATAGGGACGACATTGGCCACCCAATCCGGATGTTGCTCTTCACGGATGAACCCGCTGCTCTGGAGTTTGTCCACCTCCTGATCGATAGCGTTCAAAATGTTCGGACGAAAGCATCGTTGTTGTTGCTTTACAGGCTTAGCGTCAGGCAAGATGTTAAGTCTGTGCATTGCAATCTGGGGATCAAGTCCCGACATATCTTCGTAGCTCCAGGCGAAGACGTCGATATATTTCTTGGCCAGTTAGACCAAAGACTCCCGGTCTTCTCCCTTCAGACTCTTGCTGATGAAGATGGGTTTGAAAGGAGATCCATCCCCAAGGTCAACTTGTTCGACCTCGTCTTCGGTAGGGGGTTCGCGCAGTTCAAAGCGAGACTCCCACTGCGCTCCTAGGCGTTGAGCCCAAGGTTCTTCCTCGAAGAATTCTGGCATTTGGTCTTCACTTTCATCTTCTTGAGATTGGACAGATGCCATGTTGACTGATAGCACCTTCTTGAAGACTGAGCCGATACTGGTATCGGAATCCCAGGTTGATGCTTCGGACGAATAAGAATGTTCTACTTCTTCTGTCTCCGAACTCTCTGGAGTTGCCGGTGGCGTGACATAGCCCACCCCCCGTCGAGTTCGATGATAGTAGTCCTGCGGCTTTCCTTTAGGTGTTGGGAGCCGGAGAGGAAGACGTCGACCCTTACCGTAGTTCAGGCCTTTGTTGCTTTTTAGATCGCAACCCATCTTTTGGATGAGGTACTTTGCCTTGTCCGTGTACCGATAGACTTGTATTCTGCCGGTATCTGGTTCTTGCTCGAGTGGCAAAAGGTCTTGATGACGCTCGACTTTGCTAAAGATGATGGATTCTTCGTCTCGATTCTGTGGTGGGACTACGAAACAGACCCCTTGGGACGGGACTACTCGATTTACATGATTGACGGTCGTTATTTGTGTTTGCAACGACCATAGAGCGTTATCATGGCATTCCAATATGGAAGACTAGAATAATTAAAAGATACTCTATTATTGATGAAACACGAGATTTTGTCCCGCGTGATTACATTGTCCAGAGAGGGTGCATCTACATTAGCAGATATGTATTCCCCTAGCTCTTCATTGGTTCGGGAGAGTCTGCCGCAACTTTGACCTTGGGGTCCGAGAGGGCTATGTGGGCCTTCTCCGGCAGCTTGGATGAGACGGATGATTGCGGAGGCTTGCCTTTAAGACGCACCTTCAGAGGTGCCTCAACTGCGCCTTCAGTGATTGGTGCCTTCCCCTGTAGTTTTGCCACAAGGGGAGCCGATATTTGAGGCGGCTTTCCCTTGAGCCGTATCTTCAAGAGAGCTTCAGTAGGTGTTCTACCTAGAGAAGTTGGTGCTTTTCCAGGTAGCTTGATGGTCATGGGAGGCAGCATCTGAGGCGGTTTTCTTTTGGGTCGAATTTTCAAAGGAGCGTCGGGAATCATCTCTGGCTCCATGTCTGGCTCTGCTGCCGTTTCTGCTTCATCGTCAGCATCATTGGCTTCCCCTTCGTCGGGCGACTTGTATAGGGTAGAATCAGTAAAGTAGGCTTCGACCCCCTTGAAAGGGTCAATGTCCGCAAACTCTGTCCGGATGATGTCGTTGGTGGACACGTACTTCATACATTGGTGGAGTGTAGATGACACCACCATGTACTCATGCAGCCACGGACGACCCAGTAGGAGATTGTAGTTAACGTCAGCGTCTACGACATAGCAAGTCACCTCGGTTCGGAGGTTACCGATATGATATTTCAGCCGTATTTTATCCAACGGTTCACTTTTGCTAGCATTGAAACCGCTAATTGTAGTGTTGGAAGGCGCCAGACGGTACATTGGGATCCCCAGTGTTGAGAGCAGCATCTTCGGGATGATGTTGAAGGAAGACCCTGGATCAATCTGAATTCGCTTCACCTTGACGGAACCGACATACCCTGTGTAATACAGTGGTCGGTTGTGCCGGTTGTGTTTGAGCAGCATGTCCTGTTGGATGAAGGTTATGTTGGAGATAACCTCCTCTGCACAATGGCAGTGCGTACATGTGGTCGAGGTATTCTCAGGCTGCTTGACCTGACTGATAAAGGACTCAGCATCTTTCAAAGCTTCACAGAGAGCTTCACGGGTGTCCTTGGAGAGACGGAGAAGCTCAAACAGAGACAGGCGGGCAGGAGTACCGGCAAGTTGTGCCAGTATGTCAAAGTTATGAGGCTTAGCTAGCCCCGAAGTATTTTCTTTTCGCAAAGGCTTGTCGAAACGAGCCTCTATGTGCTTCTGTTTATTGGCCGCTGGAGGCTTGGATGGACCTCCTTCTTCGGCAGCAGGGACGGTGCAAGGAGGCACCACCTCGACGGCAGCTTCGTCAGGTTGGGCGTTCTGATATGAACGCGTCTGTATAGGAAGTGCCTCTTCCGCAGAGGAAGAGACCATGCGGCAAGACTTGATCTTCCTGCCCTTGGATTTGGAGGTAGAGCGTACCCCCGGTTGAGTGACTTCGGAGACGAGGTCAGGGTGAACCCATAAGACCTCTCCCTGAGATGTGGTGAGTGGGATGAGTCCACTCATGTTGTCGCGAGTAGGTGGTAGGTTAACCACCTCCATTGTCGCCTTTAGGATGGGGACGACACCATCTTGTGTTGTGGTTGGCGGCAAGGTGCCGAATTGGAGCTACACCAGGTTAGCCGAGACTATTTTCTCCTTATAGTCGATGGAGATGACGTTCGCATTGATCATGCGCTGGATGTAGTTCTTGAGGACGTAGCAGTCCTGAGTCAGATGTCCGACAAATCGATGGTAGTGATAGTACACCGGATTGTCCACCTTGCCAACTTCGTTGGGACGCTTTGGGTCCGGCAACTTGATTCTATCACCCTGCTTCAGCATCTCAAAGAGCTGCAAGGTGTCCACATCATTGAAGGAGTAGACTTCCTTCGGTCTTGGTGTGAGCGGAGGCTTCTGGGTCGGTGCTTGTGCGCCTTTGGAGGCGTTGACAGTCAACGCCTGCTTCCCCTTCGCCTCGCGTCCAGGGTTGCTGGCAGCAGGCCATTTTTCCTTGTCTTCAAAAGCAGGAAAACTGACTCCCAGAAGGCGAGCGTTGGATGCCTTCTTCTCAGCTGCTTCAGCCTCGATGATCAATGAACTCCAGTCGGGAGGAGGAGTGGAGTTGAGCCAGAGCTTGATCGCAGGGAGCATGTTCATGCTGCAGGAGGAGAGGAGCGAATGTTCTGGCATGCCCGAAGGCAGTCTGAAATAGGCTTGTCGGAAATGTTCGATGAATGCTCGAACCGTCTCCTTCTCCTTCTGACGCACCTCTATCAGGGACGCCATCGTCATGTCTTTCCCTCCGTCGTAGAAACGATCGAGGAAGAGACGTGTCAAGTCATTGAAGGAGGATATGGAGTTGTCCGGGAGACTTAGTACCAGTCGTAAGCCACTCCTTTCAGTGCCCCAACAAACAGGCTAGTGAGCAGCGCATCTTCCTTTAGAAGATGTCCCGTTTGAGACTGAAAGTACGTCAGATAACGACGTGGAGAGTCCTTTTCATCGTATGGCGTCAAAGTTTGTGGTTTATATTTGGGAGGATAAACCACTTTGTTCCATTCGAGGGGATATGGTTGGGGGATCCCCATCTTCTGGCGCTCCTCCTGTCTATTCTTCGACTCGAAGCGCTCTCGTAAGTCCCTGATCATCTCCATCATGTCTTCTGTGGAGCTGGGAGTCGGAGATGGTGGTACAGCCTGGAGTTGAGCATTTGACGGCTCCGACGTCCGAGGTGCCTCACGGCGATCTGTATCCAAGGATACCCGTTGAAGGGGTATACTTGATTCTCCATTGGCCCCTGGGTCAGGACCGGTAGACGGTTCCCTGGCCAAAGCTGACCGTATCTCAAACACTGTTTGAGTCAGTGTTTGCATGGAGGCAGAGAGGGTTTTGAGTCCTCCCTCCAAGGTATCCATGCGCTGGACGAGATCTGCTGGCGGCGCATCTGACTCCGCATCACCAGCTCCCGTTATTTACACCGTCATGACGCGATTGGAAGTGGATGGATCGGTTGAGGCTTCTCTTTCGGCCTCGCTCTCTTGTAGAAGAGGAACTTCCCCCTGAGCTTCGTCTTGGCTACCCCTAGCTATATTCTGGAGAACCCCTTCGTCTTCGGGAGAAGTATCAGCAAGGGTCTGACTACCCCCAGATTTGTCTTGGAGGACTTCTTCATCTTCGGAACGCAGATCCTCAGGGGTTTGACAACCCCCAGCTATGTCTGGGAGGCTGACTTCGTCTCGAGGATGAAGATCCACAGGGGCTTGACTACCCCCAGCTTCTTCTGAGATCTTCTTTCTCCCACGAGTGTCCTCAAACACTCCTGAGGACGGAACAATTGTCTTGGTCTTACTCGGCTGGCTCTTGGATGAGGACAAAGTCGAGGAGCTTCCAGTCGCCTTCCAAATTGACGGGGAGTTGGAGACTACGTTGCAAGAAGCAACTATAGTTCTGGCTCCATTTCAGTTGATACCTTCTTCCCGAGGCGATGTTGGAGAGGTGTTGATGATTGCAGTCGCTGGAACACCGACTGCCTTGGTGGGACCGCTGTCTTACAACAACAGTTGATGGTGACTACAGCACAGGTGTGCCCTGTGAGGGGCACATTGTGCTTGTCAGTTGACTCTCCTGATCGGCATTTGTGAGTGATCACGTTACGCAGATCGTTGGAGGGGAGTGCTACCTTCGCACCCCCATCAGGCGCATGGCAAGGCCAAGCGCCGGGGTGGTCAGGTGAATTTTGCGCCCTCTGATCCGACACAAAAGATGTGCCCAGATCAATAGCGGGAGAACAACATTTAAAGTAGCTTGAACCAGCCTCAGACGCACAACCAATGTAGGCGCAGAGGTTCAAGACCACTGAGTTTGCCTCACACGGCTCGGTTGAAAGTGCAGCAGATGCGCCCAAGCGGCATGATGTCTTTGAAGGTCGACCCGTTGGCGGCACAGAAGCACCCGATTTGACCTTATACAGTTTACCATTGGCAGCACGCATGATTTTGAGCGCATGCCTCTGGCTCACTGCTGGCATAGCACGTTTGGGGTGCATGGCCCGTGCTGCCTTGGACTTCTTCGTACCAGCCCGCTGGGACACATAGTACTCAGAGTCCAATTTCTCTTCGCCACAACAGCGAGTGAGTCTGTCAAAGACAGATGCCTTCTGTGGCGCATCAGAGTTAATATGCCGGGCGTTAGCTGCATCCCTGCTCCGTCGGCGCATCTTCTTCGTCTGATAGGAAGATGGTTGGAGAATGTGGTCGGCCCCATGTTTCCCTGAGAGATGCGCTACGGCGGTGGACGCATCTTGGCTGCTGAGGACGTCAGCAGGAAGGGTAGGCTGCATCGGTGCATCCCCTTTGGTGGTGGTGCCAGAGGCGTCGACCTTGCGCACCCAGACTTGGCGAGTCTTCTTCGACTTTGGCAGCCGCTTCGAAGGACTTGCGCTGCCTTCAGAGATAAACTCCTTATACGCCTGTTGATTGAGGCATACGACTAGCGTCTTGTGGGAGGAGCCCACCTTCACGTCGTCGGATTACGACACAGCTTTCTCGATGGAGGAGAAAGAGGTCCCCAGCAGAGTCGCCAGCTTATTTGCCATTAAAATCTTTTGATTGCAATTTCAATTACAAACAGAACAGTGTTACAATGTAGGACTTAGATGTAGTCCTAGGAGAATAATTTTGTTTATCTGGGTCCCTGTGTCGATGGAGCGAGTGGTAATGCGTTGACTCCGTTGACGATCTGGCGACGGTTCTCGATTCTCTGAAGATCTGAGTTGCTCTGGGTGCTGGAGTTTGCGGAGAAGAAGAAGACGTTGAGTGTCTCTTCAGATCTCTGGGAGTAAACTTTGATGCTTTGGTTGACTGTGCCTCTTTATCTCTGACAGTCTGCGTGTGTGAGAGAGGGAATAATCCTTCTATTTATAAGCAGCAGGTTGGCTGCTCATACGCACATATGTAGGAGGTGCCTGTTTGTGGGGATGCCACGTGGTGATTGCTGGTGAAGGCGCATGGGCGATGCGCTTCGATTAAGGAGTTGAACCCTTCCTGTTGCATTGGTGGGCTGCGACCGAGCTGACACGTAGTAATGGAAAAGATCTTTCGGTTGCTGAGATCTTGGGTGATTAGCACCCCTTCATCGACTGAACTGAGTCAAAGGACACGTGGCGCGTATCCGTAGCTCAAAGATCTCGGATTTTGAGGAGAGTAATCTGACAGGATGTGCCTAGAATTGGGCGCATGAGTAGACTTTGGCTTGTAATCTTTAGGAGTCACGAAATAGTCTGGGCGCATGGCTTTTGAGGCGCATGCGGAACTTCAGTAGTGACTTGACCTCTGTCTTTAGGGATCAGAGAAAAGTCTGAGGCGCATGGCTTTTGAGACGCATGCAGAAATTTAGGCGCATGGCTGCGGGGGCGCATGCGAAATGGTTGGACGGCCACGTGGCTTGTAACCGTCGGAGGAAAGTAATGATGATGCTAACGTCAGCGATGTTTCGTCTTCTGAAAAAGCTGCTAACTGTCCAGTCCTCGGAGGACGTGCTGCCAACTCTATCACTTGAGCATTAATTGCTTGATGGGTGACGAGTCGAAATGGGCACATGGGTCCATGTTGATTAGGACGCATGGATATGTGCTTTGTTGGGCGCATCCATACGGGGCACTTTGGAACCGACGGGAGCGTCTGTACGATACGCGGTGTCTGACCGGCACATCCTTTTGCATGACGTGCCTTTATTGGTCCGACTGTTGCGTTTTTCGAGTGCTTTAAATAGCCATTTTTAACTTGGCTGAATTCCAAGCGTCAGGTTCATCACCGTAAATGCAAATTCATTGCACGAGATTCGGAGAGCCCGCCACTTGGCGTATGGGTTTGATTTGCCCGGCCTATAAATAGTGGCAAGGAGAGAGTTTGCTTCTCGTTCTCTTACGTCCTCCCAAAATGAACATGTTTGTTCGAGCACATTCTGTTGACAAGATGTTCCCGAGGGTGGAGATGCGACGACTTGTCTTCGTTCATGCACTTGAAGGTGACTGTTACATCCAAAAGTCGGAGTCGAGGGCTTCTGAGGCAGGCGGAAGGTGCCTGTTGCATCCAAAGATCGGGATGCTCGAGCCTCGTCTCCGTTATGCTGGAAGAGCCGCAGATCGAAATTGTGGTGCCCCGATCATCTTCCTTGGGCTTTGGAGAGCTCCTCCTCCTGCTAGAGTGGGTGTTGCCCATTCTGGTTGTGTTGAGAGCCTCCTTTTGTTGCGGATCGATTGTGGTGCTCTCCTCTTCCTTTGGAGAGCTCTTCCTCCCGCTAGGGTGGGGTTAATCGCCCGCCCTCGTTCTGCTCACTAAATGCTTCATTGGTCGAAGTGGAGCGCATATGCTGAGACTTCATGATGCGCATGACTGAGACGCTGAAGGGATGCACATAACTGAGCTGCTGAAGGGATGCGTCTGACTAAGACGCTGAAGAGATGCGCCTGACTGAGACGCTGAAGAGATGCGCCTGACTGAGACGCTGAAGAGATGCGCCTGGCTGAGACGCTGAAGAGATGCGCCTGGCTGAGAGAGCATAGCGGTTGCTGCGCCTAACTGTAGACTTAGGGTCTTTCTTTGTAGTTGTAAAGCCCTTTTTAGACATGTAATAGACTTTTGTATAAAATAAAAATTTTTCTTTTGATGTCTATGCTTTTGCTGTTTGCTGTGCCAAGTACTTCATCTGAGCTCCCTGGCGCGTGTAATGTTAGGCGCATATGATTTCTGGTCCTGAAATTCTATGCTTCTACACTCTCGAATTCTTGTCACTCCAAAACTCCTTTGTTCTTGGTTTGTTGCTCTGGGCAGAGCTAAGTCAGGGTCAATCTCCCCGAGTTATGTGCGACGACGGGATACCGGTAGAGCGGAGGTTTTACCACTAGGAGCATCCGAAAAAGTCTGCACATAGACCCGGATTAACTCTTAGGGCAGTGCTTCGTGCGCGACTTCCCCGAAGGCCGGTAACTTTAACTTCTTTTATTTTGTTTGCAGATTATTGGAGGAGAAGTGCAATATTTTTCTAACAATCTAAGAGTTAATCCCATATGATTATTTTTACATATTTTGGCCTTAAAGTATGTGTTTTAGAATTATGTGAAATATTTAAAAATAATTTTTCTAACTATTTTTTTTTTAAAAAATTTAGTGCTCTCTATCTGGCAAATAATTGTTGTTTATCTTTTTGCTATTATTTTTGTCAAATCAGTTAAAATAGCTTAATGCAATAATCTATGACATCTTTTCTTGTATAATATTGCAAGTTCATGTAAAACTTCACTTCGACATTTTTTTTGTTGTTGCTAATATTGCAAAGATGGCATCTTCTCCATAGTCTGAGTTATGCTACTAGTTTTTCTCTTTGCATAGTTTCACATTTTCATCCTCCAAAACACTTGGATGTATTATATATTTTTGAGATAAATATTAATGATTTGATCTCTTAACCAACATCATCATTCTAGAGTTTTATTGTAGCCTCTATGAATTGGAATATAGATTTAGAATGTTACTTCAATAGATTTGATGGTTGACTTCATGATTGTATCAGATTAGCTACGCTAAAATGTAGAGTTCTAGTATGATTATTTGTTCTAGAATTTTACTGTATTTTTATGACATGATTATCGTTATTTTTCTTTGACTTTAATTTTGGATCAACGATTATTGAAGTATGCAATATATAGTTGGTGTCAGGATATAGCACATGAAGCTTGTGTCTTGTACTCTTCCAATTATGTTGATAGAATCTCCGAATCAAAGTGAGGTGTAAATATATATATAAAATTTAAAGACAAGAATCGTAGTTCCGGAAAGAAAAAAAAAGGCAATAAGTTCCACTTGGTACACATTTTTTTTCTCTGGATACTAGTTTCCTCTCAATAGTACCTATGTCAACATATGTATTCTTTCGTGAGTACGGATATGGACACGGAGATAGAAACAATACCGATATGTACCTCATTTTGATGTGTCCTTGCAACATACGGACTGAGTAGAGTTGTAGTTGCCTTATTATTTTATTTTTTATTATGAAAATATTCATGAAAATATTGTTAAATTATTTTACTGTTAAAATCCATAGTAAAATTGTAGTATTTGTTAAAAGGTATATTATAAGTGTTAAAATCAGTTATTCTTATACCAATAATTTCATTATTAAAATGTGTTTATATTCTAGAGGACAATTGTCTCTGAGAAGGAATTGTTGTATTTTTTTTTAACATGACATTAGATAATTTTACAAAATAGTTGTACTCTAGTGAATTTGGATGAACCTATGTGGATATTAGTACAATACTAATGTTATTATCTTATTCTAGAACATTAGTATGATACTAAAATGGCCAATGATCTACGACCTAGTTCACTATAAATCACGCCTCTTATGATCTTTTATTGTAAGACAATAAGTCATTATCTATTCCTAGACATGATTTGTATTTAAACTTAAAGATTTGGTAACTGAAATCAATGAGATGTTTTATTAGACAACATGTTTATTACATACAACAACATTGTAGTGCATAGTTGAAAAATAAGACCTTTATAATTCATATCTTTTTTTTGTTCTCTTTCTCCAATGGGTACTCATCAAATACAACATTGTATAATACAGTTTGTTGGCATATTATATATATTACTATTATGCATGGATGAAAGATGTGTTTTCTGTTGGAAACATATCTGTCCAAATAGAAATGCGCACTACACAACACAACTATGTTCTTCCAAATTGTATTAGTAGTTAAAGAATATGAAGATTGAAATTGTTCATTTCATAGTAAATCATTTACCATGTCGTCTTATAAGCTTTGCTTATTTTTATTTTCAATACTGTTGATGTCTTTTTTTTTAAAGATCAACCGAGATAACTAATAAAATATTTATTTATTTTTTAGAAGAACAATGTTTGTCATGATATTTGATTCATTATAATTCTATAGAAGCTCAAGTATTTATAGTCTTTAAAGCACTTTAATGTTGTGCACATATAATGTACGTTAGTCAATTTTTATCTCTTGAATCCTTTGGATTCTTTAAACGGACGTAACGTTTTCAATTGAATTCTCCATTTATTTGGGCATTCAATGGTTTAAATTTAATAACCATGAATTCATCTTTATGTTCGAATACAAGCATGTCATTGTGGAGTCTTACATTTGTAAGATAGTATAGTCTCTTATATTGTTGTAAGACCCACATAATCTTGGATATGACACTTCTAATGCATTTTCAAGGATACCAACAACTCATGATGATCTCATAATTTTACATTTATGTTACTTTTAAAGAAATAAATATACAAGATCTAAATTTTGAGTTAAATTATTTCATAAAATGTTGTCTTCCTTAGCATTTACATCTTTCATCCTCGCATCAAAGGTGTAGCATACGGATCGTACGTAAATATTTATAGATTATTGCTTTTGTCAGAGACTCAGACGTATGCTTTGTTATATTTTTACTTGCCTAAAACTAATAATTTTCTCTTTAGATAATTATTTGATAAACTTATTTTAGTCTATAGAAATTTTACATAATTGTATATGCTAGCTCATATAGTTTCAGTTGTTGTAAAGGTCCTTAACATGATCAACCATTGCTTCCCATTAACTAATGTCATTGAATCATTGAACACTATTCAAGTATTTTTCGTTAATTAGTTTTTGTCATGTGTTACATGAATTATGCTCACTCCATTGGACATTAGTCCAATTTTTTTTTCATATTGATAATTATTCCACAAGTATATTTTTGGAGCTTTAATCAGAATAAACTAGTTGTGCACTGTTTCATTTATACTAATATACAAACTTCAATTTTTTGAAGACGTAATCATTAGAAATATTTTAAATATTTAGGAAATAAGAGACATGTTAACAGTGACAATAATACAAATTATTTTTGTACTTTTACTCTTAACATGATATTTATAATATCTCTTTAAGCCAGAAGCATCAGAGATTGTGACTTGATTAGGAAAAGAGCAAACATGCTAAATGTGAAGGTATATAAAATAAAAGTTCTTTGCTCTATCTTTCTGAATGTGTTGTTTTGTAAATCTTATTTTCCAAAGTCTTGGATACTAATGATTATTTAGTGAGAATAATGGAACTACTTAAAATGATATACAAAATCATATTTCTTTTGAAGTGTTATTACTAAGATAAAAATCAAGAAGACAATGGGCTCCGATCAATTGAAAAGGTAATTTTTATATGTACAACCTACATTTTGTAATCATTCTTTATTCCTAAATTTATTTGGAGAAATATATTGTTGAAATATGAGCCAATCTTATTGGTTTATATATATATGGTTCTATATATTGTTGTACTAAAGTGATATTTTTCGCATGTTAGTTTTGCATGTTTGAATCTTATCGATTATATTATCATGATATTAGAATTTCTAATCAGACAAAGAAATCACAACATTGTTCTATCACAATACTTAGAATATGTTAGACAAACATTGGTTTGCATATAATCCGTGACGTTATAATTTCTTTGACACATTCAAACAATTTAGTCACAAGAAAATAGTTAGTGAAATTGCAAATTCCTTTAAATTTGAAGTTTTAAAAGTTGAGATTATTTTGGGTACAAGCCGAAAGGGTCCTTCTGTCAACCGGGCGTAAATAGCCCTAAGCGACACGGTACAAAATCGTCCCCCTGTGGACCTCCGCTAGCTGGGAACCGGCCCCTACAGCTAACCCAAGTTAATCAACACTTGATAAACTAAATATTTTTTAAGGTTGATTAGCAAAATTACTTAAACTATTATTCTAGTACTTTAAACTGTCATTTTTTGGACCCGTTTGGACCCGCGGGTCGGTCCGGTTCGGACCTGTTTCAAACGGGTCGAGTCTGTTCCGGTTCCAATATTTTTTGGATCCGTCCCGCCCCGCCAATTAACGGATCCGGTTCGGGTCCACAAAATTTGGGCCCGGCCCGACTCGTGCCCACCCCTATTATACACCCATAAGCTAATATCAAGTTCAAGCAAGATTAACTATTCCTGGTCCCAAAAATGATTTAACCCAGCCAATATTGATCTTTCAAAGGCATCTTTCTGACAGGCCCCATAAGAAAAACTGACTTGATGGTAGCCTGTCAGTGTACAATAACTGGGCAGGTTCTATTTGTAAATCTCAACAAAGTTGGCCCATTAATAAATTTCCAGCCACAGTTGGTTGTGGACCTCCGGTCTACATGGATATCAGGTTATGTCATTGTAGGTAAATAGTCCCTGTTATATTTCATACACCGCAGGTGGGAATTTCCATCAATGGTTGCGGATGACTGTTGTGTGTCAAAACAATAACCAACCCGACCCTATGTGCATGGCACCAAGTCTTGGACATATGGAATCTATGTTGAACGGACACAAATACGACTCGATACAGAATGGACACAGCGACATGGAAACAACACCTGTTTTGGTGGTATCCTAGTGTATTTTGGAGTCTCGAGGTTGTGTCCAATACATGTCGCATACGTGTCCTAGACAATACAACCCACATTTTTGGAGTGTCTGTGCTTCCTAGCGTGGCATCCATCTGTAACCGCCAGTTGCTTCCTCACATACTAAAACAAGTAGAAATATATAACATACAAACTGTAAAGCAGTGATGTCGGAGAGTAACTCATACTATTATTTAGCCAATAATTCATCAAGTTAATTCAATATCCATAAATGAAGCAGTTCACATATGACCTAAAAGATGACACTCTCTGATGAAACAATTGTTATTACCGTAATTAGTATCACAGTTGTTTGTTATCTTTAAGGCCCTCTCTGAGTACTATCCTAACCACTGTAAACATGTAGACCCTCCTCAAGCACCTCTTGATTATCCATGATAATATTCCTTCAAGAACCCTCCCCCTACCCCCCCCCCCCAAAAAAAAAGGGTAAATTAAGCTCATTCGATGTTGCTCAGGCAAAAAGAGAAGGAAATGACCAACTTGGGGATTTTTATTCCTAAACCAGTAAATTTAGCATAGTTCGTAATATCGGCCGATACCAATACGGTTTGCCATGTCCTGATAGGATAGGATACCGACTGATAGTGGCCGATACCGACATTGGGGTCTCTTTTCCGGTCAATTCGGCAACAAAAATTGAACGAAAAAGACCAATCAACAAGGGTGTAAAAGCATAGAAAGGTTATAAAAGCATGTAAAAGAAGAAAACTTAACTATCGTATGTAAATCAATTGGTAAGGGTAACTACTATTTCATTCTATTTTAAAACTACTAAGAAACAATACTGAAAATATTAAAATTATGTCTAAATGTATAAAATACATTTTCTAAAATGTTAATAATTTATTGATAATTATTTGCTTTCCGATACCAAAAAATCTGATACTCCGATCCGAAACCTCTGATACTGCCGATATCGTCGATCCCAATACTCATAGGAATGGTCCGATACCGATTCTGATACTTTGAACACCTAGGCAGCAAAGTGGAAGAAGAGAAGGGAATAAGGAGAAAAGAGAATGAAATATTGGTATCAGAGTTTTGCGGTTGTAAATTTTCACCGAGGTGTTCTCTGATTTCTTGGATTTATTTCCGTTGTGCCCAAACATATTGGTATCAGAGTTTTGGAATTCTAGCAAGATATCCGACAAAGTTCTCAGATAAAGTTAATTGTGTAGATTCTTGATATGGCTCCGTCAAGCATGGTTGGAAAGCATGAAATTGAGAAGTTCAATGGAAAGAATAATTTTGGCTTGTGGAAAAGTCAGATGAATGATGTTCTCATATCTTAAATGCTTCACAAGACTTTATGTCACGCCCCAGTACCGAAATACTGAGACAGACTAGGCCAGCTACTCCATATGAGGTATATAAACGTCATACGGCGATCGTGACTGTCAAGAGACAAGGGGGGTGCATGCTACAATCAGGTCTCCTATGGTCCCACAGAGCATCTATGTCTCAATCAATCAAAACAAGAAGCAGTAAATAATGATCATATAAGACAAAGTAGTAAGGCGTCCCCGACGCTTCATCAAAATGATTCATGAGCCTAGCTATACAAAATGATCAGCTAGTACCGAGAGTCAATAGTACATAACTATAGTCAGCTGTAGTCTGATTTAATTACAATTATGTAAAGGAAACTAATGTCCAGAACTGCCGGCTAAACAAGTGCCAGTGGCTAAACGCCAAGTACAAAATAGAAGATATCAGAGCAGTGAAGAAGAAACCCACTCATGGTCCCTGGCGCCCATACTCCTGGTGTGCAACATTGTTCGGATAGAAAGCTGGATCCTCTGGAGTTGCTACGAGATCTGGCCAAACAAAACCAGCAGGGTCAGGCCCCGAATAGCAAGTACCACAAGGGAGCACAAAAGAGTGAGATAAAAACCCAAGCATAATAATAAGACCTGATTCACGAGTTATAGGCTTATACCATATCATCGAGACAATACGACACCCTTACAACCAAACAAGGACAAACGGTGCCAATATCATGCCGAGATAAGATATATCCTATAACCATGGGCAGGTGAAGGGCTTCTGATTCGCGACTTCGGTCCATAGCCTATCGCAGCACAATAGCCCAACCCAACAACCAAACAAGGACATGGGTTGGACCATGCACTACGATAGTCCTTGTTCCTCAATTGCCAACAAAAGATAACATATCACAAACAAGTCGGCTTACAAGCGGCCAATCAAATTCTACGGCTTTCTACGATTTGCCTGGGTTATCCCAGTAATACATATATAGGAATCCTCAGATCGTGTCAACCCAGTAAGGCTAGCCAAACTATATAATATACATATACACATAGCACTTTGATTATGCACCGGTCTCCCGTAAGGCCACCGTGCTAAAACATTTAACACATAGCACGTAGGAGTCGGATATAGTCATCCACTATAGGCGGATGAAACTGTATCCGTGGTGGCCAACCCGACACGCCAGGGCTGGACCTAGGGTGGCTAGTATGGCACGATCTCGGGATTCCGTTCCCACCCAATGCATCTACCAAATTAAGTTGCTTAGATTAACCCTATCTTGATAATGAAATTATATGTCGTGGTCACATGGTCATTCTCCTATATGTCGTACCATAGTACGTGTACCCTAAGTATGAATCCACATCGGCTCAATCTAGATCCATGCTTAGTGTAATACATCAAACAACAATCATTATACCACGACACTATTACTGACCAATTACCATGACTGTACTGGAAGGTACACATGTATTGACATATAACACGAATGATCACTTAGCATGTAGAGTCACACCTCAGTGCACTTATTAAATAACACATCAGTGCATACTAATATTGCATCTCAATACACACTTAGAATAGGTACCAGCACGTATACAGGTAATCAGGTCAGGAACATGGTCAAGTCAGGAAGTCATACGGACCCCTCGTGACATAAAAGTCACATGCGAATTCAGGTTAAAGTGAGACGTGAAGATCCTTGAAGCCAATACAAAGATCTACAACTTTCATCTTGGGAGTTGGGAGAAATTCTGGCCACAAATCAGTCAAATAGGGCATAAAATAGCCAAAATAGGCACTATGCGGCACTATTCAAGCCATGCGGCACTATTCATCCTGCAGTACTATTCATCTTATGCGGCTGCGGCACTATTCACTCCTGCGGCACTATTCATCTCATGCGGCTGCGATACTATTCATTCCTACGGTACTATTCATCTTATGCGGCTGCGGTACTATTCATTCCTGCGGCACTATTCATCTCATGCGGCTGCGGTACTATTCATTCTATGCGGTTGCGGTACTATTCATTCCTGCGACTGCGGTACTATTCATTCCTGTGACACTATTCATCTCATGCAGCTGCGGTACTATTCATCTCATGCGGTTGTGGTACTATTCATTTCATGCGGCTGCGGTACTATTCATTCCTGCGGCACTATTCATCTCATGCGGCTGCGGTACTATTCATTCCTGCGGCACTATTCATCTCATGCGGCTGCAGCACTATTCATCTCATGCGGCTGCGGCTCTATTCATTCCTGCGGCTGCGATACTATTCATGCGGCACTATTCATCATCCCTGCCAAAACCAGGGCAGATGACATAGAAAATGTCCAAATATTGTTTTGGCCATAACTTCCTCAAAACAAGTCGAAATCTAACTTTTCAAAGGTCAAAATTGGATAGAATTGAATTCCCTACAACATTGGACCATTAGTTTTTGAAAAAACAAATTTGATAGATCAAAACCATAAAAATCCATAGAACCCTAGTTTTAGAAACTTAGATCTACACAAAACTAGCCATTAAAATCAAAAACTCTAAGAACTAAACTTGTAGAGAATGAAGAGAATAACAATATAGACAAATTATATCAAAGAAAACAATCAAGAAATGAAAAATGCAAGAATCTCTCCATTTGGTACAAGATGTATTTGTCTAAATGTTGTTTGAGCAAAATAAATGAAAGAGTGAATGAGGAGAGAGAGTGTGGAAGAGAATATATATAGGGGTTGGCTTAAGAAAACCCTAAGTCCTAAACATGCTCTAACCATGTGACTAATGACATGTTAATTGTTACATGATACAACTAATTAATTTAATTAAATAAAATTCTAACCACAACACGGTTCAGAAATTTTATCATCGAAATAGTGAACCACGCCTACAACCAAACAAGGACAAGGGGTGGCACACTAATCTACGACGAGATACTGTTCCATGCCATGGCCAGTTACAAATATATGATACATACAATCAAGATACAGGTGCCAGATACCATATACATAAAAAATCAAAAAATTACGTATTCCGGAAATGGGGAGTGACACTTTATGGCAAAAATCCAAGAAGTCCGCTGACATGACCAATAATGATTGGGATGACATGGATCTCGAAGCATGTGATGCTATTCGCCTGTGTTTGGAAAGGGATGTCGTGTACTCTGTGAATGACACAACCACCGTCGTTGGACTCTTGTTGAAGTTGGAATCACTCTACATGACGAAGACTCTTACAAACCGACTTTATAAGTTAAAGTCGCTCTATAGACTAGTGATGGTGGAAGGTAGATCAATTCAAGATCATATCTCAAAATTCAATCGAATTATTTCTGACTTGAAGAATGTTGACATACATGAAGATAATGATCATTTGGCGCTAATCATATTATTTTCTTTGTCTGAATCTTATAATAATCTTATTCAAACATTACTATACGAAAATGACTTAATTTTCGTAAAAGATGCCTCGAGTGCCTTATTGTCTAATGAGGGGCGGAGGTTAGCTTTTAATGGCCAAAACGGTGGAGACAAACCCAAGGTTTAACGGCAAGAGGGAGGACAAACGATAGAACATCTTCTAGCAGAAGGTCAAAATCCAAGTCTAGGACACCTATTGAGAAGGTGAAGTGTTTCAACTGTAATAAGAAAGGACATTATGCAAATAAGTGTCCTCGTCTAAAGAAGAATAAGACAAAGAGAAGGTGATGAAACAAATTGTGCTTCAGAAGTCGACAGTGACGGGATCTGTTTTTTGGTGGCACATGACAACATGAGTAATCGTTGGATTCTCGATTTTGTATGCTCGTACCATGTGTCTAAAGGGAGAGTGATTTTCTTTCTACAAGGCGATAGATTATGGTTCTATGTTGATGGACAACAACAACGCATGTCGAGCTGTTGGAATTGGGCCTATTAAGGTGAAGATGCATGATGGAATTGTGCGGACTTTGACCAATGTCAGACATGTTTTTAACCTCAAGAAAAATCTTATTTCTCTTGGTAAGCTGGACTCGAATGGTAACAAGTTCGTTGTCGATAGTGGAGTCTTGCGGATTGTTCGTGGTTATTTGGTGGTGATGAAAGGTCACCGACAGGATAACCTTTATATATATCTTATTGGAAAACACTGAGACTGAAACTTTAGTCGTCACTACATCTGATTCATCTGATAGCACGCGTCTTTGGCAAATGCGGCTTGGACATATGAGTGAAAAATGCATGTCTTTACTGAGCAAGCAGGGGTTACTAAAAGAACTTGAAGCAACCAAGTATGAATTTCTGTGATCATTGTGCTTATGACAAGCAACACAGGGTGAACTTTAGAACAAGCAAGCAAAAGACAAGTGGTATTCTCGACTATGTGCATACAGATATATGGAGACCTAGCATGATTCCTTCCAAAAAGAGAGCAAGGTACTATGTTACTTTTATTGATGATTATACACGTTAGATTGGTTGTATTTCATCAAAAACAAGGGTCAAGTGTTTGAAAAGTTCAAGTAGTAAAAAGCAATAGTGGAGAACATAATGGGAAGAAAGGTAAAGACATTGAGGTATGATAATGGTATTGAATACACCTATGAACATTTTAAAGATTTATGTGCTCAAGAAAGTATCATGCGACATTGGACTGCCAGTTTCACGTCGCAGCAGAATGGGTTAGCAGAGAGCATGAACCGAACCTTGCTTGAGAAAGCAAGATGTATTATCTATAATGCCGGTTTAGACAAGGAATGGTGGGCTAATGCTATACACAGCACGATACTTTGTTAACATATCACCAACTCTGACTATAGACTATACGACTCCATATGAGAAGATGATCGAAAAACCAACAGATTGCAGCACTTTGCGCGTGTTTGGATGCAAAGCTTACTACCATGTCAATGAGCGTGAGTTGGATCTGAGAGCCGAGAAAGCTATTTTCTTGGGGTATGCACAATGAGTGAAGGTATACCGTCTGTACTGCCTAGAGGATAAAAAGTTCTTGATTAGCAGGGATGTCACATTCGAGAGTCTTCAGTATTGGCTTCAAGCAAAAAAAGTGAGTCCGATTAGGATGGTGGCGTATCTAGCAAATCACAAACTATTGAGATTAAGTCGTCTGAGGATGCATCAGATGAGGTAGAGGATTCTGAAGATCTTCATCAAGTCCCACAAAAACAACTATCAGAGGAAGAGTAGCACCAGTAGCAAGATTCCTTGGCCACCACTAGGCCAAGGAGACCGGTCAAGCCAGTGCACATGTATGAATTTGATGAACCGATGAAGCACTATGGACAGTTGAATATGGTAGCATATGCACTGCCAATAGAGGATGAGAGTATCACCTTCAGACGGGCTGTCAAAGATACTAGCAGCAAGAACTAGATGGTCGCTACGCAAAAAGAGATTGAGTTTCTCCAAAAAAACTGTACATGGGATTTGGTTCCACTACCCAATGGCAAGCGAGCTATAGGCTGCAAGAGGGTGTACAAGAAGAATGAAGCTTCTCCAGAGTCAGGTGGAGAAGTGTTGCTTGAGAGTCCTTAGGGGCGAGATTGACGAGTGGTTGATTTGGTGAAACCGTGCGATGGAGAAGTGTGTCGGCTCGATTTTGTGGTAAAACCTTGCGAGGTGGAGATATGAAGATAAATGTCCAAAAATAGGTCCATAACCATTTTTGACTTTGACCATATATTTGATTGGATTTACATATATTGGTTTTTCATATATGTGATATCTCCATATATATAGATTTCTAATATATTGTGAGCCTACATGAGATTGGATTTCCATATATAGGCACATGACATGCTATATAAAGGGGTCTAAGGTTCTCCTTTAGATATCTCATTGTGCTCAATGAAAGTTGATGAATAAGCTAAATACAAAAGTTTGAGATCTCATTGTGCTCAATGAAAGTTGTTGAATAAGTTCAACATAAGAGAGCTAAAGTTGTTTAATAAGTTCAACACAAAAGTTTTAGAGTTTTGTTTTCTTTTTTATCTTTGTGGTAGAGAATTCTTGAGAGCAAGAAAGAGAAGTGTTGAGAGAGCTATTGTACTCATTTTCTTCTTCATAGTGGAACTGAATCACCATCGTCCGTGGAAGTAGGCATCTTGGCCGAACCACGTAAATTTTTGACTTTGTAGTTGTAAATTTTTTCTGAGATGTTCTCTGATTTCTTGCATTTATTTCCGTTGTGCCCCAACAGAAGCTAACATGTGAAGAACAAAAATAGAACGTAAATTTTTGTCTTTGCGGTTGTGAATTTTTTATGAGATGTTCTCTGATTTCTTGGATTTATTTTCGTTGTGCCCCCAACAGAAGCTAACATGTGAAGAACAAAAATAGAAATTGTCAATATGCCAGATAATAAATTGTTCAATAGGCAGTAAAGCCCAATGGATTATTAATTTTACTTTTCCACAATTCTACTAGCCACGACAAAGATTTGGCTGATGTGGCCAGTGGTGTAAGCACTACTTGCACAATATTCAGAATACCATAATGATTGGCAGCATACATTGTCCCGTGCCAAATATAGTTCATTTCTGATAGATTTAAGCAACATTTTGTCTTTGGACACACGACTTCTAGAGTTTAGCCTATGTATCATGTGTTGCTTTGTACTGGTGAACTGTTCTTCAAATCTGTGAGTCGTAAATCCGAGGAGACATGACATGACCAATGAGTTTGTTGACATCATAACTCGGGTTAGCATCTTTGCATGTTCTTTCCATCAAATAAGTAGTTTGCAGTATCGGTCGATACCGATTCGATACAGCCGATATTCAATACTGACCGATACCGACATTTGGGATCTCTTTTTCGTCAATTCGGTCAATTCGGCAAAGAAAATTGAACAAAAAAGACCAATCAACAAAAGTGTAAAGGAATAGAAATGTTACAAAAGCATGTAAAAGAAGAAAACTTACCTATCGTATGTAAATCAATTGGTAAGGGTGATTACTATTTCATTTAATTTCAAAACTACTAAGAAACAACACCAAAAATATTAAAATTATACCTAAATGTATAAAATATTCTAAAATATTAATAGTTTATTAATAATTATTTGCTCTTCGATACCAAAAAATCCGATACTCCGATCCGAAACCTCCGATAGTGCCGATACCGCTGATCCTGATACTCATAGAAATGGTCCGATACCGATTCCGATTCCGATTCCGATTCCGATACCGATACCGATACCGATACTTCGAACCTGTGAAATAACTCTTCTTAACACAACCAGCAACTTACGTGCTCATTAAGCTTCATGGAATGATCTAAACATTCGGATGTCAATGAAAACCACCTCCAATAGACCAAGGTTCATAATATCGATACCGGAATCCGTTTCGGGACACATCTTGTGAGTATCGGTATCGATGGATTTCGGAGTTCTTTGTTTACTAGGTTAAAATTAATAATTATCTTTACTAAATAACTAGAAAATATTGTTGGAGTGGGTGGGGTTCCCAACCTATGTGGAGAAGACCCCGGAGTGCGACGAGCGCCGTCCGATGTCGGAGAAGCTCGGGAAGTAGGCGACGAAGTTGCTGCTGTTGCTGCTGGAGCTGCTGGAAGCAGGGGATCCGAGTTCGGCCCGAACTCGGTCCCAGGCCGAGTTCTGGCCGAACTCGGTCTGGCGCTTCCAGAATGTTGGCGTGAGGTTCTGTTTGCTCGACACAGAGTTCTGGCCGAACTCTGTGTCGTCGGGGGCTGAAGCGGATTTTAGGATGAGTTTTCATCATTGGATCTAATCCAACGGTCCAGGTTTGCTGCGGGATTAGGGAGTTATATTGGGTTTTCTCAACCCTAATTCATAAAGCATCATTATCGCAAGGAACACAAGTTTGAGAGAGAAGGAGGCAAGAGTGCCATTACAACTTCGGAGAAGAAGACGGAGGATTGAAGGTCGCCATTCGAAGGAGATCGTGTTCGGGTAATCTCTACTCGTCGTTCTCGCTCTTCGTAGCCTTGTAATCATTGTTCTTATCTCTGAGTGTTGTGGGGATCCGATTTGGATCGGGAGGAGTTTGTAGAGGGTGTAATTCTTCTATTCCATTAGTGGAGGCTTCTCAGGGTTGGACTCCGATCGTCCCGTGGTTTTTCCCGCAAGGGTTTTCTACGTCAAAAATTCTCTGTGTCTGCGTGGATTGTTTTGTGTGTTTGTTTTTTGGGTTCGTGCGTTGTATTGCTCGGTCCTCTCGCAGGTACTCTCCGGTTTGGGGAAAGATTTCCGCGTTTCTTTTCCAACAGAGTGGTATCAGAGCTTTGGGTTCAAAGGGTGTCAGGAGTTGACAGAGGAACCAGAGAGGAGAGATGGACGCGAAGCCGGTGCGCATGGTGAATCTAAACGGCACAAACTATCATTATTGGCGGAGCAAGATGAAGGATTTGCTGTTCGTCAAGAAGCTGTATCTGCCCGTATTTGCATCCGAGAGGTCCAGTGATAAATCCGAGGAGGACTGGACATTCGAGCACATACAGGTGTGTGGGTACATAAGGCAGTTTGTTGACGAGAACGTGTACAATCACGTTGCCAATATTGAGCACGCGAAGACGTTGTGGGATAAGCTGGAATTCTTGTATGCGAAGAAGACCGGGGTAAACAAGTTGTTCCTGATCCGAACGATGATGGGTCTGCGGTACAAGGATGGGGCGTCTATTTTGGATCACTTGAGTGAGTTCCAGGGCGTGGTTGACCAGCTATCTTCTATGGGAGTCAAGTTCGACGACGAAGTTCAGGGACTGTGGCTGCTGTGTACTTTGCCAGACTCGTGGGAGACCGTACGAGTATCTATGATCGCTTCTGCTCCAGAGGGCGTGGTCAGTCTGGAGTTTGCCAAGAGCGGGGTATTGAATGAAGAGATGTGGAGACGTTCTCAGGGCACTTCATCCACATCCCACCACTCAGAGGCACTTGTTTCAGAGAGCCGCGGAAGGGGCAAAAGCAGGGGTCCAGGTGGTGGCAGAGACAAGAGCAGGGGGAAGTCCAAGGGTCGTTACGAGGACTCAGAGTGTTACCATTGCGGTAAGAAGGGCCATATCAAGCGGAATTGTTTCGCTTGGAAGAGAGAGAAGAAGGGCGACAAGGGGAAGCAAGAAGAGAACACTACAGCGGCGGCCTCGGTGCATGGAGGCGATGTGATCGTCGTAGGTGATGAGGTCATTACTAACCTCGCCTGCGATGACAATTCTTGGCTGGTGGACTCAGGGGCTTCAGCACATGTATCTCACAATAGGGCACTGTTTGCCACTTACACGACAGGCGACTGTGGCGTGTTGAAGATGGGCAACGAAGATGTGTCGAAGGCGGTTGCCGTTGGAGATGTGCATTTGAGAACGAAGACGGGTGCGGTTCTTGTTCTCAAGGATGTTCGTCATGTCCCTGATATCCGTTTCAACCTGGTGTCGGTTGGAAGGTTGGATGACGAGGGATTCTTCAGTCTCTTCGGGAATAGTCAGTGGAAGCTTTCCAGAGGTTCGATGGTGATTGCCAGAGGAAGCAAGAAGTCCGGTCTCTACTATATGGAGGGGAGCGCAGAGGGGGCACAGGAGGTGAACGCAGTCAGTGATGCGTCTACCGAGTTGTGGCACAGGCGGCTCGGCCATATCAGCGAGAAGGGGATGAGCCACTTGGTGAACATGAAGGTGATTCCGGGGCTCAGGTCTACAAAGTTGGAGAAGTGCACGCACTGTTTAGCTGGGAAGCAAAATAGGGTGTCTTTCCAAAGTCACCCAAGTTCGAGGAAGCCGGCGTTGCTCGAGTTGATTCACTCGGATGTCTGCGGTCCTATGAAGGTAAAATCTCTTGGTGGTGCTTCTTACTTTGTGACTTTTATTGATGACTGTTCCAGGAAGGTTTGGGTCTATGCCTTAAAGACGAAGGATCAGGTACTGCCTACTTTCAAGGAGTTTCAGGCCTCTGTTGAAAGGGAGACGGGTAAGAAGTTGTTGTGTGTTCGGTCCGACAATGGCGGCGAATACATCGGTCCCTTTGATGCGTATTGCAGAGAGCAAGGGATACGACACCAGAAGACTCCGCCAAAGACACCTCAGCTCAATGGTGTAGCGGAGCGCATGAACAGGACACTGATGGAGAGGGTGCGGTGTTTGCTGTCAGAAGCAAACTTGCCGGGCAGTTATTGGGGTGAGGCTCTTCTCACAGCTGCTTATATTATTAATTTGTCTCCTAGTGCTCCTTTGCAGGGTGATGTGCCTGACAAAGTATGGTACGGCAAAGAGCCGTCATACAGTCACCTGCGGGCGTTTGGTTGTAAAGCCTTCGTGCATGTACCGAAGGACGAGAGGACCAAACTTGAGCCGAAGACGAGGCGATGCGTCTTTGTCGTCTATGGTCGGGATGAGTTTGGCTATAGACTCTACGACCCAGTGGAAGGAAAGCTCTACAGAAGCAGGGACGTGGTGTTCATCGAGGATCAGACCATGACCAACACTCAGGATTCCAAGACGCCTTCTGAGGCTGAGAAATTGCCTGAGTTAGAGTCATTTCGCTTCGAGCAGTTTCCAGAGGACATCGCAGAGGATCCAGTTATGGGGGAGCCGGTACATGGAGTTGCTCCCAACCTTGATCATCAGCCTGATGATGGTGGTCAGGGTGTCCCTCAGGAGGATGAGCATGCCGGAAAGGTAGTTCCTGAAGGGGCGGAGGCTGTCGGTATACAGCCAACACCAGTGGCTCCACTGAGAAGGAGTGACAGGGATTGTCGACCATCTACGAGATACTCACTGGATGAGTATGTGCTATTGACTGATGGGGGGGGAGCTCGAAAGTTTCGCAGAGGCTATGAAAGGCGAACACAGGCAGGAGTGGATGGTGGCTATGCAGGAGGAGATGAGTTCCTTGCACACCAATTCCACTTATGATCTGGTGCGGTTGCCAAAGGGCAAGAAGGCTTTGAAGAATCGATGGGTGTTCAGAGTGAAGCAGACGGATGATGCTATTCGCCCTCGATACAAAGCGAGGCTGGTAGTCAAAGGCTACGGTCAGCGGAAAGGCGTGGATTATGATGAGATCTTTTCGCCTGTCGTCAAGCATTCGTCTATTCGGGTGGTGCTAGCATTAGCAGCCAGTTTCGACTTAGAGGTCGAGCAGATGGACGTGAAGACGGCATTCCTCCACGATGATCTTGAGGAGGAGTTGTACATGGAGCAGCCAGAGGGATTCTGTGAGAAGGGCAAGTCACATTTGGTCTGCCGGTTGAGGAAGAGCTTGTATGGTCTGAAGCAGGCTCCGAGGCAGTGGTACAGGAAGTTCGAGTCGTTTATGGAGGAGCATGGTTATGTACGGACGACGTCGGATCATTGTGCATTTGTGAGGTATTTTACCGATGATGATTTCATCATTTTGTTGCTCTATGTTGATGATATGCTATTAGTGGGTCGAAATGCCACTAGGATAGCGGAGTTGAAGCGCCAACTGGACGCGGCCTTCTCTATGAAGCATTTGGGCGCAGCGAAGACTATTCTTGGGATGGAGATCAGCCGAGAGAGAGAGTCCAAGCTGCTACACTTGTCCCAAAAGAAGTACATTCACCGGGTACTTCAGCGTTTCGGGATGGACGGGTCGAAGAAAGTGAGTTCCCCCCTCGCGGCTCACTTTAAGCTCACTGAGGAACAGTGTCCATCTACCGAGGACGAAAAGGAAGATATGGAGCGGGTTCCATTTGCCTCAGCTGTGGGAAGCCTGATGTATGCTATGGTGTGTACGAGGCCAGATATTGCTCATGCAGTTGGTACGGTTAGCAGGTATCTTTCAAATCCTGGAATGGTACATTGGAGTGCGGTCAAGTAGATTCTACGTTATCTTCAGGGCACTGCTGGTTGGAGACTTTCCTTTGGTGGTGACGAGCCGAAGCTGGTTGGGTATACCGATGCTGATATGGCTGGAGATGTAGACACGAGGCGATCGACATCGGGCTACGTGATGATATTTGCGGGAGGAGCGGTATCGTGGCAGTCGCGGTTGCAGAAGTGTGTTGCCTTATCGACGACGGAGGCAGAGTACATTGCGGTGACGGAGGCTTGCAAGGAGCTGTTGTGGATGAAGAAGCTGCTGCAGGAAATGGGACTGAAGCAAGAGCAGTATACTTTGCTTTGCGACAGTCAGAGTGCGATCCACCTTGTGAAGAATCAGACGTTTCATAGCCGGTCCAAGCACATCGAGACCCGGTATCATTGGATACGGGATTTGGTTGAGAAGAAGGACGCGGAGCTAGAGAAGGTGCATACAGATGACAACGAAGCTGATATGTTCACGAAGATTCTACCAAGGGGGAAGTTTGAGTACTGCAGGCAGGTCGTCGGGATGACGACATCCTCCCCATAGTTATGAAGGAGGAGATTTGTTGGAGTGGGTGGGGTTCCCAACCTATGTGGAGAAGACCCCGGAGTGCGACGAGCGCCGTCCGATGTCGGAGAAGCTCGGGAAGTAGGCGACGAAGTTGCTGCTGTTGCTGCTGGAGCTGCTGGAAGCAGGGTGTCACGCCCCGATCCCGCAGAGTCCCTTTCGTCCTCGCTTCGGGCTCTTTTGGGACCGTTCGTCCTCGCTAAGGCGTGATGCCGTGCAAGCCTAAGTTGCGCTTGCACAAGGCCAAGACCTGAAACAAGACAAGATAGACAAGTTTGACAATACGCAGCGGAACGTATCGCAGATAATTGAAGCAGCAGCGGACATATTTCAGAATACAAGTATTGAACACAATGGTAACAAGAACATTTCTCTTTATTGATTTCATTTGAACAGATTACAAGCTCTCAATTCTCTCTGGTACAATGTTACATTCTCTCAGAACTTTACAGATTACAATGATCCCGTTCCCATACATTACATCCTTTTATATACAAAACTAAACTCTTGTACAGATGTCATCTCTTGGCATCTCTTCTGATTTCTGGCTCCTGAGGATGAGGCACGGGCTATCGCTTCGGGCTATCCTTCTCGATGCATGGTGCACCTGCATGCAGACTGATGATGGGTCAGTATATCAGCATACTGGTGAATGTGTGAACAAAGAGCTACATTTGTCTGAAACGATCACTGTTCATTTAGTGAGAAAATGTTTCTTGTGATGTAATCTTGCTAGTTTTACCTAGATTCATTCCATGCATACAGAGTCAGTTTACATATCTTTTGAAAACACATCTTTGAAAAGCCACAGTTCATATTATTTCAAGCATACAAGGGACTATTCAATTCTAGCACGATGACTATTCTTTTCATGTGCAGTGCGCAGCGTGTTTCATGAGCATATTCATTTCATTAGGGACAACAACTTTAGCATTCTTTTCTCTTGTTCAAGACAAACTTAGGGTCAGATTACAAGCATGATATTACATCCTTTCTCTTAGTGGAACATAGCATTTCTTGGTAACAGATTAATCTCTGCAAGCATTTATATATCAAACTCAAGCAATACAGGTGTATCACTTTTTAGTGATTCTTACCATAGCCGACCGTCCATCCCTGCACAAGACAAGGATTAGCATAAACATTATAAAACCAATATTGTCATTCACTGTTCGTCTCTGCATCGTTAGCTTTAAGCAAAACATATGATAGACACATGCAGACCGATTGGCAGCTGTGACTCTCCGGTTCAGCTCTGCACCAATGCACACCTATCTATATGATGGTCCATGGGAAACCCATGATTAGCCGCTGTGACGCTCTTGTGTTCAACTCGTCGCTAAGGACACAGATAACGGCTACACTTTTAACATGGGTCCTTGCACCCAGTGTGCTCATAACCTCTCCTAGGTCGAGTGGTTCCAGGCGCCCCCAGATACCACCCGAGAGACAAATTTTACTCGTGTACGAGTTGTCCGGGACCATATGCATGCTCTAGCAGGATTCTATCAGATGAAACAGATTTCAGATCAGATGTACGACATGTTCTTTTCATGCCTTTGCAGATATACGACACGTTCAATTCGTGCCTTTCTTTTATTCAGGTCAACTTGTACAAGTCCGTCTGTACATGTCTATAATTCTCAGGCATACAAGCAGCAAGCAATGATCAAGCATTCAATTCGATTCATTTGTTTTCTCTTATCCTATCAAGCATGACAAGCATCATTTTAGTTCTTATTAGCAGGCAACGAGTCTTCTTATTAGCATGCTGATTATTTTTTTTCTTGTTCTTAGCATGGCATGGTTCTCTTTATCAAGGCAACATTCAAATCTTAGCGAGGCAACATGTGAATTCTCTTAAAGCATACTCAAGGATTTACCATCTTATTATTAACAAAAGCATTCAATCAAAAATTCAGATTCTTAAGGCGTAAGCGAATCAGCAAATGAGACTTTGTCCACTCACCCAGATTAATCGTCTTCTGTTGCAGAGCCAGCAATCCGATCTTTCTGTTTATCTAGTGCCTTCGCGGAGCGGGGCACTACATAATTACCCACCGAAAAGAAGTTTCGTCTTCGAAACTTAAAGAGAAACTTATGATATCCTTAGCAGCGATAGTCCTCATCCTTCGCCATCATCAATCCATGAAATCATAATTCAGATCATATCAAAACTCTTGTTCAATCAAGCATTTCAATCTAAATCAATCAAATCGGTAAAACATTGTCGGCATCATAAAAATATTTACGGACTTATTGTATGGAACGTTCATCTCATTATTGATATCGAGTAGGCAACAGAATTTCGACCAGAAGACATGTACAAATTCAATTGAATCAAAATTGGCCAGAGGATCGTGTTGCTCTGATACCATTATGTCACGCCCCGATCCTGCAGAGTCCCTTTCGTCCTCGCTTCGGGCTCTTTTGGGACCGTTCGTCCTCGCTAAGGCGTGATGCCGTGCAAGCCTAAGTTGCGCTTGCACAAGGCCAAAACCTGAAACAAGACAAGATAGACAAGTTTGACAATACGCAGCGGAACGTATCGCAGATAATTGAAGCAGCAGCGGACATATTTCAGAATACAAGTATTGAACACAATGGTAACAAGAACATTTCTCTTTATTGATTTCATTTGAACAGATTACAAGCTCTCAATTCTCTCTGATACAATGTTACATTCTCTCAGAACTTTACAGATTACAATGATCCCGTTCCCATACATTACATCCTTTTATATACAAAACCAAACTCTTGCACAGATGTCATCTCTTGGAATCTCTTCTGATTTCTGGCTCCTGAGGATGAGACACGGGCTATCGCTTCGGGCTATCCTTCTCGATGCATGGTGCACCTGCATGCAGACTGATGATGGGTCAGTATATCAGCATACTGGTGAATGTGTGAACAAAGAGCTACATTTGTCTGAAACGATCACTGTTCATTTAGTGAGAAAATGTTTCTTGTGATGTGATCTTGCTAGTTTTACCTAGATTCATTCCATGCATACAGAGTCAGTTTACATATCTTTTGAAAACACATCTTTGAAAAGCCACAGTTCATATTATTTCAAGCATACAAGGGACTATTCAATTCTAGCACGATGACTATTCTTTTCATGTGCAGTGCGCAGCGTGTTTCATGAGCATATTCATTTTATTAGGGACAACAACTTTAGCATTCTTTTCTCTTGTTCAAGACAAACTTAGGGTCAGATTACAAGCATGATATTACATCCTTTCTCTTAGTGGAACATAGCATTTCTTGGTAACAGATTAATCTCTGCAAGCATTTATATATCAAACTCAAGCAATACAGGTGTATCACTTTTTAGTGATTCTTACCATAGCCGACCGTCCATCCCTGCATAAGACAAGGATTAGCATAAACATTATAAAACCAATATTGTCATTCCCTGTTCGTCTCTGCATCGTTAGCTCTTAGCAAAACATATGATAGACACATGCAGACCGATTGGCAGCTGTGACTCTCCGGTTCAGCTCTGCACCAATGCACACCTATCTATATGATGGTCCATGGGAAACCCATGATTAGCCGCTGTGACGCTCTTGGGTTCAGCTCGTCGCTAAGGACACAGATAACGGCTACACTTTTAACATGGGTCCTTGCACCCAGTGTGCTCATAATCTCTCCTAGGCCGAATGGTTCCAAGCGCCCCCAGATACCACCCGAGAGACAAATTTTACTCGTGCACGAGTTGTCCGAGACCATATGCATGCTCTAGCAGGATTCTATCAGATGAAACAGATTTCAGATCAGATGTACGACATGTTCTTTTCATGCCTTTGCAGATATACGACACGTTCAATTCGTGCCTTTCTTTTATTCAGGTCAACTTGTACAAGTCCGTCTGTACATGTCTATAATTCTCAGGCATACACGCAGCAAGCAATGATCAAGCATTCAATTCGATTCATTTGTTTTCTCTTATCCTATCAAGCATGACAAGCATCATTTTAGTTCTTATTAGCAGGCAGCGAGTCTTCTTATTAGCATGCTGATTATTTCTTTTCTTGTTCTTAGCATGGCATGGTTCTCTTTATCAAGGCAACATTCAAATCTTAGCGAGACAACATGTGAATTCTCTTAAAGCATACTCAAGGATTTACCATCTTATTATTAACAAAAGCATTCAATCAAAAATTCAGATTCTTAAGGCGTAAGCGAATCAGCAAATGAGACTTTGTCCACTCACCCAGATTAATCGTCTTCTGTTGCAGAGCCAGCAATCCGATCTTTCTGTTTATCTAGTGCCTTCGCGGAGCGGGGCACTACATAATTACCCACCGAAAAGAAGTTTCGTCCTCGAAACTTAAAGAGAAACTTATGATATCCTTAGCAGCGATAGTCCTCATCCTTCGCCATCATCAATCCATGAAATCACAATTCAGATCATATCAAAACTCTTGTTCAATCAAGCATTTCAATCTAAATCAATCAAATCGATAAAACATTGCCGGCATCATAAAAATATTTACGGACTTATTGTATGGAACGTTCATCTCATTATTGATATCGAGTAGGCAACAGAATTTCGACCAGAAGACATGTACAAATTCAATTGAATCAAAATTGGCCAGAGGATCGTGTTGCTCTGATACCATTCTGTCTTGCCCCGATCCCGCAGAGTCCCTTTCGTCCTCGCTTCGGGCTCTTTTGGGACCGTTCGTCCTCGCTAAGGCGTGATGCCGTGCAAGCCTAAGTTGCGCTTGCACAAGGCCAAGACCTGAAACAAGACAAGATAGACAAGTTTGACAATACGCAGCGGAACGTATCGCAGATAATTGAAGCAGCAGCGGACATATTTCAGAATACAAGTATTGAACACAATGGTAACAAGAACAATTCTCTTTTTTGATTTCATTTGAACAGATTACAAGCTCTCAATTCTCTCTGGTACAATGTTACATTCTCTCAGAACTTTACAGATTACAATGATCCCGTTCCCATACATTACATCCTTTTATATACAAAACCAAACTCTTGCACAGATGTCATCTCTTGGCATCTCTTCTGATTTCTGGCTCCTGAGGATGAAGCACGGGCTATCGCTTCGGGCTATCCTTCTCGATGCATGGTGCACCTGCATGCAGACTGATGATGGGTCAGTATATCAGCATACTGGTGAATGTGTGAACAAAGAGCTACATTTGTCTGAAACGATCACTGTTCATTTTGTGAGAAAACGTTTCTTGTGATGTGATCTTGCTAGTTTTACCTAGATTCATTCCATGCATACAGAGTCAGTTTACATATCTTTTGAAAACACATCTTTGAAAAGCCACAGTTTATATTATTTCAAGCATACAAGGGACTATTCAATTTTAGCACGATGACTATTCTTTTCATGTGCAGTGCGCAGCGTGTTTCATGAGCATATTCATTTCATTAGGGACAACAACTTTAGCATTCTTTTCTCTTGTTCAAGACAAACTTAGGGTCAGATTACAAGCATGATATTACATCCTTTCTCTTAGTGGAACCTAGCATTTTTTGGTAACAGATTAATCTCTGCAAGCATTTATATATCAAACTCAAGCAATACAGGTGTATCACTTTTTAGTGATTCTTACCATAGCCGACCGTCCATCCCTGCACAAGACAAGGATTAGCATAAACGTTATAAAACCAATATTGTCATTCCCTGTTCGTCTCTGCATCGTTAGCTCTTAGTAAAACATATGATAGACACATGCAGACCGATTGGCAGCTGTGACTCTCCGGTTCAGCTCTGTACCAATGCACACCTATCTATATGATGGTCCATGGGAAACCCATGATTAGTCGCTGTGACGCTCTTGGGTTCAGCTCGTCGCTAAGGACACAGATAACGGCTACACTTTTAACATGGGTCCTTGCACCCAGTGTGCTCATAATCTCTCCTAGGCCGAGTGGTTCCAGGCGCCCCCAGATACCACCCGAGAGACAAATTTTACTCGTGCACGAGTTGTCCGAGACCATATGCATGCTCTAGCAGGATTCTATCAGATGAAACAGATTTCAGATCAGATGTACGACATGTTCTTTTCATGTCTTTGCAGATATACGACACGTTCAATTCGTGCCTTTCTTTTATTCAGGTCAACTTGTACAAGTCCGTCTGTACATGTCTATAATTCTCAGGCATACAAGCAGCAAGCAATGATCAAGCATTCAATTCGATTCATTTGTTTTCTCTTATCCTATCAAGCATGACAAGCATCATTTTAGTTCTTATTAGCAGGCAACGAGTCTTCTTATTAGCATGCTGATTATTTCTTTTCTTGTTCTTAGCATGGCATGGTTCTCTTTATCAAGGCAACATTCAAATCTTAGCGAGGCAACATGTGAATTCTCTTAAAGCATACTCAAGGATTTACCATCTTATTATTAACAAAAGCATTCAATCAAAAATTCAGATTCTTAAGGCGTAAGCGAATCAGCAAATGAGACTTTGTCCACTCACCCAGATTAATCGTCTTCTGTTGCAGAGCCAGCAATCCGATCTTTCTGTTTATCTAGTGCCTTCGCGGAGCGGGGTACTACACAGGGGATCCGAGTTCGGCCCGAACTCGGTCCCAGGCCGAGTTCTGGCCAAACTCGGTCTGGCGCTTCCAGAATGTTGGCGTGAGGTTCTGTTTGCTCGACACAGAGTTCTGGCCGAACTCTGTATCGTCGGGGGCTGAAGCGGATTTTAGGATGAGTTTTCATCATTGGATCTAATCCAACGGTCCATGTTTGCTGCGGGATTAGGGAGTTATATTGGGTTTTCTCAACCCTAATTCATAACGCATCATTATCGCAAGGAACACAAGTTTGAGAGAGAAGGAGGCAAGAGTGCCATTACAACTTCGGAGAAGAAGACGGAGGATTGAAGGTTGCCATTCGAAGGAGATCGTGTTCGGGTAATCTCTACTCGTCGTTCTCGCTCTTCGTAGCCTTGTAATCATTGTTCTTATCTCTGAGTGTTGTGGGGATCCGATTTGGATCGGGAGGAGTTTGTAGAGGGTGTAATTCTTCTATTCCATTAGTGGAGGCTTCTCAGGGTTGGACACCGATCGTCCCGTGGTTTTTTCTGCAAGAGTTTTCTACGTCAAAAATTCTCTGTGTCTGCGTGGATTGTTTTGTGTGTTTGTTTTTTGGGTTCGTGCGTTGTATTGCTCGGTCCTCTCGCAGGTACTCTCCGGTTTGGGGAAAGGTTTCCGCGTTTCTTTCCCAACAAATATTTCATATATTTAGGCATAATTTTGTGTATTATGTGTTATTTCTTGTCAGCTTTGAGAGGAATAATATTAAGATTAATAGACGTTGTGAATCTATAATTATACAACTTCGACAAATAGAATGGTTACCATGTGTCAATAAGGAATATTATCGACAAATTATAGCATGTAGATTTTTGACACTCTGATTCATTGTGTCATGTCATCACACTTTTCCCAATACTTCTCTTTTTCCTTTGTAATTTTTTCTTTGCCGAATTGACAGGAAAAAAGAGAGAGTCAAGATGCCAATAGCGGTCAGTATAGAAATGGAACATGTCAAAAATGATACGATACATATCGATATCGACCAATACTGAGAATCTTCCATTGGACAAAGATCCTACCACAATAGAAGAAAGTCTTGAATACTAATCAATGGTCATACCTTCACTTCTAAATCTATCAAAGTATATCCAACTTCAATATGTGTTTGGAAAGATATTATAATTATATCTCCAAATAAAATTTCCAAAACGTATCTAAAGACAGATTCTAATAGTGGAGGGATATAATGTCGGGTATAGACAATCTAGGCTTAACAGGATTTTACAAAATGGAAAAATAACTGAAGAAGGAAAGTGCAATTTAGACTTGTATGACATCACGCCCAGTTGGCAACTTATCGATTTTGGAGAATCGAGACGTGACAACAGCCCTGTCAGATATGCCGGTTACTATATAGTCGTGCCAAAATTACCTATGTCAGTCGACCGAAAACCGGCTCGAGGCTGCCGAGGTGACGAATCTAGAATTTTTAGTGAGAGATTGAGCTAAAATATTTAGAGAAAGAAAGTGTCGAAAGTTAGTTTTTGTTATAACATCTTACATGTCTTTGAACTAGCTAAATGATTTGGCAAGTAGCCATTAGTACTTGAGGAAGAAGGAAGAAAGAAAATGAAGGTTGAGAGATGGGTGTAAGAGCGAGGGAAGCTGATTGGAAAGATGGATATTGAAAGGAGGAATGAGGAAGAAGGGTTAGGGTTGATTATGGCCAGATTTTGGTGGATTTTTTTGTAGTTTTCTTTCCTTATTAATTAAATCTTTTAGGGGTTGTTATCTTAGGCCTTAAGTAATTTATTTGCTATAAAATAGGAGTTCCTAGTTGGGAGAACATATGTTTTGATTAATAAATTTTGATTTTTTTTTTATTATTCCATGGGAGTTTTATCTATTATGATTTTCGTTCTTACAAATTAAGGTGCAAGTTCTCGTTATCTTGCGTTGTTGGCTCCAGGGATCGGCATTTTCATGTTGTGTCAGGTGGTATCAGATCCTCGACATATCAAGAGGCACGATGGAACCAACGATGACAACCAAAGCTGCTTGGTGAAGAATTGGGGGTTAAAAGCCTCTTTATGACGGACCATCGCATGGAAGTCTCTCTGCGAGGTCTGACACTTGGCGTCCAGGGAATCGAGATAAAACACCAGACGCTAATGGAAGACTAAGTTAAGATGTTAAGGTTGGAGTAAAGGAAGTCACTACCCTTCCAAGTGTTAATATGAGCTTCTAAGCCAAACTCCAAATGTATACGGCAAGGGTATCTGCCGTTCTTGTTAAGGTTCAGGGTAAATCCAGGAAGGGGAAACCCTGGAAAAAAAAACAGTGCTGTGTCCATGTCGCGCCATAGGTTGGATGGATAGTCCTTAAGATAACCGTATCTGTATCCGTATCCAACACGATACTTCCTCGACACGACTAAAGTCGGATATGGATCGTCAATGTCAATGCATAATATAAATGTTTTCATGTGCATACAGAAGCATATCACGTGTATCCTAAATTTTCTCTAAAACAAAAAAAACAAAAAAAAAGAGAAATCGTCAGTACCCGAATCCGTTTTCGTGTCCGCCCAACCTGGACACGGGCATTCCAAGATACATCACTAGGACACACCAAAATCGATGCCAGGACCGCGTTGCAATGTGTCGTGTCCGTACATCCTAGCCAAGTTCAAGAACCACCTTCAGGGACCTAGAAAAGACTCCAAACTCGCATTTTCTCTTCACGAGGAGTTATCGTCATGGAAACAAGGTCCGATCCGTCTCCATTTCCCACATGAAGAAGCTGTGGTTCTTGAGAATTTTGGTTTGACAAGGGCTTGTTTGGTAAAATGAATTTAGACTTGGATTTGGAAATCCAAAATCCAAATCATGAATTTTCAAATCCAAATACATATCCAAATCTAACTCCAACCAAACATAGGATTTGGTATACTATACTTTATGAATAATAATTATGATAATAAATAAATAAATTATTAATAATTATGATAATAGTTGTGATTAATAAATTATTAATTAAGATTATAATGATGATTATAATAACTATTAATAAATTATTAATTAAAATTTTAATAATACATTAAATAATAAATTATTAATTTCGATGATGATTATGATTAATATGAAACAATATATATAGACATGAGGATTTATTTTTTTATTTAAAAAGTATGAAACAATATATATATATATATACATATATATATATATATATATATATATATATATATATATATATTTATATATATATATATATAGAGAGAGAGAGAGAGAGAGAGAGATCCGCATCCTCTCATTTTTTGCATCCCCAAACATCTCCATGTTAACAACCGTTGGATGTTGTTTAAGTTATCTAATCTTAACCGTTGATTTGATTCAAATCAATGGTTAAGATTAGATGACTTAAACAGGATCCAACGGTGGATAGCATGGGGATGCTTGGGGATTCAAAAAATCGGAGATGCGGATCCCTCCTCGTATATATATATATATATATATATATATATATATATATATATATATATATATATATATATATATATATATATATATATATATATATGTCGAGTTTCGAGTTCTTTGGGTAACCAGACATTTGAACCTGAGCCCAATTTGATTTTTGCTCGGGTTCAAATATTTTAACCCGAACCAAAATTCGAGCCTAAGTATCTTCAACCCTAACCCAACCCATTAGCAGGTTTACCCGATCGGGCTCGGGTTTAGCTGTCCGAATTGCACCCTTAGCCGTTTGGTTGGCGGAATCATGGGGTTGATATTTGGATGTCAAAGGAAACTACTAAAAGAGAGAGAGAGAAAAGTAAAGTGGTTCTCCCATCTAACTAAGGATTCACGGGTAATTCAATTTTTTTTCTAATTTCTTTGTCCTCTTCGAACTGAAAGCACCTTGTGGGGGGGGTGGGGAGGGAGACGTGAATAGGTTCAAGCTAACTAATCAAGCACTAAACGATTGCTAATAGGTCCAAATAGGGTCAAGCTAACTTCCTTGTCCCATCATGATTTCTTTATTGCATATGTCCATGTTGTTCTTGCTTATTGTTTTTCTGCATGTACACATTAGACAAACAAAACAATATACATAGTAGCAAGTATGATAAATTTAATGCTCATTAGGACTATGCTAAGTTTAAGTATCAATACTATACTGATAGCATAAATATTAGTGATATCATAATGTTAAACTTAATTGAATAACCATACTAAAAAAACATATTAGATCATTGGGCTAACATGAGCATCGGGAAGAAAAATTGATCGAATTTGTAATTTTCCAAAGAAATGAAAAGAATTGATTTCCTTTGATACAGATAGATCATTGGGCTAACACGAACATCGGGAAGAAAATTTTATTTATCAATTACTAATCCATTTGTCATATATTGGCTGTTTCAAAACTTTGATACAGATAGGCATGAATTTCATGTTTTTGGAAATAATATTTTAGGACATTTAATTTTATAGTATTTAGTTGTAACATAGGTTAGTAATTGATAAATAAATAATTTAACTCATATAGTTTAATATTTAACTTAATAATAATAAATAAACTTATATGTCAATTAATAGTATCTTTGGGTTAATTAGGTTTGGAATCAGAATCGTAGCGTACCTAAATGTGATAGACTTCGACTATTATCCACTCAAATATATATTGTCCTTGTTACAGTATTTTTTAGGCTTTGGTATGTCATTTTATTTTTGGTCTTTCTTTACATTTGAGGTTGACCCTTCTCTCTTAAATTCTTGCGCCCGCCACTAGGGCCATCTCTAATGGGGGGTTTCTAAAATTGGGTTTTTATCCTTTGTCAATGTCACGCCCCAGAACCAGAATACTGGCAAGTGGGGACGGACAAGGCCAGCTACGTAATACCAAAGTACGCCAGTACTCTGAAATCACATATAAGCTGTCAAGACATGGGGGGTTACTTCTACAAGCCAACAGTCAATCCTAGGTCAAGCAATCCTAGGTATCTCAATCACAGGCACTTATACAAGGAGCAAGAAGTATGATCATCAGACATACAATAGTAAAGCGTCACAAACCATATATACATGGATGATCATGAAGTTAGTAATTCAAAATGGAGAACTAGCAAGAGTAATAGTCATTCATGATAAGCTCTAGCTATAGTCTAGAATACGCACATCATGTTTTGTCCCGTAGGCTAAATATCAAGAACCAAAACACTAGCTAAACACGTGCTCGGAGGCTAAACGTCACGAAAGAATAATGTACATATCAAGTGGGAGAATAAAACAAGAAACCCACTCAGGTACTCTTGTGCTCCGAATGGTCACCGTCGAGTAGATGGTACAGAAGATCCTCTGGGCCCTCTATCAGATCTGGCCAAACAAAACAAGTGGGGTCAGACCCCAAATAGCAAGTACCACAAAGGAAGCCAACCTATGAACTAAAACCAGCAATAGCTATCATAACAATGGTTAGAGATATCATTAAGTAAAAGCAGATCGAGACTCGTGCACTACCAATGCACTTATCCCAAACTTAGTAAGACAATAAGTAAAGCATCTTGGAGCATAAGGTAATTAACATGTGACGTAATGTAAAATGTAGACATGTTAAGTAAACGAAAGCTTGAGAGTAAAAATAAACTGAACATGTGAGCTTGTGAAATAGTCGGGTCATGAGCGCATGGTGACTCGGCATAGGGATCAAGTATAGCCTGTGAGATAATGAACATGTGAGCATGTGGGATAACTAAAACATGATAGCATGTGAGAACTATATAGAACAAAAATTATAGGATGACTTAGGAACTATTTTGGAAGTCGAGTTACAACTCGTAAACCAAATAAGGACCGGGGTTGTAACCCTTCTTCTGAACAAAACTTAGTCTCTAATTATTGTATAGCATAAAGATCATGTATGGCGTGTGAGTACTGAATAGGACGACAAATGATAAGATGACTTGAGAGCTATTCCGGAAGCCAAGTTATAACCCGTAAACCAAACTCCTGAACAGAACTTAGCCTCCGATAATTCATCGACAGAAGTAAAGCATAAACAATAATGTACTGAAATAAACATACGGACACTGCCTAGATAAAACTAGACTGGACTGGACTGACTCCATCCATCATTCACGGCCAAGTAATGAGTACGGCTTGCTACTTTAACTAACTAGGGTTATCACAAGCATAGTTACTAACAAGATGCAACGAGATATTCCCACAGTCACAAGCCCTGCAGCTATCCAGGTTATCCAGATGCAAGTTACATGAATTATAGTGGATACATCGTCCATGAGACAAATGTATCCCATGTACATATAATAGTGGGTACATATAATAGTGGCTACATCGTCCAGGAGACAAATGTACCCTAAGAGAGTTATTATGTGACTTGGGGGTACAATACATGACAGTGTGCTGGAAATACGCCCTATTCGTCGGCAGGCAACAAGTCCACTTGAGGCGCCCAGATAACAGAATCGCCTGTAACTGAGAAATATCTCTCTATATGAGCTACTTTGATCAATCTAGTTATTAACCTAGTCGGATTCAGTATGAATCCCTGACCGTGGTAACAAGAAATTCATGTCCTATACATGATGCAGAAGAGACATGTAACTTGTTCACCCACACACAAGGTTCAACCATGGTGTCCAAAAGAGTTACATTAGAAAGGGAGGATAGTCGTCGCAACAGCATCTTGATTAAGCATGTCATGTTAGGTTTACTTGTCATGTAAAGAGTACTTGTCAAGAGTGTGCCTCGACGGGCCACTATCATGTAAAGCAAAGAAGTAACATGTAACATGAGTGCACCACAACGGGTCACTATCTAGAATAAGCAGAGAAGAGAAGTGTAGCATGAGTGCACCACGACGGGCCACTATCTAGATTAAGCAAAGAAGAGACGTGTAGCATGAGTGCACCACGACGGGCCACTATCTAGATTAAACAAATCATAGACATATGGATAGCATGTAGAAAGATCTTGAAAAAATGCGCATCATAACATGTAAGAAGGAATAGATAAAATAACTACTTGACATAAAACAACAATTAAAATCTGGGCTAGTGTTAATAGCATAACAAGGTGTACAATCATTCTCTAACTGTACAAGGTTATCAAATCGTGTTAAAATTTTATTTAAAGAAATATCAAGTTATTAAGTAGGGTCGTCGTAAGTTAGGCCAAGTCTAAACAATAAAATAAAATAAATAAACATGCGAGGGGCAAGGGCAAGGGCACACGGGGTGAGATTGCACCAAGAGGCATAGGGCAAGCAAGGTGCGCCGGTGCTAAGGGGCGCCAGGCGAAACAGGGAGACATGCGCCCACAGGGGGAGCAGGGAGGCATGCGGCCAAGGATGCATGCGGCCAAGGCGCGCAGTTCGCAGGACTCATGCTGTCCGTAAGACCCAAGCAGTCCGCAGAACCAAAACGGCCAAGAGATCATGCGGTCTGCGGGACTCATGCGGTCCGCAAGACCCAAGCAGTCGGCAAAACCAAAACGGCCAAGAGATTATGCGGTCTGCGGGACTCATGCGGTCCGCAGGACCAAGGCGGTCCGCAGGACCAAGGCGGTCCGCAGGACGCATGCGGTCCGCAGAACCAAGGTGGTCTGCAGTACCAAAGGGGGCCAGGAACTCATGCAGTCCGCGGGACGCATGCGGTCTGCAGGACCAAGACGGTCCGCAGGACGCATGCGGCCAAGGACTCATACGGCCAGACTGCTCATCTTCTCCAAAAATCTGAGAAAGATGGCCAAGGAACTCATGCGGCCAGACTGCTCTTCTCCAAAAATCCGAGAAAGATGGCCAAGGAACTCATGAACTTCAAACTTGCATAACTCGGTCAAAACGAAATCTAAATTTTCAAAGGTCAAATTTGGGTAAAATGAAATTCTCTACCACATGGAACAATTAGATTTTAAAACAAGCAAGTTTGATAGATCAAAACCAAGAAAAACCGAAAATGACATAAACTTAGATCTATAAAATTAGAACCACCAAAATAAAAAATGCCAAGAACTAAAGGGTCTCAGAATTATGTGAGGAAGATAATAGAAAAATAAAAATAGCATTGTCTAATATTTGGCTAGATGTACTTGCCTTGGGTTGGAGGAAGAATATGAAGAGGAAAAAGAGAAATGAAATAATGGAGGAGTGAGAAAGAGATGGGGGTTTATAAAAGGGAAGGGAGAAGATGGTTCAACATGTTGAACCCATCAAAATAAACCAAGCCAATCCATCCCAAGCAAGCCAAGTTGGACCAAACCAAATTGAACCACTCAAGATCAAAACAACAGGTCTAGATCGAGCAATAAAATAAAATATAATAAGACAAGATAAAATACGGGTCACCTGACAAAGGCCAAAATTCCGTATACGTACACTAAAAATACGTCTAACAGAAAACGGGAGTGACAGGCATGCCGTCGGCATACAATGGTACACTGGCGATATGTCGGTCAAGAAAAAATCTATAAGTTAGAAAAAAATTTAAAATATTCCGAAAACCAGTAAAATACGAAATACAGTACAAAAGTATGTATAAGTATATAAATACCGATACTGTGAGACGAGTCTCACAGTCATTGCACTTTATGAAAATTTTTATCTTAGTTGGTAGAGTTTCTATATAAAAATTGCACATGCACAAAAATACTCTCCAATGATTCTCCATTTCTATCATACGTAATAACAAATGAAAGAATCGATTTAATGATGTATCAATATTAATTGGTATGAGAGATTAAGAATTTTTGTGAGAGTTTCTACATGTAAAAATCCTTATAGAAACTCTCCATCATACATCACCGTCACATAGGATAGAAATTGTTATAGAAATTTTCATTGGAAGGTATTTTTTTTTCTTCCTAAAGTGAATTTCTACCATATAAATAGGGGAGAGAGAAACCTCCATTGGAGATGGCCTAACTACATGGGATATAGAATTTGTGTGTTTGGTATTATAAATATATTAATAAAAATATATTATCTTTTAGCATTTTTTTTCTAAATTGCATTCGTACAAAAATTATATTATAATAATATAGTCGAGTTGGGTAGAATTTTGGTCTAGCTTGCTTGATTGTGCCGATTTTTAGTTGGATCAAGTTCATGTGTGGTTTTAGTCGAGCCACGACAAATTCTTGATTGGTCTAGATTAGATTTGGTTCGTTGCGTTTGGATCCGAGTTGGGTTGGACGATGTTTGTACCTATTTGGATTTGAGTTGAATCCAAACCACATATTTGTCGAGTCAGATTTGGTTCAAGTCCAAGTTTACTTTGGGTCCATTTGGTTTTTTGTGATTTAAAAAATATCTCGCTTTTGTTTGGTGGAAATAGTGAATACTCACATCTCGTCGTTGGAACAGTATTCTCCTATAGTGGTAATATGATGTCTAGAGGAATAGGTTATTTCTAGAAATTCTACTTTGGACTTATGTTAAACGCAGTACGAAACCATCCATAGAAAATGGTTAAGACATTGTAAATTATAAATTGATTTTACTTTTACACAATTAACCTTTAGGTATACTTTAAATAATAAATTCACCCCTCATTTTTAACGAGAAATTTGAGAATGATTAACACTTTATTTCTTTTCCTCTTCTCCATCTTAGTGCCTCTTTTTTTCAACATTTTTTTTCCTTTCTTTAAATTTCTCGCAATCTCCATACCATAGAGAACTAAATTACGATATTATGCCATCGCCAATTTAGTAGTTTATATCTTTCCCCCTCATAAGAACGTGTTTTTTTCACTTATAAGTGTCGCAAAATGCCATTATGCCACTTCAAAATGAATAAATATTTATAAAGTATAAAAAGTATGTTTTACCCTCGCCTATTTTTTAAAATGGATAAAATATCATAAATTTATAAGAAGAAAATAATCTTTAATTCATCTCTCCACAACTCATTCCTTCTTCTCTATGTGGTGAATACGACTGGTAAGAAGTTCTAAAATACATTATTAATGATTCAAACTTAACTTATATGTTTATATATTATAAAATAATTGTGTTTGGTTAACAATTTATATTTTAAAATTTAATTGGTATCAATAATCCATGTGAAAAAATCGATGGCATTGTTTGCACATAAAAATAACTTTTTTTCGATAAGGAGCTACTACAATTTCATAAATATTTGAAAAAAAAATTGAGTAGCACCCCACTTTTTTTAACACAAATTTAAGGTACACTCCACACAATTGCTATAATGTAAGACACCCCCACTTTTAACGAAAACCGTCCAAAATTGACGGTCAACTGCTTTAACCCAATTTTTTGGACAAAAATACCCCTATTATCTTCTTTTCCGCCCCACCCCACCCCTCCCTTCCTGCCGCGGGAAGCCAGCGTCCCCGCCACGTCGTACTAACAGCCACCCCCCTTCCACTACCGTTGACCCCCCTTCGTCGTCCTCTTCACCATTGTAAGATCAAACACCTCCCCCTCCCCAACTCCTCCTGATCCCATCACGAAGACCACCACCACTACACAAAAACAAGCGTCGGCTAATTCGTGCACGAAGATCCCACCCTCCCTGGCCGACACCCTCGTCCACTACGCCACCTCCAACACCACCCCACAGCAGACCCTCTATGAGATCTCGGTCACGGCGCAGGTCCTCGAGAGGAAGTCCCCGTGCAACTTCCTCGTCTTCGGCTTCGGCCATGACAGCCCGACGTGGGCCGTATTCAACCACGGCGGCCGCTCGATCTTCCTCGAGGAGGACGCAGCGTGGATCAAGACGGTACGTGGGAGGTTCCCCACCCTCGAGGCCTACCATGTCATGTACGACATGAAGCTGATGGACGCGGACGAGATGATGGAAGCAGGCGGGCGCCCTGAGTGCACCGCGGTGGGCGACGTGAGGTTCTCGGATTGCCGGATGCCGCTCATGGGGTTGCCGTGCAAATTCTACGATGAGGCATGGGACGCGATCATGGTGGAAGTGCCGACCCGGTGGATCCCGGAGGCCCCGAGGTGTCACGACCGCACCCGGTATAGGGGCACGAGTGCGTAACAGCATCTAGCCTACGCCGCAGAATCGGTGGTAGAACGCTGTTCTAGGTTGCTGACTAACGACTCACACAAAGTATATATAAGGTACCTGCCATAGATGTCAACTCCGAATGGAGGATAAGTATAAGGTATGGTAATACTCAATCACAGTCTAAGCACGATAAGATATCACAGAAGTCTAAATAACTTTAAGACTCAACAAACAACAACTAATAATAATATTCAAACAAAACTCAAATACAATGTCAAAATCTCCACTTATTACAATTTAAGTTCAAAATAGAAATCTAGAACAAGCCCTCTAAACTAGTCTCCTGGTCACTCCTGAAAATTGGGACCCAAAGTAGCTATCCCCTCCTCAGATCCATAGAAAGTAGGACACGTATCCTCAGGGCAAACATCTGAAAAATATCCAGTCAGGATGGAACGAGCACGTCTCATCTAGCAATCTCAAGTAAATGACAAAGACTATAAAGTAGTTATAGACAGTTATATTGATGAATCATGAAAAGTTTGAGACATGTAATGAAATAGGACAACAATCAAACAAAGAATTTAAATAAAGAGAAATATGAGGACATGTCAGTGAAAAATATAAATATAGACAACTAACTAGAACAATATGATATGAGTCCAATCTGTAAAACATGAGACAATATGATTCTAGTACAAGTCACTAATCCAGTGTGTTTGAGATACTGTTCTTGTCATAAAAACGAGTAGCAAGTAAATACGGTACACCGCACGCTCGGCCAAGCGACAATGGCTATCTTTCTTGTTTAGACGAGTAAATACGGCACATCGCACGCTCGGCCAAGAGGCAATGGCTATCTTTCTTGTACACGGCACATCGCACGCACGGCCAAGTGGCGATGGCTATCTTTCTTGTAAGGTAGTTCTTGTTGAATATGGCACGTCGTACACCGGGCCCATCTGTGATGGCTATCTTGCTTGTAGTGACGATTCTTGTATAATTTGAACATTTAGTACCTGTAGGTGTTTCGAGTAGATGGTTCTCGTGAGTGGTTCGAGTAATAGAGGCTAGACGAGTCAAATACATGTATTGCGAGTGAGTGAATCCAGAATAAAAATACGTGTTGTGACAGAGAATCAAATAGAACTATACTAGAACTGAATCACAGTAATAATCAAATAAATGAAAGAACTATCATATAATGTACTCGCCTATCGTCCAGAGCAATGAATGAGGATCGATGTCCAAGGTGGTGTCCCACAAACCTATATTTGATATTTACAAGGTAATTTAGTGTTCTAGGGTAAACAGTGAATTTATATGCATTTATTTCATGATTCTAGGCCAATCTGGGTCAATTCTAGTCAACTAGGTCCAACTTGGTCAACTAGTCAATATCTAGGGTATTGGGGCTATAGCCCAAGTTCTAGGCTATATCATTTAGTACCTCTAGAATATATATATATATATATATATATATATATATTTTTTTTTTTTTTTTTATATACACACACACACACACCATGACCCATAGTATATGTAGGGCCTAAAAATCAAGTTGTGCCCTGAACATACTAATCAGTGATCAAGTTGCGCCCCAAAGATCAGGTTGCGCCACTGATATGAAGCTCAGAGAACAAGCTGCGCCACCGATCAGGTTGCGCCTGATATCAGACTGCGCCCAGTCTTATTGCGCCAAAATCGACGTGGCGTCTGACACTTAATGGCCATCATTACCTGACAGCACTGACGACTGACACCACAGTGAAGGAGGAAAGTCTCTTCGAATCCCGTGAATTGTGCCGCTCAAGGAGAGTTGGTAGACAGCTGTCCTGTACACTTCGTAAGTTGCGCCTAGGCATAATCCAGACAAAATCTTTAGTTGCACCTAGGCGCAATCTGAATGAATTCTGCTCAAAAGCTGCCACGTGTCTAGGCGCGGCTCAATCAGGCGCAGTTGACCGAAGCTTGCGCAACCTGATGAAGTTGAGACAACTTACATTCTAAAGCAGGATGACGTGGCGCACATGCCACTAATCTCTCAAGACGTGTCTACTATCCTGTACACGACCACGCGCATCTCAATCACATGATGCCACGCGTCTAAATATAGTTAGTACACAACTTAACAACTGAATAAAAGTTGGCACAACAGGAGGTTGGCATAACCCAATGTGGCACAATCCAGCCTCGCGCACATCAGAATAACTGCTAAAACAGTTATTTCTTGAACTTTATAAATAGAGTTTCCAATCATTATGAAATCATCAGATACATACACACAGAGATCAAGAACTCTTGCAAAATTGCTGCTGCATTCTCCAGAGGCTACAGTCTTCAAGTTCACATAGTCCAAGGGATAAAGTGATCGTTTTCTGATCAGATTCCTATAGTTGTACCTCCCCAAAATTTATTGTACTTTGTACTAATTCTTTTTTAAGTTTGGAATAAACTTTTTGATTTTGCAAACAAAATAGCGACTCTGCTAGGGACGACTTTCTCCTCCGACGAGAAGGTGACAACTCAATGTGACACTGCGTCGGTCGGCAAGACGCAGAAGACTCTGGTTGTTCGGGTCAACCAGACAGCTTACGAGAATATGATCAACGCCAAGAGCAACAAGCTCACTATGGCTATCACCAAGAATTGGACTGTGTGGACTCCAAAATCTCCTGCAGTTGCTGTTGCCCAGGCGTAACTTGAGTGCTCAGTGGCCAAGGCGTAATCCGCCTCAATGGCTCCGGCACATCCTACTTCTGCTGCCAGGGCACAATCCACTCTTCCTACTGCCTGTGCGCAGTTTACTACCCATGTTGCTGCCAAAGCGCCATCAGTAGCCAGTAGGACTATGGCGCAACCCAAGCAATCAGTACTTCAGGCGCAGTCTGCTACTCTGGCGCAACTCAAGGGAACTAGTCTTTTGGCTATTCTCTCTTCTAATTCTCAAGTTCTGAACTTGGAGAATCAATGTTCTAGTGCTAACACTAGACAGAACAAAGGGAAGAGTCTTTTGACACTTCCTCGATTGGCGCAATCTGTGCCTAAAATGGTATCACGACAAAACAAAGGGAAAGGCTTCTTAGCTGACCCTTCACAAAATAAAGAAAAACATCCTTTGGTCTTTTCTTAAACTTCCCTAGTCTATGACTCAGAGGAAGATCTGTCAGATTCTATTCATTTAAACAAAGGTCCTCAGATCTCTGAAATTGGAAAGAATACTGACCAAAGAGGTATCTTACCTACCCCTATGGGGTTTGGTCAAGACCTTCCTACCATACAAATTTCAAGATCCAAGCAAGGAAAATTGAGGGTATCACAAACAGAGACACCTGGATCAGAATTTCCTGATTTACGGGCTTATCTCAATAGGCGTCAACCAGTATCAACTTTGGCGAAACGTAAGAACCCTATACCAAAGGCCAATTTGTACCAAAAGCCAAAGTTTGAAAAGAAAGACCCAACCACCTATGCTAATGAGTTGAGTACATCTTTGTACACTCAGGGAACTAAACATTTGAAGAATAGGAGACATGTTCCTAACATCACTAAGGAATATGTTCCTCCGACTTCTTCTCATCCTATAGTTGTAACTGATTTGCGGCAACGTCTTACACAAAGACGGAAAATTACAGGGATGTCTCCCTCACCTCCAAATCGTGCTTCAAATCGCCATTGCCTTCATGAATTCGTCATCAACTGTTGTTGCCAATCGGCTCAACGATCTATCTTCGATCGTATGAATTATGCTTCAACTCCTGAACATATAATAGAAGACGAAGATGAGCTATTATATGCTTCTGTCAACATGACTTCTCAAAGTACTGGGGGTGGAAAACGTCTAAGACGTAATACATCCCGTAATCCTAGTCAACAATACTTGGATCAGATTCATTCATCCGGTGAAGGTGTCTTTCAATACACTAGATCGAGGAATCGATATTTGAACCAAGGTGTCTTTAATCAAGAAGATCTCCCCATCGCTCATATAGGAGAAGACTCTTTCTCAGAGTTTGATGTAGATAGTGAAAGTTCTGAACAAACTATCTCATCAATAGCAGCAAGAGAAGTGACGGCATATACCGTTACGGAAGATCAAGATGCCTCTACTTCAACCAGTCAAGAGCAACAGATTGTTGCATTGGAGGGCAAATTGAAGACCATGGCAGAGATGGTCGCAAGTATGCATACTATAATCGTGGCTCAACATACAGTGCCACCGATGGTAAACCCAGCTACAAATCCAGAGCTCATAGCATCTTCTGTACCTGCTAGTCTGGGGGTACCAACTCCTTAGGTTGCTTCCGTGCCAATTCAAGCTGATCCCAGTCAGTCCGGTGCTGGGGGTGGTAATTACCATGTTGTTGTTCCTCCTAACACTTCTAACCAGCCTACCAATTTCCAAACATCAGGGGATACTAATGAGGCTGTGAAACTATTACGTACTCAGTTTGAGGCCTTCAAGCAGAAGGATGGCCTACAGAGGCTGGGTATAAAACAACCATATCCTACAGAGTAGAAGAAGGTTCCATTTTTTCCTAAATATAAGCTCCCAACTATTATGCTGTTTGATGGCAGCACTTCTCCAAGTCAGTACATCAATCATTTTGAAGTGATGACTGATCAATTAAGCCAAATGATGCTCTCCTTACCAGAGTGTTCGTCGGTTGTTTAGCTAGCGTAGCATACGACTGGTATCGTAGCCTGCCTGATGGCTGCATCACTTCTTTTACTGGTTTCAAGCAAATATTCTTGGAACGATTCTACGAAGGAGTCAACGACATGACGATGTCTGCCCTCATTAAGATTAAACAGAGGCATAATAAATCCACATAGAGTTTCATTGAAAGATTCCGCCGAGAGGCACTCAAAATACCTTTAGGAACTCCATCTGCTGTAACAATAGACACTTGCAAATCAAACTTGTTCCCTATTATCAGTATGTGGACAGGATCTACACAATTCCAGAATTGGCCTTCTTTCATTGTCAATGCTAAAGCAGCTGAGGTCAGTACCGAAAAGTTCAAGCAGTTAGGAGTCCAAATAACTCATCCTAATCAAGATGAACATTCTACACCCGGGGGTAGTAATCGTCAGAGTAACCGCAAGAGTAAAGATACATTGGCTATCAATCTTAAAGGCAAGGAGTCTTTGGCTATCAACGTCACTCAGACAGCATCCACTCCATCAGCACCACCACAGAAATCGACTTGTCCAAAAGAAGAATATTCTTTTGATGAAGATGATACTTTAAGCATCTTTGATTGCTTAGTCAAAAGCAATAAGCTTCAGCTTCCAGAAGCAAAACGGCCAGAAGAAGTGGGTAAAACTGATCACCCAAAATACTGTGTTTATCACAGATTTATAGGGCATCCAACCAGAGCATGTTATGTGCTCAAGGGTAAAATCCAAGAGTTGGTCAACTCTGGAGCAATTACTCTGCAACAGGATGAGAAAACGGTGACTGCTAATGTAGTTTCTCTACAATTCGGTGATTTTCCACCACAACTTATACAAGATGGTGTTGTCCTCATTCCAAGGGCTACTCTTGAGATCGTGAATCTCCCACCTCCTCAAAATGAAGGTCTTGTTCCGCTGTCAACTGACAGAGGAGAGATTATGTGGATTCACCCAGATCTGGTAGCTGAATTTGAAATACCTTCCTCTTCTAAGCAAAAGAAGCATTCCAGATCTAAACCCAAGAACTGTAACATGGTATCCTTTGAACCAGTAACAGAAGAAGAAACTCTAATGGGCTTAGATCAGGGAAACCCTATCTTCGGGAGTATTCCGAAAATCAAGAGGACTCTGCTCCATCTCTTGATGATCCTCCTTCATCATCTTCTCCTGGCGAGAATATACCATCCACATCCTTGCCGGTGGTCGAACCATCTCCTCCTAAACCAACAGCAGCTGACAAGGGGAAACAACATGTCTGCTTTGATAAAGCATTAAAGAAGTCCTCATCTCTCAGACTTGAGAAGCCTTATAATTTTGACATATTGGCTCAATTGGCCAATACTCCAGCAAGATTGTCAATCTTTAAACTTTTACGTCTCTCAAAAGAGACTAGAGAGACGTTAAGTGAAGCCTTGATGCAGGCTGACGCTTGTCTTACTCTTCTCAAGAAACCTGAAAAGGAACCAGTCAGCTGTGCACATTGTCATAGTATATTTGAGTTAATGCCCAATATCACTTTTACACAAGATGACATGTTGTTAGAAGACAATCGTCATGATCGTCCTCTCTATTTCATGGGGTATGTGGACACCATGAAAGTCGATCGCATTCTGATTGGGGTCCGCACTTAGCATTATGTCGAAGTCTTTACTGGATGCTTTGAAGATCCCAGTGCATAACCTTTCTACGACTATCACCACCATCCTGGGGTTTAATCAAGGAAGAAGTGAACCTTTGGGGAAGATACGCCTAAAACTTTAAATTGGCAATCTTCGTACAAAGGTAACTTTCTATGTTATTGACAACCATGGCTCATACAACGCTTTATTAGAAAGGCCATTCCTTCATGAACACAATATTGTACCCTCTATGCTCCACCAATGTTTCAAATATGTGGATGGTAATAGAGAAGTCCAAAAAGATGTTGCAGATCTGAATCCTTTCAAAGGGGTTGAAACATACTGCAATGATTCTCGTATGTACAAGAAAGAATTCATGAAGGTAGTATTAGCAATGGACGTGGATGAAGAACAGAAGAGTGTGCCAAATGATACTCTGGTGATTTCCGTCAAAGGATGCACCTTATGTCCTCAGTCTTCCAAACCACTGACTATCTATCTTCCTTCCCATGAGAGGCAGCCCAAGGGTGATAGTTGGAAACAAAGAGAGTCCACCTCTTCTGAGCCGCTTGTAATCGATTTTTGTCGCAAGAAGCCTCCTCCTCCTTCTCGTTCTTCTTCTCCCCCTCTTGTCATCAATCTGACTAAGCCTGCTAAGGCTAAAGTCCCTGTTATAAATATTGGTGTAAAAATTAATAAAGCATCTCCTTTGCAGTATACTGATGTCTTTTACTATTCTCAGTATTATTTAGATATGCTAGATAACTTTAAACCAGTTACAATAGAAGTCGTATCATCTCTGCGAAATGTGGTATCATTGGATTCAATACAGGAGTCATACTTCTTAGTACCGTCTCGAAAGAAAGATAAAAAGCCTATATTCTTAACAAAAGAAAGGAACCAAAAATTGTGCTCTATAATGATAATAGAGATGATACAGGAAGGCTACAATTACGTTGCTATAGTCCACAATCCAAAGCCATCATCTGTAAAATGGGCTATAATTTCATAACAGGCCTCAACAATGGTAAAGGAAGGCGGACTCCCCTTCGTATTGTTGTTCCAAAAGGAAAATCACAACAATACCACAGTAAATCAAAGCGGGGCTTAGGTTATGCTTCACCTCTCCCAACTCCAGAACCTTCTGAATCTGATGAAGAAGAACGATCTAACTCTTCTGATTCTATTTCATGGGATTCTGACACCAGCATTGGTCATGTTCATAGGGTGATAGTATCGTCTAACATGGTGTCCGCCAAATTCTCAGAAGAAGATGAAGATGACATTGAAGAAGCTCCTGAAGTGGACCCTTGGGCACAAAAGATGGACAATCAGTAGGAACTTCGTTTCGAACAACGAGAACCACCTACTGAAGATCAACTTGTCCAAATCGATATTGGAGAGGAGGGTGTATCACGACCAATCTTTATTCGCAAAAATCTCTCAGAGGAGGATAAACAAGAGTTAGTTCATCTTATTCGTGAATATATTGATGTCTTTGCCTGGAGTTACGAAGATATGCCAGAATTAGATCCTCAAGTTGTAACTCACAAGCTTAACATTCTGCCGAATGCAAGCCGGTCAAGCAACAACAACGGCGATTCAAGCCTGAAATGATGGATGTAATTGATGATGAAGTCAAAAAGCTTATAGCTTGCGATTTTATCAGAGAAGAACAGCATCCTGACTGGGTAGCTAACGTTGTACCAGTCCTGAAGAAGACCGGAAAGGTTCGAGTTTGTATAGACATTCGGGATCTCAATGATGCTTGCCCTAAAGACGAGTTTCCTCTTCTGATTACTGATGTCATGATCGACAATACATATGGATTCGAACGACTTTCTTTCATGGATGGGTTTTCTGGATATAATCAAATCCGGATAAATCCTGAAGATGAAAAACATTGTTTATTTCGTACCCCTCGTGGTGTGTACTGTTATACGATCATGTCGTTTGGTCTTAAGAATGCAGGTGCAACTTACCAGCGGGCTATGATTACTATTTTTCGTAATCATCTGCGAAAGACTGTCGAATGCTATGTTGACGATATTGTTGTCAAAAGTTGTCTCAAAGAAGATCACATTCAAGATTTAAGAACTATCTTCAATCTAATGTGCCAGCATCAACTCAAAATGAACCCCACCAAGTCTTTCTTGGGTGTCGCTAGTGGTAAGTTTCTCGGCTTCGTCATTACCTCTAAAGGTATACACGTTGATCCCGAGAAGATCAAAGCCATTCAAGAGATACGTCCTCCACGCAAACTAAAAGAGCTACGAGAATTCCAAAGTTGACTTGCGTACATCAGGCGGTTCATTTCGAATTTATCTGGACGTTGCAGACCATTTACTCAATTAATGAAGAAAGGTGTATCTTTCGTTTGGACGAAAGAATGTCAACGAGCATTTGATGACATAAAGCGGTATTTAATGAGTCCACCGGTTCTTGTACCACCGATCTCAGGAATACCCTTCTTAATGTATGTACGAGCAATGGATCATTCATTGGGAGCTTTGCTGGCTCAAAAGAGTAAGGAAGGTCATGAACAAGCCATCTACTATCTTAGTTGAACGATGATTGGAGCTGAACATCGTTATAGTCCAGTAGAGAAGGAATGTTTAGCCTTAATGTTTGCTGTTCAGAAGACAAGACATTACATCATAGGCCAAACTATTCATGTCATATCCCGAGTCAATCCTCTTCGAGTCTTAATGAAGAAGCCAAGCACACTCAATTCTAGGCTTGCCACATGGGCCATATTACTAGCACAATATGATATGGTTTATGTTCCTCAAAAGTCTGTGAAAGGCCAAGCACTTGCTGACTTCTTAGCAGCTCATCCTGTCCCTGAGACATCTAAACTCTATGATGAGATTCCGGACGAAACATTAGAATCAAATATGATCTCAGAAGACTTTCCTACCTGGAGGTTGTTCTTTGATGGAGCCTCTAGAATTGGACCTGGAGGTACCCTTGTAGCTGGAGTAGGAATTGTTCTTGTTTCATCCGATGGATTAACTATTCAAAGGGCCTATTCTTTAGACGAATTATGCTCTAACAATGTGGCAGAATACAATGCCTTGCTCGTTGGACTCCAATTAGCCAAACAATTGAATATCAAATATCTCGAAGTATATGGCGATTCTAAGCTGATTGTTAATCAGGTTAGAGGCATATATGAAGTCCGACATCAAGATTTGGTACCATACCATGAAGCAGCAACCAGGATAGCTTCTTCATTCAAAGGGTTCTTCATCGAACATGTACGTCGTGCATGCAATACAGAAGCTGATGCCTTAGCTAACCTAGCTGCGGTATTGGCAATTCCAGTCAAAAGACAACAAATGGTTGTTATCTCTAATAGAGAACTGTTTTGTGTCGAAAACAACCACAACATTGAATTCAGCAATCTAACTGAAGTCAATGTCACTTGCGAGGACTGGAGAACACCTTTCATTGATTTTGCAGTACATGACATCCTGCCAGAAGATCCTAAAGAAGCTACAAGTATCCGTTGCCGATCGCTTCGATTCTATTATAATCATACTACTAAAACTCTCTATCGAAGAACTTTTGATTGGATTACTCTTGAGGTGTCTCGCCGGTGATGAAGCAAAGCAAATATTACGTGAAGCTCATGATGGCGTTTGTGGAGCACATCAGCCTGGTCCTAAACTACAAGATCGTATTCGACGTATGGGCTACTACTGGCCCTCTATGGTATCAGACGCTGTTGACTATGCAAGAAAATGTCGTGCGTGTCAGATTCATGCATATTTTATTCACCAACCATCGAAATTTCTTTATCCGACTGCTGCCTCATGGCCTTTTGAAGCTTAGGGCATGGATATAATTGGCCCTATCAATCCTCCTTCATCTAAAGGGCATCGGTTCATCTTAGCTATAACTGATTATTTCTCCAAGTGGGCAGAAGCTATACCATTGGCTGAAGTTAAAACTAGTAGTGTCATCAACTTCATCAAACATCATGTGATATATAGATTTGGTGTCCCTCGCCGAATCATCCATGATAATAGACCGCAGTTCATCAGCCAAAAGTTTAATAAGTTATGTGATGACAACAGAATCAATAATGTTGCCTCGACTGCCTATAATCCTGCGGCTAACGGGTTGGCTGAAGCATTCAACAAGACTATTATCAAACTCCTCAAAAAGTTTGTCTCTATCAACAAACGTAATTGGAGTGATAAACTTTGAGAATGTCTATGGACATATCGCACTACTGTCCGTAATCCTACAGGTTGCACACCTTTTTCTCTAGTATATGGATGTGAAGCTGTCCTACCCCTGGAAATTCAAATTCTATCATTGAGGATCGCTATTGCTAACGAACTTACTACAGAAAACAATGATCATCTTCGGCTTCAAGAGTTGGAGGCGCTCGATGAGAAAATGTTACTGGCTCAACAGCATATTGAGCTTTATCAAGCCCAGATCTCAAAAGCTTTCAATCGCAAAGTCAGAGTGCGAACATTTCAAGAAGGTGAGTTGGTTCTCACAGTCAGACGTCCTATGACTATGACACATATGAGCAAAGGCAAGTTCGAGGCAAAGTGGGAAGGGCATTATGTGGTAAACAAAGTCTTCTCCAATGGAGCCTATCACTTAACAGATATGGATAGCAGAGTTGCTATGATGCCTATCAATGGCAAGTTTCTTAAGAAATATTATGTATAAAGACAAAATGTACTTTATTTCAGAAACATGATATAAATAAAAGTTCATTTTATTCATGGAATTACATAAATATTAAGGACGGGGAGGAGGCCATGATCCTTCATGATTAAATACATAGTTTGCCAACAGTTCAAACATCTCATTGTCCGAACTCACAAGAAACTTACAAGCAGCCATCCTCAATGCCTCTTCTTCGGCAGTCTTCCCGGGTTCCACTAACTTGGAGATCAAATCCTATCCTGGCGCAGGAGGAACAGTTGAGCCTTCGCCTCTTTCTTTTCGAGAAGGCACGGGAGGCTCAGTAGGGAGTATCTCGGTTTCTTCTTCGATCTTCGGAGCATGTAAGTCTTTGGAAGACATTTTCGTACAGAAGGGAAAGAGATTGTCAATATCTACAAAAGTTTTGTTCTTTTTTATAGGCAAAACAAATAGGTAAACTGATGCAACTTTTGGAAAGAAGCACAACTGTTCGTTCATTTATAACTGTTCATTCACTTATAACCGACCATTCATTGTCCCTTCTCCAAAACTGACGTGACTATTCACTCATTTATTCTTTTCTTTGGGAGTTTGAACGACCATCCATTCATTCAATGTCTCTCCCTTAAAAATCGAAATGACCGATTACTCATTCATTTATCATAATGAGAATCCATGTCTCTGAATTCTAAATAGCCACGTCAAACAATTTGCTACATTTGCATTCTATCTGCATTCTCTTATCTATGTCAGCATATCAAAATTGAATCGTAAAAAGAAGAATTATGAGACAATTATTTCTTTATTTCCTTCTTTAAAAAAGCATAGATACATCTTGATGAAAATCTATTACATCTCTGATTTTTATTCTAATGAAGGTCTATTACATCTTTGGATCTTCCCATTTGATAATGAAGGTCTATTACATCTTTGGATCTTCCCATTTGATAATGAAGGTCTATTACATCTTTAGATTTTCTTATTTGTTGGTGGTAATTCCTTGTCGTCTCGACCTGAAGCAACGAGTCAGACAATGGAATCAACTCTGGTCTTCTCTCTCAGAAAGATGAGAGGAGAACCCCAGAGTGCAGCAGCCCAAAGATGAGCTGCTGTCAATACAACTGGTGGAGAGAAGACGACCCGCCAGGGGAACTAGGAACGTAATCACCCTTGTGATACAATTTCTAGTTCTGCGTATTCACCATCCAACTCTCATGTGTATAGGCTCTTCCAACTATATGAGGAAGACCCTTCTTGAACATGAAGAGTCCTGAGCTGTCTGATTTGAGTGTCAGAACCACATGAGCTGTCTGATGTGAGTATCAGAAGAATGCCCTCTGCGACACCCAAGTCACCAATGCCAGTCCTGAAGAAGCTTGCTGGTCGAATCCCTGTAAATATTAACAAAATAGGAAAAGTTAGCAGAATCTATCAACAGTGTGCGCCTATCAATAGGTGCATTTTTTAGCACACTGTGCCTATTAACAGGCGCATATCAGTACTATGCGCTGATCAAACCGGCGCATCCCAGCAAAGTGTGCTGATCAACAGGCGCACATTAGTACTGCATACTGATCAAACAGGTGCATATCGAAAATGTGTGCCGATCAATAGGCGCATGTCTCCGCAGTGCAAGTTGATCACACTGGCGTATGTCAACAATACGTGCCTATGATTGAGACTAAGTAATGAATCGCAGTGCGCACCTATTTCTCAGAAATAGTTAGCATATATCAACAGTGTCTACAAACATGCAGATCAATACCTATCTTTAAAGGTGGTGCAAAAGAAGAATATTCATACCATTAATTCTTCTTCGAGACTTAACAATTTTTGAAGACACAGCATGCAAAAGAATAACATCAGGATGGGTTGGCGCAAGTGGGACCTTGTGAGAAGCCATTTGTTTTGAGAAAGAATGAATGGTTCTTTCGTTTTAGCTATCCTTTTTAAAGTACTGAAGAAGAAAAATGGGCGCGTCATTCTAGGAGCCTATTTTGGGAAAGAACTATACAATAGGTAATGGGAGCCATGTGACGACTGCCATGTGTCCTTCAACGAAACAGTAAGCATTTAAATCAGCCGAAGGAACGCATCTACGTGCACTATTCAAAATCACAGCCACACAACATATCAAAAATTTTAGATTTTATTTGCATAAAGATGGGTGGACCCCTACAGACAAGGACACAAGAAAGAGAATAAAATCTTTGGCACGCCCAAACATTATTTTTTGTTCTTGCCTTCATCAGGCTAACGAAGGGCGGCGTCCAATTATTGCATGTTGCGGATCCCCGAGCGACGTATCAGATTAAGGAACCCCTCCGCATCACCACGCCCTTCGGAGGATGGCCCACCATTCAAGTGATTGAAGACTGTCGAGTCTAGACTAAAACAGTTAAAAAAGTTTGTCGCTCTCAGCGACGGGTCAGCCTCCAACAGATAAGTTATAGACGCAATATCTTGTCCCGCTTCAGGGGACTTGATTGTAGTGTCAGCATTTGTCTCCATCTCTTTCTTCTTGGGGGCCATTGAAGAATAGAAGTGAAGAATAAAGCATTACTACATATATTTCAACAAAATGACTCTTCATATTCCTCATGGGAAACCAAATATCCTCAATGAAATTCGGAAAGACGAAGAGAAAGTTTTGTGTTTTCGAGAAAGAGATTTAAATATGATGACCGATTGTTGACTGGCGCAACTTGACTCAGTCAAAATATTTATAAATTCAAAGTATTTCAAAACTTTGATTCATTTTCAAGTTTTGAAAACTTTGAAGGTGGTCTTGTAGGGCCTAAAAATCAAGTTGCACCCTGAACACACTAATCAGTGATCAAATTGTGCCCCAAAGATCAGGTTGCGCCACTGATATGAAGCTCAGAGAATAAGCTGTGCCACTGATCAGGTTGTGCCTGATATCAGACTGTGCCCAGTCTTATTGTGCCAAAATCTACGTGGCGTCTGACACTTAATGACAATCATTACCTGACAGCACTGACGACTGACACCACAGTGAACGAGGAAAATCTCTTCGAATCCCGTGAATTATGCCGCTCAAGGAGAGTTGGTAGACAGCTGTCCTGTACACTTCGTAAGTTGCACCTAGGCATAATCCAGACAAAATCTTTAGTTGCACCTAGGCGCAATCTGAATGAATTCTGCTCAAAAGCTGCCACGTGTCTAGGCGCGGCTCAATCAGGCGCAGTTGACCGAAGCTTGCGCAACCTGATGAAGTTGAGACTACTTACATTCTAAAGCAGGATGACGTGGCGCACATGCCACTAATCTCTCAAGACGTGTCTACTATCCTGTACACGACCACGCGCAACTTACTTATCAACACCTCTAACTATAAACCTATCTATAAACCAATTACCTTCCTTCCCTCTATTCCCCATCTAACTATAAACCAATTACCTTCCTTCCCTCTATTCCCCATCTGACCAATTTTTTAACCAATTACTTATCAACTCCTCTAACTATAAACCTATCTATCCATTTACTTCTTGCCTAATTACCTACTAACATCTTCTGATGTAGGCTAGGACTTCTCACTTATCCCCTTTGCCAACTGAAAGTGCCTAGGTGTAGTAGGAAACCACCTAATACAGTCTAAGGCTACTGCCTACCTAATATCTTTTGACTTAATACTGAAAGCATGACTCACCGTCTGATACTTCACCTCAGTTCACCCCCTTGTTTCACTTAACAAAATGCCTAAAATTGGCTTTTGAAAGAAAACGAGAAAAAGTACAAAAGTACAAATTGTTTCTGGGAAGTATTGCTATGGAAATCTGATCTGAGAGCGATCACTTTATTCCTTGGACCATACGATGATGATGAAGAGAACTGCTTGAAGAAGACGAACAATCGAAAGAACTAAGTCACCAGAAAGGTATCGACACAACGGCACTGATGGCACAGTCGAATGCTTTCCTGCTTTGCTTCACCCTGTTCTTGAGAAAAAGTTAAAGAAATACTTCTGGGAATATCACTCTGAAAGTATCAGTTTTCTCAGAATCTCCTATTCTGTATATCGCTCTTGATCATTTCTTGTGTTAAAATAAGTCTATTTATAGACTAGACCTTTTGTGCGTAAAAAGCAACATAATTGGGTCTCTATGCAAGTAACTGTCACCCATGATAAAAATCAACCTCTACGCGTGATGATACGTATCCCATATAGAGTTTTGGTCTCTACGCATGGTGACACGTGTCCCACAACTTCAGCAATATGGAAAGAGCACGTACACACGTTCCTCGATAAGTGTGGCATGAAAGCCACGTATGCAGACCACGTTCTCACATAGCCAGAAAAGATTAGGCGTAAAAATAACCCAAAACAAACTTTCTGCGTAAAGTAGCAGACTGGGCGTAAAATGACCCAAAATAGACTTCCTGCATAAAGTGGCTGAAAAGTAGCCTTGAGCGTATAATTAGCTCAAATAAACTCTACGCACATAAAAGCCTTTATTGTAAAAGCTCGAATAGCTTTCGTGCGTAAAAGAAGCAGTCTCTTGAGCGTAAAGTATCCCATCTGCACACTAAATGACAAGCGTTGGATTTGGTAAAAAAAATCTTCTCGATTTCTGTGCACTGTTCTGTCAAAAAATCATACTGTCAGATCAAATATCACGCACATTAAATGCATGGTCTGACAGCCTGTCCCTCGCGTAAAAGCTGAGAATAGCTCTTGCGTAAAAGAGCTCGCGTAGAATTTTGAATCTGGCTCAATAGAGTCTTTTAATGAGTCTTGCGTAGAGTCTGTCTTTGCGTAAAGTCTTTAACTTCTTTGACTTGGCTTATGAAGTACTTTTTACGCTCCTACAAGACCCCATTCAAAGTTTTCAAATTTTTCAAAATTTGAAATACTTTGAACAGAAGCGTAAAATCCGGGATATTCAACAGTCCGCGTAGAATTCGGGATACCCAACGGTCATCTGCGTAGAGTTCGGGATACTCAACAGTCCGCGTAAAATTTGAGATATCCAACAGTCAGCGTAAATTTCGAGAATTTGAACCGATTTCAAAATTCTCTATAAATAGAGCCTTGCCGATAGAGAGAGAACTTTACTCATTCTCGTAATCTCGATCTTTCTTTACTCTCTTCTTCTTCATCCTCTCAGTTCGAATCAATGGCCCCCAAGAGCAAAACCACCACCAATGCCAAGGGCAAGAAGTCCGCCGCTGCTTCGTCGAGAAGCGAGTGCGCAGGAACCGCCGTCGCATCATAAGAGAAACCCCGCAAGACCAACCCGCTGTGGCTCCGGCCATGAAAGGTAGAACACTACCTAATTCGGCCGTGAGTTCGTCGGAGAAGAAGAAGACTTGAACCCTAAACTTCACGCGCACGTTTATACGTGTTAGCGTAGAAATAACAAAATATGCCCACGTTATACGTGTCAGCGTAAAAAACAAAATACGCTCACGTCTATACGTGCCAGCGTAAAAATAAAATACGCTCACGTTAATACGTGCCAGCGTGAAATATGAATAACAAAAATACGCTCACGTCCATTCGTGCCAGCGTAAAAACAAAATATGCTCACGTTCATACGTGCCAGCATAAAATATGAATAACAAAAATACGCTCACGCCCATTCGTGTCAGCGTAAAATCATAAGTGAAAGACTTTGCGTAAAACAAAGAACTTTTGCACTTAAAGATTTTATCAATTTAATTTTTGCGCATAAGCGTAAAGTTTGCATAGTCAAGCTCTCTAGTAAAGAGTCTTTAATTTTTATGCGTAAACTTCAGACTAAGACATCTGCGTAAAAATTTAAATTAGATTTTTACTAACTTGATTTTTTCCTTTTCTTTTGGCAGTGGACTTGTAAATTCATCCTCTTGTAGAAATATTCGGCTCATCAGCTGGTATGGTGGGCTCAAACTACTTGGAGAATTTGTCCCATGTGGAATTCCCTCAATCAGATCCACAATACCCTGAAGAGAGACAACAGCTAATAGCTGCTCAGGGGGACAGAATGCTGTTGTCAATGATAAATGGAGAATTGCTGGTATCGCTAGATGACCAACAATTTTTGAAGTCTGCCTTCATGTTTGGGGACGCTATAGATTTCCAATCACAACACACCCCAAGAAGGAGGCTTGGGTGTTTAAGTTTGGAGAGAGGACAATGTATCTCCCAGACATGGCCAGAGATTATCCCTTATCTGTATTCGTTCATGCTACTCATCTAAGACAGATGCTATGGAACCTGACTCCTAGCAATTATGGTAGACCGGGAAGAATTATTTTTAAGAGGGATGGGGCCAATGAAATGGGCTACCACATCAGTACTCCTAGTGGCGGTGTCGTCCCTTTCTCCGGTCTATTGCCTGGATTCACACCGAGTGAAGATTCAGCTCTGATCCAACCGGTGCAGACCCCAATGTTCATTAACAAGTTCATGAAGGTCTCAGTATTATATCCTCAGGCCAACCCTAGGCTACCAGGGTGGCTGACTCCTTATAATCAGAACTGGATCCAACTTAGTGACTAGATCATGAAGAACTTCAAGACGGATCTGGAAGCCATCGGCCTTTATGAAGCAGCAGCCTCCACGAGTCAGGGTATTCCAATGAACAGTAACCTGTTCTTGGCTCTGATGGAGATGTATATTAGTTCAATAGAAACTTTTGTAACCCTACTAGGTGAGATGGGTTTTGCACTTCACGAGATGCAATTCATCTCTAAGCTGCCGATGGGTGAAGCTCCCTATGAAGAGTATGTTCCCTCCAACCGTGAACTAGTAGAGATCAGCGAGAAAAATCCTGATCTAGTCAAAGTGTATCAAGAATTAATGTGCCATTATCTAATTTGCACCACTATATATAAAAGTGGGTCGCATTTGGCATATACTAATAAATGGACAACCTATTTATTCTACCACGAGAATAGGATATCCAAGAACGACCAGGGGAGATTCCAAGAAAATAAGGCTCCAACCATCAACCCTTGTTCAATAATTCCTTCAGATTTGATCCATAATTTGATGATCACACATAAGTCTTCGGACCAGTATCTGACCACTAAGACTGGAGACATCCCTGCAGGGACTGAAACCTTAAGCTACCTGAGGCATGGCAGTCAGAAGATCTCAAGGGAAGCCTTGCTGGCAGGCTTTCTTTCTCTGTGGCTGCGGAGATGGGTCGTGCCAGGGATTAGCACAGCTGATAGAATTCACCGAAACGTATTGTGGCCGGCAGTACGTTTAGTATTCAAGGTCAGAATCAACCTGCTATTGGCAATAGTGTGTCGGGTAAATGCAGGTTTGCTGACCTTTGGTGATGAACTAATCAACAATGCTCCTCACCGAAAAGAATTCCATAGGGTAAAGATGCCCTATACTTATCTGATGGGCTGGCTATTGCATCATAACTGCAGTTTGTTGCCACCAGGCCCGAGAGATAATGCGAAGGTCTTCCTCCAGAAATTCAATAAAGCTACGTGGATTGCAACTACAGTGGCAGATACTCGAGCAGTACTAAACTACTCTCATGGATGGAACTTTTTTTGCATAAGACCACAAGTTCCAGCCGACTGCCTTGGTGTACAATTTGAAGATAGAGGGGAAGGGAGGACTTCATTACCTGTGCCAGTTTTTAAATGGCTAATGTGCATCAGACCCTCACATCTGATGTATAGGAATGAAGACAACTGTGCGTTCGAACCGTATCTACCAAGTCGGTTCGCTCGTCAGTTTGGATATGACCAACTTAACGTTGGTAATCCCTCCACCAGCTTCTACCATTATAGAAAGTTAATTGAAGGTGTAAGAGCATGTAGATACTTTAGCACTGCTTGTACCGGTGCTAAATTCTGGGTATCAACTACTACAAGTACAACCGAGATACAAATACTTCATACGTATGCTCGCTTTTATGCATACATTCGCTCCTTCGCACAGGGCTATAATATGAAGGGGAGTTTTCGATGGCCCAAGGAAGGGAACGTCGAAGAACCAGTCAGGGTACCTTCAGACATACCCGATGACGCTGCTGTTCCAGATGAGTATCTGGAAGTAATCCCTACGGGAGCTGGGGGAATAGCTGCAGGACCAATTATTATCAGCAAGACCCGAAAGCGGAAATCAGGTGCAGCTGTTACCCTCCCAGAGAAGAAGAAGAAGAAGGTCACTGTCAAAGGGCCTCTAGACAGAGAGCCGCTACTCCAGAGAGCGAAACTCCAGTCGAGGAGCCTCAACTCATTGTATCTTCTTTAGCTCATCCTGGAGAAGGATCTTCGGCATCCCAACTAGCAGCATCAACAGAAGCTGTGGGGCTCCTATCTCCTGGATATCTCAGCTCATCACTTCATCTGACTTTGCCACAAAAGGCGAAAGCTATTGAAGATACTGCCACTACACATACTGTTGATCCACAGCCCATCCCATCAGATGAACCTGCTCTTGCCTTCGATGATGATGACTGGGATGAAGATTATGACAAACTTTTGGCACGTCCTGTACCTACTCCAGGTAAATATAAATTACACAAAAACTATACAAAATTATGTATTATGATTTTGTATATTAACTTATTTTGCTTAATTTTTGTAGGTGTTATCATTGCAGCAAAGCCTGTTGCTACTCTTCCTTCTCGAGAGATTATCCAAGAAGAGAACATAGAGTCTGAGAAAGAGAGTTCTTCTTCAAAAGAAGACTCTCTATCCATGGAAGTGCAACAAGAGCCTGAAGTAGAGGCCCAGCCAGAATTGTCTTCCCTTGCTGAGGACGAAGAAAACGAACAAACTGCAGAAGAACCAACTGTAGATGAAGAAGCAGCTGCTGCAGAAGAAACAGACTTCAATGAAGAAACAGTTGTAGAAGAACCAACTACAACTGAAGTACTTCCAGAGCTTGAAGAGCCGGTAGCCAATGAAGGTGATAAAGATATGGTCAACTCATCAACTGAAGCTGGAGACATTGTAATAGCATCCTCCGTTATTGCTACCGATCTAGCACAAGTTCCTAAAAAGACAGTATCTGAACCGGAGTCAGTTACAATGATCACCATTCCTCCTACAATAATTACCGCCACTGAAACTCAAGTAGTTTCAACTCCAGAAACGGCTGGAGTAATGATATAAAAAAGTGCTGAAGATCTGGCCTCTGAAACTCCTGGGGATCAGTTAGCCATGGTAGCAGTATCAACAATAGCTTTAACTCAACTTGCTACCAAGGCAACAACAATATCCACTCCTAGCCTTCAGAAGAGGGACTTGGTAGACATTGCCGCCACGCCGAGCTCAAATGCAGAAATGAATCTCTTAGTTGAGATTCATACTGAAACTTTCTACAAAACCCTGGCGGCTCTGATCAAGATGGTCCTGAAGAAGGGCCTTAATTATGAAAGCTTGAAGGCTGTCATTGCTCTCACAATCAGGAATGTTGCCATATTCAATGACACTGAGAGAGCAGCGGCGCTGGAGAAGGTAGTAGAGGAACTTGAACAGCCTATTAGAGAATATCTAAGGCTGTCAAGTGAAACTATTGAAAGTCTCATCCAAACCGAGTACGATGCTTTATCAGCTGAATACATCGCTCGGGAGACTACTTTCAATGAATCTCTCCAGAACTATAGCAGCAAAGTTGCCAGAGAAAGAGCTTTATTGAATGAAACCAAACCTCTGCTGGAGATGCATAAAGAAGCCTATGAGACTTCAAACATGAGGATTCATCAGCAAGATGATAGAATCCGTGAAGTTGAGGCAGAGTTGGTTCGCTTAAAGGCCGAAAGAGAGCAGATAATTGTGGATTGAAACCAACATCTGATGCAGAGCTTAATTTTGGAAGAGAAGGCTTTCGGTGTTGAATCTGTCATTAAAACACTTGATGATGCCAAGGATAAAATGATAGCTACTTTCGCCGAATTCTTCCATCTTTGTACTCCAGAAGCTCGACGCACCATAGCTACTGCAATTGTGCTGAGCTCTCGTGAGAAGCGTCTAGCAGAGCTGAAAAAACTACTCGAAGATGTATCTGCTCCGCTTTAGACATTTTTGCATTTAATACAGAATTTTGTATTCTTCTGTCTTTTTCATTCTGTAATATTTTCAAAAAATGAATGAAATATTTATTTTGTGACCCTATTATTTATTTTGAATTTAAACAATAGGTATGAGATAGAAAACACTTATCAGAGGTAATATGGACATGACAAGTCTTCTAAACTCAATAAATTATATCTATCCAGAGGTAATGTGGACATGATAAATAATGAATCTTGTTTTCTTTTTAGAGTTTACAATACTATCAGAGGTAACATGAACGTGACAGATCGTAACAACTCAAGAAAAAATAGATTAATATCTATTCAGAGGCCATATAGACATGATATATAAGAAAAGAATTAGACTTACTATTTATTCAGAGGTCATGAGAGCATGATAAATAATAAATCTTTTTCTTTCTAAAAATCAGCTGGTAAGATAGAAGATCAAAATTCTCTTTTTAGGAGACAAATAATCAGCTTAACCAAACATTGGTAGCTGGAGAGTAAAGAAGAATTTCAGACATAATATTTCTTCAAGAATTTGCCATTAATTGGCATCATGAGCAAATCTCCATTAGGTTTAGACAACCTATAGGCACCATTAGAGAAGACTGTCTCGACTACATAAGGACCTTCCCATTTTGCTTGGAATTTCTCTTTGCTCTTATGAGTCATCATCATCGATCTTCGGACAGCTAGAACTAGCTCACCGACTTTAAATACCCTCTCTTTAACTTTACGATTGAAAGCTCGAGATATGCGGGCTTGATATAACTCGATGTGCTGTTGCGCTTGAAGACGCTTCTCGTCTAGACCTTCAAGTTCTTGAAGTCTCAACCGATCATTATTCTCTGTAGTTAGCTCATTAGCAATGACTATTCTAAGAGATAGAATCTAGATTTCCTGTGGAAGAACAGCCTCACATCCATAAACCAGTGAGAATGGTGTAAAATCAGTAGGAGTTCGGACTGTCGTTCGGTAAGCCCATAAACATTCTCTAAGTTTCTCATTTCAATCACGTTTATTAGAAGAGACAAACTTTTTGAGAAGTTTAATGATTGTTTTGTTGAAAGCTTCGGCCAAACCATTAGCAGCTGGATTATAAGCCGTAGAAGCCAGATTTTGGATCCGATTTTTATCGCAGAATCGATAAAACACCTGACTCGCAAATTGTGGTCCATTATCAAGGATTATCCTTCGGGGAATCCCGAAATGATAAATGACATAGTGTTTGATGAAGCTAACCACATTAGATGTTTTTACTTCAACAAGGGGAACCCCTTCCGCCCATTTAGAGAAATAATCTGTTATGGCCAGGATAAACCAATGTCCTTTAATAGAAGGAGGATTAATCGGGCCAATAATATCCATGCCCCAAGCTTCGAAGGGCCAAAAAGCTGCTGTAGGATGTAAGAATTCAGATGGTTGATGAATAAAATCGGCATGAATCTGACATGCTTTACACCATCTGGCATAATCCACAGCATCTGCTATCATGGATGGCCAATAATATCCCATTCTTCGAATGCAATCTTGTAATTTCGGACCCGATTGATGGACACTGCAAACACCATCATGAGCTTCACGGAGTGTTTGCATAGCTTCACTCTCAGAGAGACAACACAGCAAAAGTCCGTCATAAGAACGACGATATAACATATGCAAAGAAAAATCGTAGTAGAATCGAAATGATCGTCTCTTGATTGATGCAGCTTCTTTTGGATCTTCAGGTAAAATTCTATGAACCGCATAATCAATGAATGGACTTCTCCAATCCCTTTGCTGAGAACTTGATTCTGTAGTATAGCTCTGTTCGATATGCAAATTATTCTTGACACAGAATAAGTCTCGATCCAACAAAGTAATGGTATTTTATCTTCTAATTGGAACAGCTAAGTCTGCAGCTAAACTAGCAGGAACATCAGCTTCCAAATTTTAAGAACGTGGTATGAATTCAATAAAGAACCCTTTGAATGAAAGGGCCAATTCGATTACCACTTGATGATAGGGAATGAGGTCAGGATTTCTGACTTCATATGTCCTTCTGACCTGATTAACAATCAATTGAGAATCTCCATAAGCTTCTAGGAACTCAATGTCCAATTGTTTTGCTACTTGAAGACCAATTAGCAGAGCATTATATTCTGCCACATTGTTGGAGCATGGTTCATTAAGAGAATAAGCACGGTACATGACCATTTTATCAGGAGAGACCAAGACGATGCCTACTCTGGAGACAATATTGCCTTTAGGTCTAACCCGTGATGCTCCATCAAAGTATAGTTACCAAATGTCCTCCCTCGAAGTCATGTTGCAATCCACGACTTTATCTGGAATGTCCTCATAAAGCTTAGATGTTTCAGGTATAGGGTGAGCTGCTAAGAAATCTGCTAATGCTTGACCCTTCACTAATTTTTGAGGTACATATACCATATCATAAGAAGTAAGCAACATCGCCCAGGTGGCTAATCTGGAGTTAAAAATGCTCGATTTTCTCATCAATACCCGAATAGGATTTATTCTGGAGATGACATGAATAGTATATCCTGACACATAATGTCGTGTCTTTTGAACAGCAAAAACCAAGGCCAGACATTCTTTTTTCACAGGAGTATACCTGTGTTCAGCTCCAACCATCATTCGGCTAAGATAATAAATTGTCTGTTCATGACCCTTATCACTTTTCTGTGCAAGAAGAGCACCAAAAGAATGATCTAAAGCACGAACATATAGCAAAAATGGTCTTCCTACCACTAGAGGTACCAAAACAGGTGGATTTGTAAGGTATTGCTTGATGTCATTGAAGGCTTTCTGAAATGCTTCATCCCAAACAAATGATACACCTTTCTTTAATAGACGAGAGAAAGGTTGACATCTTCCAGAAAGATTTGAAATAAATCTCCTGATATAAGCAATGTGGCCTTGGAAGCCACGGAGTTCTTTTAGATTGTGTGGAGGACGCATTTCAAGAATTGCTTTGATTTTGTCAGGATCAACATGGATACCTTAAGAAGTAATGACAAATCCCAAAAACTTGCCACTAGAAACCCCTAAGAAAGACTTAGTAGGATTCATCTTCAGTTGATGTTGATGCATCAACTCAAATACTATTTTTAAGTCTTGAATATGATCATCATTTGATCGAATTTTGACAGTAATATCATCCACATAACATTCAACTATTTTCCGTAGATGTTCTTGAAAGATATTGCTCATGACCCGTTGATACATAGCACCGGCATTTTTCAGACCAAATAGCATAACTGTATAGCAGTAAACTCCAAGGGGTGTACAGAAAGCGGTATGCTTTTCATCTTCTGGATGCATCTTAATTTGATTGTATCCTGAAAATCCGTCCATGAAAGACATGCGTTCAAAACCACATGTATTGTCTATCATGACATCGATAATCGGAAGTGGAAATTCATCTTTTGGACAAGCTGCATTAAGATCTCAAAAATCTATGCAAACTCAGACTTTTCTATTTTTCTTCATAACAGGAACAATATTGGCAACCCAGTCTGGGTGTTGTTCTTCACGAACAAAGCCACATGTGAACAGCTTTTTGACTTCTGCTTCAATTACATCCATCATATCTGGTCGGAAATGCCGCTGCTGTTGTTTTACAGGTTTGATATTAGGAAGAATATTGAGTTTATGAGTAGCTACTTTAGGATCTAGACCCGGTATATCCTCATAACTCCATGCAAAGATATCAATATATTCTTTAATCAGTTTTATAAACTCTTCCTTTTTATCTTCAGAAAAGTTTTTACTGATGAATATTGGCTTAGACGTAGTTCCGTCTCCAACGTCAATCTGGACAATTTCATCTTCTATAGGTGGCTGTCGCTGTTCAAAACGAAGCTCCCATTGAGTGTCCATTTGTTGTGCCCAAGGATCATTTTTAAATGGCTCAGATTCACCATCAGTTTGAACCATGTTGACTGAGAATACATACTCAGATTCATCTTAATGGTTTCCTCCAGAATATGAGGATTGTAAAAAACTGGAAGAAAATTCTTTTTTTATATCTTCTTTGTACATGTGGGATGTATCAGATTCGATGAACTGGATCTCTTCAGAATCTGAGGATTGTGAAGAACTGGAAGAAAATTCTTCTTGTATATCTTTATTAAACATGTGGGATGGATCGTATTCCAAACCATGACGAGTTTTCTGGTAAAATGGATCACCACATAATGGTAACCGTCTACCTTTATCTTGATTGAGACCCATCATAGTTTTCAAATCATATCCCATATTTTGGATAATCTTAAGAGATTGTTGACTATATTTGTCAATTCGGATTCTTCCTTTATCTTTCCCTCTGAGATCATCTGTCTGAGTAACAGGGATATTTCTAGCCAGGCCAAACACAATTTGGCTATTGTTTTTCTTATTGGACGAGATCACGAAATAAGATTCTTCGTGACGTCTATAAGTTACACAAGCTTGTGATGATGAGGCTACCGGTAGAAGATAAGGAGAAGATGTTAGGAATCTTTGAGCATAGGGTCCAACATCGACATGAGGAGGAAAAGAATTTTCCTTATGATTAATATATAAGGTTTTCTCTGTATTTATGTCATTTTTATGTTGATGACTTTGATTATCAGTAGATAAAGTCATTCTTTCAATAAATTTGACAGCCATATACTCCAAAGGGAAATCTTCATTAATATTAGAAAGTACAGAACGATCAATATTTACAAACTGACTACTACGCTTTATATTGATCATTAACGGACTGTCATCCGTCTTCTGCGTAGACTTGGCAAGGTTGATAATCAGTGGTTCTGGATCATTCGTACGAGAAGTACGTCCCTTGACTTTGATCATGAGAGGTTGAACTTGGCTCTTGACTGGGACTTTCACAGATTCCTTAGACGAAGCTCGAGTTCTTCTTTTAGCCTTAATCATCAAAGGTTCGTCATTGACAGGTTGGGGTTGAATTCGACCTTTGACTTTATTCTTCAAAGGTTGATCTTCCGGAGGATCTTCTGAGGCAGATTGATCTTCTGCAGGTGATCGATCTTCGGCCATATCCGATATCTCCTTCATATGATCCTGTTTGTAGAGTATCAGATCAGAGAAATAGGCGTCAACACCCTTAAAAGGATTGACATCTGCAAATTCAGTCTTCACAATCCCTTGAGAGTCCACATACTTGAAGAATTGGTGGAGAGTTGAAGGCACAATGTTATGCTCATGTATCCATGGTCTTCCAAGGAGGATATTGTAAGATACATCTGAGTTGATAACATAAAAGGTCGCCATAGTTCGAAGATCACCTATCTGAATCTTCAGACGAATCTTCCCCAATAGTTTACTCTTTCCAGAGTTGAAACCAACTATTGTTGTACTAGTATAAGTCAAATCACTAGTAGAATCCTCAAGGGTCGTAGCATACTCTGAAGAATAATGCTAATAGAAGATCCAGGATCAATGTAAATCCTGTCAATTTCAGTAGATTCAATATACCCTGTATAACACAGAGGCCTGTCGTGCTAATTATGCTTCAACAGCATATCTTCTTGTGTGAAGGTAATGTTAGGAATTGATTCCATCATACTATGACATTGTGGACACGACACTGGTATATTGTCAGGACTCTTGAGTTGAGCTAAGCATGAATCCGCTTGTAGTAAAGCTTCGCTCAAAGTTTTTCGGCTTTCTTTAGAAAGACGAAGCAACTGAAAGATAAAAAGTCTAGCCGGAGTATTAGCAAATTGGGCTAGAATATCGAATTTGTAAGGTTTCATCACTACCCACTGATTTGAAGAAGATTTTAATAGGACATCAAAGTGTACTGCTTTCTGTTTCCCTTTCTCAACCACAGATGGTTTAGAAGGTCTTGCTTCAGCAGGAACAAGAGATAGTTGAGATGGTAGTGTTTCAGTAACGTCCTCCGCTTCTTTAGAAGTTTCCTCATAATCTTTGTGGTACTCTTTTCCAGATCTCGTACCAGCAAAGGTTTTTTCCTCTGACTCAGGAGAATGAAGTACCATATTACAGGTTTTAATCTTCTTTTCCTTAGTCTTCTTCTTGCGAGGATTTTTATGAGGGACCTCAAATCCCAATCCAACAGTAGATTTTTGACCTTGAATTTGTAAAGGAAGTAGCATTCCTTTATCATAGTTCAAGCCTTCCGCCTTTTGAAAGTCATAGCCCATCTTTTTCATGAGGTGGACTGATTGTTGACTGTACATGTGAGTGGGTAGCGGACTTTCAATAGATGATTCAACAGGAGTAGGGGTATTCGAGACAGGAGAAAAAATCCCTACAGGACCCTTCTCATAAGCAGCAAAGACTTGTTGTGTCCTGTATAAGGGGACACTATTTATTGCTAACTATTACTAATGAGTAAGTTTGAGTTTGGTAGGAGGAGCCAGACTTGGAGGGCATATATTCAAACCCCTCAGCCTATCTTCCAGAGGAATGCCATCCCAAAGATGATCCAAATCATCATGATCTGGAGTAACAACATGATAAATTATATTGCAGGTTTTGACTTTTCGACCTTTCTTGGATTTTAAAGTTTTACCTTCATCTTCTATTTCAGGTACTAAGTCAGGATGTACCCACATGATTTCACCATTTTTTAATATGAGAGGCAATACTCCTTCATTTTGCTCTCTAACTGGCGGGAGATTTACAATCTTCATTGTCGCCTTTGGAATTGGGACAATCCCATCTGGAACTTGCTGTGGAGGAAAACCTCCAAATTGAAGAGAAATTATATTAGTTGTAACTGTATGCTCATCATTGGTTAAAGCGATGGTATTAGCATTTATCAACTCTTGGATTTTTTTCTTTAAGATATAACAAGCCTTGGTAGGATGATTTATGTATCTATGATAGATACAATATTTAGGATTGTCAATCAGATTCACCTCATTAGGTCTTTTTGGCTCTGGAATCTGGAGTTTGCCACTCTTTACAAGGCATTGGAATATCCTTGGGATATCACTATCATCAAAAGAGTATTCTTTTTTTGGTTTGGAAGACTCCAGATTATTTGGCATCGTTTTGGGTTTTCAAAGATTAACCACTAGGATTTCTTTCCCTTTCCCATTGCGATTGTCGGAATTATTACCTGAAGAGGCTTTCTTTTCTTTGTCTTATGAGGCAAAGATCATCCCTGTTTTCCATAAATAAATTCCTTTATTTATTGTGTATCTGGGAAAATTACAACTGTGGGAATCTGATCTAGAAGGCGATTACTTTATCCCTTGGACGATGCGATGAAGAAAACTCGAAACTTCGAAGAACTTGGACAGCAACTGGGCAATCTCTCTGTTCTCTCTGAAATTGACTGTGTGTCTGATGAAGATAAAGAAACTCTCCTTTATAAAGTTCTGGATAACTGTTCTGAAGCATACGCTCAGTCAGTTACTTGACGTGTGCATAACTGTAGGGACGCGTGGCGAATTATGGTGGAGACACGTTGGAGTGCAGTTGAAAGTAGTGGAATATATCTAGAAGAGATTGGTGGCATGGATGCCACGTTGTATAACTTCTGAATAACTGAGTAAATGAGTACAGGACACGTGAGAACGTGTGTTGACTGTACATTGAAAGTCATCCTGGATGCCTTTGCTATGATACGCTGTCTTTGAAGAGGAGTCATACGCTAGCTTTTGAAGGCACATGTCTTGCATATGCTGACTTGGATCATATAAAGCTGATACGCTCACTTGATTGGAAAGGAGTCGTATGGGGTCCATACGCTCACTTGGCTGGGAAGGAGTCGTATGGGGTCCATACGCTCACTTGGATGGAAAGGAGTCGTATGGGGTCCATACGCTCACTTAGATGGCAAGGAGTCGTATGAGGTCCATACGCTCACTTGGATGGCAAGGAGTCGTATGGGGTCCATACGCTCACTTAGATGGCAAGGAGTCGTATGAGGTCCATACGCTCATTTGAAGGAGTAGACACGTGGCTGTACTCACTCTTCTCAAACACGCCATATCTTCAAATACTGACAAATATTTCTTGAGCGTCGTGCTGCAGATATGATGGCTGACAGACTGTCAGAAATGACAGTAATGATGGCTCTTTATTTATGATGGCTGCTGAGCTGTCCTCGTAAGAGACAAAATCCTTTCTCGAAAACCTATACGATGGCTAATCTTCATAGGGCAGCTGTCTTTGTACGAAAGACGAAGTGTCAGATTCATCCTTCATTAAATACATGCTGTGCTGTCATCTCAAGAAATATTAAAATATTTGCTGAGCGTACGGCCTTTAGATGAGCGTATGGCCTTGGCTGAGCATATAGCTTTGAGCGTATGGCTTTGACTGAGCATATGGCCTTGAGCGTATGACTTGGGCTGAGTCTTATGTCAGCGTGTCATAATTTTCACACCCTATAAGACCCCCTTCAAAGTTTTCGAACTTTATGAATTTTAAAAGTTCGAAATTACTTCGAACTTAAAGTGGGAATAAGTCCTGACACGCTGGCATAAGTTTGTTATCTTCCTCAATATCAGTGCAAATCTTTAGGGATTTTGTTTAAAGCATATCCGCCGTTTGAACTTCTTCTTTTCTTCTATAAATAGGTCTTCTAAGACCTAATTTATTTCTTTACTTTTGCATTCATCTTCGAGTGAGAAAAAAAAAACTCAAGACTCAACTTCTTCTTCTTTGATTCAAGCTTTATCAATGGCGCCCAAGGTTGATGCTGCTGCAAAGGGAAAGGGGAAGGCTCCTGCGGAGTCATCTCAGCCCGCCGCCGCCGCTGCTAAGAAGACTACCAATGAGCGCGTTCGACGAAGTGAACGCCCATTGAAGCCTCTCTATGGTGAGGATGATGATGATGAAACGTAACTATTCCCTATTTAGGGCTCTGGTTAGAACAAAATCATAAAACGTATCCCCTTTTTAGGGTCAAATACGTCATAAAATACGCTTCCCTCTTTAGGGTTTAGCCGTATCCCATATTTTTTATTTATACGAAAAATATGTTTGGAGCGTATTCTGTATGATACGCATATTTTTGATAGAAATGTCAAAATATGCTGTCTTGAAAGAATATGCTACGGCGAGTTGTCTCACTGAGATACGCTAACTCATGTGTTTAGCGTATGTTTTTGATGATCATCTTGTCAATCCATACGCTGATACGCTCAAACTGAACATAAACTGAACTTTTTAAAATCATTCACTTAAGATAGACTGAGCGTAAAAAGTGATCTCTGAATCTGTCATACGCTTAGGATAAACTGAGCGTATATGGATCTTCGAGTCTGTCATACGCTTAAGGAAAACTGAGCGTATGCCGAACCTTGAGTCTGTCATACACTCAAGGAAAACTGAGCGTATGTTGAACCTTGAGTCTGTTATACACTTAAGGAAAACTGAGCGTATACTGAACCTTGAGTCTGCCATACGCTCAAGGAAAACTGAGCGTATACTGAACCTTGAGTCTTCCATACGCTCAAGGAAAACTGAGCGTATGCTGAACCTTGAGTCTGCCATACGCTCAAGGAAAACTGAGCGTATGCTGAACCTTGAGTCTTCCATACGCTCAAGAAAAACTGAGCGTATGTTGAACTTTGCTATCTCTTTGTGTTGAAGATTTCTAACTTCTTATTCTTCTTTTGCAGTGGATATTCTGGCTCAGGAGGCAGAATTTGAAGGATGTGTAGGAAATAACTATAGAAGTGACCTATCACATGTTCGTTTTCCCCAATTCGATGGACCTTCTACAAGGATAGCTCTTTTGACAAATCAGGAAAATGACACTTTGCTGAACTTGATGAGTGGACTGCCTTTATAGAGTGTGGATGGTATAACCCACTCAAAGCCAGCATTTCTTTTCGGAGATGCTATTGACATAAACTCTCAGCCTGCTCTGGACAAAGTATCATACTGTTATTATAGGGATGGTGATGTAAATCAGCCAATGTATTTGACTGGTTTATCAAAAAGCATCAACATAGCTCGTTTATTTCATGCGAGTTGTCAAAGACAGATGAAGTGGGATATCACTCCATCCCGGCAAGCAAAAGCTGGATGGATAGGATATCGTCAAGGAAGATTCTGCAGTGGTACTGAACCACATGTCACAGCTTTGCGAGGACTGCTACCTGCCACCATCCCTCCTGAGGACTCGGCACTGCTGAAGCCAGTCAGAGTCCCAATTTTTGCAAACGAATTTGCTCAACTAGAAAATGCCATCTATCCAAAACAGTCTATGAGGCTGACTGGTCTGGTAAATCCGGAGAATACCAGATGGACTGCTCTTGTAAAATGGATCCTGAAGAATTTTGGTGAACAGTTACAAGTGATAGGCCTATATGATGTCATTAAGTGCACTGCTTATGGTTTCAGGCCAAACCCGGATTTGTTCTTGGCATTAGCGAAGAGGTATAACTACCGTACCGGCACCTTCATGACCCCAAGAGGCGAAATGGGATTCGCCCTTCATGAAATGGCATATATTTCTCAACTGCCAACAGCAGATCTGCCATATGAAGAGTATATCCCTTTCGTTGATGAAATGAATAAGATCTCCGAAGCAAACCCACTGGTTCTTCATGTCTTTGAAGAATTGATGTGCCATTACAGTATTTGTAAGGCTTTTTATAAAGGACAAGGTGGAGAAGGAGATTCCAACTGTTATTCTTCCAAATGGATGGCCTATTTATTTCAAGGCCGTACTGATGAAGTTTAGAAGAAGAAGAAGTCTGAGCAATATGTTGGTGAATTTAAACCTCTGAATCAAGCTGAGATTGATAAGCTCATCCGGGACACCACTCATGACGACATCGTCATTGAGGAAGACGAAGGCACCTATAAGGCCGGTGATTGGTTTGAGACCTATATTAAGCAGGGCAGCCGAGAATTATCCGCTGAAGGTCATCTGGCCGGATTTATCTCTCTCTGGCTGAGAAAATTTATAGTTCCTGGCACCTGTTCAGCAGACAGGATGCACAGAGGAGTTGTCTTCGCAGCAGTCTGTCTGGTTTTTGGATATAAGATGGATTTACTGACAGCCATGACATGCCGTCTGAATGCTGGATTAAGGGCATACACAGACAGAATGTTCAAATTGGCAAGGAAGAGCCTTACATCCTTTCCTCGGGTAAAAATGCCCTTTACATATTTATTTGGATGGCTGCTTCTGTATTTCGAATCTCTCATGAATGCTGGGATGGCTAGACCAGATGACACCTTTCTGGAAAGATACAGTCACACACGAAAGTAGAAATATGACACTTTGACAGATTGCAGAACTATATTAAACAGGGGAGAACTATGGAGCTTCACTTGTGTTCCTCCACCTGTTAGTTATGAAACCATAACTGGGAGGTTGGTTGATGGCATTGGTGGCAATGAGTTGGATGATGTTCAACATGAATGGCTAAAAAGGATCAGGCCATCTCACTTAATCTGTCGCCGTGACAACATCACTTATCTAGAACCATATCTTCCGAGTAGATTTGCTCGGCAATTTGGTTATGATCAGTTATATGTGGGCAATGCCACAACATGTTTTGGTTATCAAGGCGGATTGATTGATGGTGCCAGAGCTTGGATATATTACATTGCTAAAGGTACAAGGGCTACCTTTTCCATGCCAGATCCGGTCACCTATCAGACAGGAGCTAGAATATTGGCGTCTTATGCCAAATTCTATGTATCAGCTAATACCTTTGATGAAAAATTCAGCATCTTAGGTAGAAGCTTTATTCATATTGAAAAGAAATCAACCAAATCAGCTCTGCCTAAAGATTGTCATGATCAAGAAGATCCTTTGGCTACTGATGAAGTTGATGATGAAGTTTTAGAAACTTTCTTCTCTGATGACCTTCATCAACCATTACATGTACCCATCGGGAGTGCTGAAGAAAGTATATCTGCTGATAATACTCCAAAGAGGAAACGGGGCAAAGGTGCTGCTGGGCCTGCCCCAAAAAGAGTCACTCGAGCAGAGACTCGAAATCGTGGAGGAATTACCATTCCAGGGACTTCTCCTGCTTCCAATCGAGTCAGAGATGCTGATGAAGCAGGTAGTGATCCAAAAGACAATTATCCTACTGTTCCATTCACAAAAAGAATAGGAAGGAAAGTGATAGTTTCAAAAACTAAATCCGTAATTTGTCTCGATGCAGAGAGTCCCACCGATCGTGCTGTGCGATTGGCTTCAGAAAAACAAGCTGCCTTTGATTTTTCTGTAAAGGCAGAACCTGTTGAAGAAGATATTCCTGAACCTGCTGGGTCATCCATGCCTTCTGATATAGGATCGATTCCGCCAATGGCCGATGATGCGCAGGTAATTAGTCAACTTGCGGTAGAGGCCGAGCATCAGACTGAAACAGCTAATGACTTACTAATTTCGGGAGAATCAGTGAAGGAAACCACTTCTCTCAACCCAATTGCTGAAGCTTCAGAGAGTGAACAAGTTGACTATGAATCGTCGTCTCATTCTTCTGGAGAAGAAGACATGGAGATAGACGATGAATCACCGTCTAAAACTCTAATTGATGTACTGAAGACCATTGGTCAACACTCAGGGTTGACACCAGAACCGGAGAGGCATATAGAAGTTCAAGTTCCGAGTACTTCTGGGGCGGAAAGCAGTGAAATAAATCCCGTGTCAGAAAGTACTCTGAAAGACTACGAGCCGGGCTGAATGATCCGAAAGAAACTGAATATGAACCAGCTCCAGGTAATATTTTATTCATCAATGTTTTGTCTTGTCTCTGCTTTATTGTCTTTTGGTTTTGATCATGCTTCTTTGATTCCAACAGCTGTAGGAACTGCACCGGCTATGAGTTCTACTCAAGCCCCACTTGTTCAAACTGATGTGGGTGAGGGGAGTTCACATTTGTCGAGTTCTCCAAAAGCACTAACTTCAGCTCCAAGAATAGAGGCTCCTCCTGCTCCTTCCCCTATTATTGTAGCGACTCCCGGTTTTGATACAGGGATAGCAAAGATCATGGAGATGCATTCAGATATTATTTATTCGTATCTGGATACATTCTCAAGACGACTTATGAAGGATGAGCCTATGCCCTTTTCGAGTCTTCGAGAGGCGACTAGTTTTCCACTTTCAGCTTTGAGACAGGCTGGTTATGGGACCCAATGTGTCTTCTTTGAACATCTTCTGAATGATTTAGAAGCAAACATCCATAAATACTGGGAGATTAAAAAGGAGGACATTAAGTCTCTGACTGCAGCTGAGATTGCTCAATTGGAGAATGAAGCTCAAGCTCAGCACATTGCTCTGACAGAATTCCTCGCTCAGTCTTCTAAAGAGCTAATGGCGAAAGACGAAGAAATAATAAGTACTCGTCAAAATATGGAGCGCCTAGAGAAAAGTGAAGCGTCAAAAGCTGAAGAGCTTAGAAAGTTGAGGGAAGAGCTAGCTCGTCTTCAGGAGCAAATTGCCTCCATGGAAACAGAACAATCAGAGATTGCTACTGATCGTAAATCAGCAACTGAACGCTGTCAAGTTTTACAGCAAGAGCGAGAATTGATCCAAACCAATCAGATTGAAGAGACCAATCGCCGTAGCTCTATTATTGTGGAATATGACCAACGGATGATTGGAGCTGAAACAGCAGAGCGAATCAAGAAAGCTCATGAAGAAAAGATAAATAATGTAATCGTTCGTATTCAGGAGATAATTACTCCACCTAAATAGATTTTTTACATTTATCATGTATTGAAGTTTTGATACCCATTTGTAATCAATATTTTGCTTTTGATTGAAATGAATATTTTGACTTGATTTCAATTCTGTGGATGATATTTTTGTAGAAAACATGTTCAGAGGTAAATAATACATGACATATTTCAATAAAATAGAATATACAAATAAACTTTGTAACTCTATCATGATATTAAACCAAAGATAATTTTAGTTTAATACTGATTAGAGAAAACAGAATTTAGATATAAAGATATCTTTGGATTCTATTTTCCATGATCTTTGGACTCGGAAATCAAAAGACGAGATATCATTTTCATAGAATAGAAAATATGATACATACTGAGATAGAAAATTCAGAGGTAATATGGACATGATTTTCTATACAAGATCTATATTAAATCCACTGGGGATCTAATAAGACAAAATATCAAATTCTCTGGGGAAATGATACATGGTAGAATATCAGTTTCCTCTGGGGATAACGATATCGAGATAACTTTTGTAGAGAAGAATTAACTTTGATTTTATATTTGCTGGGAAATGATAAAAATATTATACATAATATTTCTTTAAGAATTTGCCATTGATAGGCATCATCATGACTTTCCCATCTATAGAGGCAAGCTGGTATGCTCCGTTATAGAAGACTTTGTTTACTACGAATGGGCCTTCCCATTTCGCGTCAAATTTGCCTTTGCTCATATGTGTCATGGTCATAGGACGTCTGACAGTAAGGACCAATTCTCCCTTCTGATATGCTCTGACTTTGACTTTCCGGTTAAAAGCTTTTGAGATTCGGGCCTGATACAGCTCGATATTTTGTTGAGCATACAATCGTTTTTCATCTAGAGCTTCCAATTCTTGAAGTCGAAGACGATCATTGTTTTCTGTTGTAAGTTCATTAGAGATTGCAATTCTCAAAGAAGAAATCTGAATCTCGAGGGGAAGAACAGCTTCACACCCGTATACCAAAGAGAAAGGCGTACATCCGGTCGCATTGCGAACTGTGGTGCGGTAGGCCCATAAACATTCACCAAGCTTCTCGTTCCAGTTGCGTTTGTTGGAAGAAACGAACTTTTTCAAGAGTTTGATGATCGTTTTATTGAAAGCTTCTGCCAATCCATTAGCTGCTGGATTATATGCTGTAGAAGCTAAATTATTGATCCGATGATCATCGCAGAATCGAGTAAATTTCTGACTGACGAACTGCGGTCCGTTATCATGGATAATACGTCGAGGAACACCAAATCGATAAATGACATGATGTTTGACAAAATTAATAACATTAGAAGTTTTGACTTCAGATAACGGGATTGCTTCAGCCCATTTGGAAAAGTAATCAGTTATTGCTAGAATAAACCGATGTCCTTTTGATGATGGTGGGTTGATAGGACCAATGACATCCATGCCCCAAGCTTCAAAGGGCCATGATGCCGCTGTTGGGTGTAAGAATTCTGACGGTTGATGGATAAAGTCTGCATGAATTTGACAGGCTTTACATTTCCGAGCATATTGAATAGCGTCAGCCACCATCGTAGGCCAATAATAACCCATACGTTGGATACGATCTTGAAGTTTAGGACGTGGTTGATGGGCTCCACAAACACCATCATGTGCTTCACGGATAATCTGTTGTGCTTCTTCACCAGCAATACATCGGAGGAGAAGACCATCGTAAGACCGACGATATAGTGTCTTCGTAGTATGATTATAATAGAATCTGAGAGATCGACGCCGGATAGACGCTGCTTCACTCGGATTATCAGGAAGTATGTCATATAATACAAAGTCTAGAAACGGGCGTCTCCAGTCTTCAGTTATGGCTTCTGCTTCATTAGAAAAGACACATTCCATAGTAGAATCTGAAGAAGACGAGGACACTTTGTCAAACTTTAATCCAGCATCAAGGTTGAGAGAATCTTTGTGGGGATTATGGGAAAAAGCCAAAGCCAGATTATTTTCAACGCAAAATAGTTCTCGGTTATAAACCACTATCACTTGCTGACGTCTGATTGGTATGGCTAACACAGCGGCAAGATTAGCCAAAGCATCAGCTTCTGCATTATAGGCTCGTCGAACATGTTCAATAAAGAAACCTTCAAAGGATGAGGCCATAGAGAGTGCTGCTCGATGATAAGGTATCAAATCTTGATGACGAACTTCATATGTTCCTCTGATCTGATTGATGATAAGCTTGGAGTCTCCATAAACTTCCAAATATTGAATATCTAGATGTTTAGCAAGTTGAAGACCGATGAGCAATGTATTGTATTCGGCTATATTATTTGAACATGATTGATCCAGAGAATAAGCCCTCTGAATAGTTAATCCTTCTGGGAATACAAGAACAATTCCAACTCCGGCGACAATATCGCCGTTAGGACCTATTCTAGATGCTCCATCAAAGAATAGACGCCAGGTAGGAATTTCTTCAGAAATTAGATTTGAATCCAGGACTTCATCAGGAATCTCATCATATAATTTAGAATCTTCTGGAACCGCATGGGCTGCCAGAAAATCAGCAAGAGCCTGTCCTTTAACTGACTTCTGAAAAATATAATGCATATCGTATTGAGCTAACAAGATTCCCCAATTAGCTAATCTGGAGTTGAGAATACCGGGTTTCTTCATCATAATCCTGATGGGATTCACTCTAGAAATGACGTGAATCGTTTGACCGATAATATTATGTCACATTTTCTGAACAGCAAACATTAATGCTAGGCATTCTTTCTCAATTGGAGAATAACGCGGTTCAGCGCCTGTCATTGTGCGACTGAGATAATAAATAGCCTGTTCATGACCATCTTTATTTTTTTGGGCAAGTAATGCACCAAGAGAATGATCCATGGCTCGAACATATAAAAGGAATGGTATTCCCGAGACAGGAGGTACCAAAACTGGAGGGTTCATGAGATACTGTTTGATATCGTCAAATACTTTTTGACATTCTTTGTTCCAGACGAAAGATACACCTTTCTTCAGAAGTTTGTTGAATGGTCTGCAGCGTCCTGATAAGTTGGAAATGAATCTCCTGATATAAGCAATTCTTTCTTGAAATCCTCGTAGCTCTTTTAAGGTGCGTGGAGGACGTATCTCTTGAATGGCTTTGATCTTCTCGGGATCCACGTGTATACCTTTAGCGGTAATAACGAAGCCGAGAAATTTACCACTAGAGACGCCCAGGAAGGACTTAGTAGGGTTCATTTTAAGTTGATGCTGACGCATTAAATCAAAGATAGTCTTCAAATCTTGGATATGATCCTCCTTTCGTCGACTTTTGATTGTAATATCATCAACATAGCATTCGACTATTTTTCGGAGATGTTCGCGGAATATAGTGCTCATTGCTCCCTGATATGTTGCTCCTGCATTTTTGAGACCAAACGGCATCACTGTATAACAGTATGTACCGATCGACGTTCTGAAGAAAGTGTGTTTTTCATCATCTGGAAACATTTTAATTTGGTTGTATCCCGAATACCCATCCATGAATGACATTCGTTCGAAACCACATGTGTTATCGATCATAACATCGGTAATTGGAAGAGAAAACTCGTCTTTAGGACAAGCTGCATTGAGATCGCGAAAGTCTATACAGACTCGAATCTTGCCAGTCTTTTTAAGGACAGGAACGATGTTAGCCACCCATTCAGGATGTTGTTCCTCTCGAATAAATCCAGAAGCCATAAGCTTGTTGACTTCAGCTTCAATTGCATCCATAATGTCTGGACGAAATCGTCGCTGTTGTTGTTTGACTGGTTTAGCATTTGGCATGATATTAAGTTTGTACATTGCGATCTTCGGATCTAGTCCTGGCATATCTTCGTAACTCCAGGCAAAGACATCGATATAATCATGAATAAGCTTGATCATGTCTTGCTTATCCGTTTCTGAAAGACTTTCGCTGATGAATATTGGTTTAGGGGACCCTTCTTCACCAACATCAATTTGGATCAGTTTATCTTCAGTAGGAGGTTCCCTCTGCTCAAACCTGAATTCCCATTGATTATCTAATCTTTGAGCCCATTGTTCTGATTCGGGTGATATTTCAAAATCATCCTCATCTCCATCATTTTCTTGCGAGCCATCAACAGAGACCATATTGATGGATAGAATAGAGCGATGAAGATCGCCAATACTCATGTCAGAATCCCAAGAGAGGGAATCGGAAGACTCAGATCGTTCGTCTTCATCGAATTTTGAATCTTCATGGACTATGTTGATAAAGGAGGTAGTAGCAATGTAACCTAAACCATATTTTATCCTTCCGTATTTTAATGGAGGAATTCGAACAGGCATTCTTCTTCCTTTTCCATTATTGAGACTAGTTCTGAAGTCATAACCCATATTCTTGATGATATTTTTGGACTGTTGACTATAGCGACGCAGTTGTAACCTTCCAGTATCGTCGTTTTTGTCATCTTCTTCCAGATTAGGAGGATTCTGGGGTCCTTTATAGAAGAATATTGGATTTTCTCCCTTCTTTCTAATAGGGACCACGAAGTATGATTTTTGTATGGACTCCAATGATACGTCTGTATGAAGAGTTTGAACAACTCCTATAGTTAGTGGTTCTAAGCTATCTAGCAATTGTAAATAACTTTGTACGTGATTACAGACATCAATATACTGTAAAGGAGATGCTTCATTAATATTAGATACTGTATTTACAACAGAAGGCTGAGCCTTATCAGACTTAGTCAAATTAATGACAAAAGGAGGAGAGGAAGAGCGATCAGAAGTTTTGTTTCGATTAAGATCGATAACAAAAGGCTCAGAAGAGGTGAGCTCCCTTGAAGAAGATCGTGGATAAGTAGTACGTCCACTGACTGGAATGACTAGAGTATCTGGTCTAGCCTGAGAAGATGGAGGGGGAGTGGCACATCCACTGACAGGAATTATCAGCGAACTTTGTGGAGCTTGGGAAGACGATACAGTAATACGTCCACTGACAGGAATTATCAGCGAGCCTTGTGGCGCTTGGGCAGGTGATGAAGTAGTACGTCCACTGACAGGAATTATTAGTGAGCCTTCTTCAGATAATTTAGCAGACTGCGGAGGAGTGATACGCCCTTTTACAGGAATAACAAAAGTATCGACTTTTGATATCTCATCATCATTATCCATAGCTTGCAAGACTTTTGAGTATTCATCTTTGTACATGCGAGCATCATTGAAGTAAGCTTCGACTCCTTTGAATGGATAAAGATCTGCAACCTCCTTTTGAACTTCTCTATTATCATCAACATATTTGAAGCACTGATGAAGAGTCGAAGGAACGATATTATGTTCATGCAAGAATGGTCTCCCCAATAGAGCATTGTATGAGCAACCATGATTGTCGATGATGTAAAAAGTGACTTTAGTACGAAGATCGCCTATTTGAAATTTGAGGCAAATCTTGCCCAAAGGCTCACTTTTTCCTTGATTGAATCCCAATATGGTAGTGATAGTGCTGGAAAGACTATGCACAGGTATCTTCAGTGCATCTAGCATAGCCTTTGGCATAATACTGAGAGCGGATCCTGGATCAATCAGTAGATGATCAACCTTCATAGAATCGATATATCCTGTATGATATAACGGACGATCATGTCGATTATCCTCTAGCAGCATATCGTCCTGCGTAAAGATAATGTTTGGAATAAATTCCAATACATTATGGCAATGGGAGACAGGTTCTGTTTCCAACTTCTTGAGGAGAGTTAGGCAGGTTTCTGCTTGCAACAGTGCTTCACTCAGAGTTTCTCGAGTCTCTTTAGAGAGGCGTAAGAGCTCAAAGATTGATAATTTAGCTAGTGTATTGGCTAGTTGAGCCAATATATCAAAATTATAAGGCTTTTCAAGTCCTGTAGGAGATGACTTCTTCAATGGTTTGTCAAAGCGGACTTGTTGTTTGCCTTTGTCAGCTGCTGTTGGCTTAGAAGGAACTGTCTCAACAGGATCATTTGAAGGCTCTTCAGTAGAGACTGGTGTTGGAGCTGTAACCGGAGGGAAATCAGGAGTTTCTCCAGGAATATCAGCATAATCTTTCAGATATATTTTTCCTGAACGAGTTCCAGCATGAACTTCGACTTCAGATTCTGGTTCAGGGTCTATGGAAACCATGTTGCAATTCTTTATCTTGCTTTTGGTTCTTTTATGCTTGATGAGAGCTTCATTCCAGAAACCAAGGCCAACACGAGATTGATTATGCCTCATAGTGATGGCTAAAGGTGCTCGGAGTCCTTTGCCTGAGTTCAAACCAGGAGCAGTGGCTAGATCATAACCCATCTTTGCCATTAATTCACGAGATTGTGAACTGTATAGATGAAATGCAGGCTTGTACCTATCTTCAGATTGAGGTACAGATTTTATCTCCGTAGGGAGTGAATTTCCTGCCAAGATGAAAGTAGAGGTTAGATAAAAATCGGGTGTGAAACTAGAAGTCACATTACATGACTTAGTCTTCCCGAGTTTCTTTTTAGATAAAGGAGTCTTCCGAGGAGAAGAGGAAGACGTCTCAAACTCCGTCATTAAATCCGGGTGGATCCACATGATCTCTCCCTTCTTAGTTGTGACAGGAACAAGTCCTTCATTCTGTGCTGGTGGGATGTTTACAACTTCGAGAGTTGCTTTGGGGATAGGAACAATCCCACTTTCCACCATTAAAGGAGGGAAGTCACCGAACTGCATTGAAATTACATTTGCTGTGACTGTCTTGTCTTTGGGTGTCAGTGTCACAGCTCCTGATTTAATCATCTCTTGGATCTTTCCTTTTAATACATAGCAAGACCGGATTGTATGACCCAGCATTCTATGATATGGACAGTATTTTGGATGATCTGTCTTATTGGCTTCATCAGGCTTTTTGATTTCTGGCAATTGAATCTTGTTACCTTTGAGCAAGCATTCAAAGATACCCTGAACATCATCATCGTCGAAAGAATATTCTTCCTTCGGCCGAAGAGGTCTCTGTTGTTGATTTGTTGGAACTGGGGTAGCTTGAGTAGTCTTTACCTCTTGACTACTGCTTTGGAGATTAACTTCAAGAGCCTCTTTCCCTTTCCGATTGTTGGGTCGAGTACTATTGCTAGCACTCTGATTTGATTCCTTGGGAGCCATTTGTACCCCCAGGCCTTTGAAGGTCTCAGCACTGACCTCAGCAGCTTTAGCACTGGCGATGAATGAAGGCCAATCTTGAAACTGAGTGGACCCTGTCCACATGCTGATGATTGGTAAGAGATTCGACTTGCAAGTGTCGATAGTAACAGTATCGGGAGTTCCGAGAGGCATTTTGAGGGCTTCTCTTCTGAATCTTTCAATGAAGTCCTCAGTAGTCTCATTATTTTTCTGTTTAATTCTTATGAGGGCTGAATTGGTCATGTCATTGAGTCCTTCATAGAACCGTTCGAGAAACATTTGCTTGAAACCGACAAAAGAGGTAATGCACCCGTCAGGGAGACTTCTATACCATTCATAAGCCGTTCCTTTGAGATACCCAACAAACACCCGAGTAAGGAGGGCGTCACTTGGTTGCAGTTGATCAGTCATTACCTCAAAATGATTAATAAACTGACTTGGGGAGGTTGTCCCATCAAAGAAAGAGATAGTCGGAGGCTTGTATTTAGGAGGATATGATACTTGCTTCCATTCTATCGGGTAAGGTTGCTTGATACCTAACCTTTGTAAACCATCCTTATGTTTAAATGCCTCAAATTGAGTTCGGAGATTCCTTAACTCTTCAGTAACAATTCCAGAGGATTGTGGAGTTGTAACTTGTTGAGTGTAATTGGGAGGAGGAACTGCAGCATATGTACCACCTCCAGCTCCAGACTGACTTGGAGTGGGTTGTACAGGAACATTAGATTGTACCCCCGGAATAGGAGAGGGTTCCGGGTTTGGAGCAACAGGAGTATTTAATACCACTGGAGGGGCTGTCTGTTGGACTTGCTGAGTTTGATGCTGAGCTTGCATAAGAGTATACATAGCATTCAATGTATCTGCCATAACTCACAACTGTTGTTCCAAGGAAGAAATCCTCTGCTCATGAGCTTCAGTGCTAGTTGAAGGTTCATGATTGCCCTCCACCATGTAAGTGGTAATCATTCGAGGAATAAATGATGAAACAGTCTGTTCTGAATCATCACTGTGTGAGTCAGTATCTTTCCCAGGGCTATTTACGGGCGTCAATACTGGAAAGTTGGATTCTCCAAGGAAGTCCTCTGTGATCTCCGGATTATCACTTGGATGAGAAGAAGAAGAGACCCTGGCTAAGGCTCCGATCCTGGATCGGGTGCCGAGATAAACTCCATCTTCAGAATCTGATATAGCATCAGACCGTATGCTACCCCCAATATTTCTGGAGGTTATGTTGACAGAAGCATAAAGAGGTTCATCTTCATCCAATATTGGTTCATATTGAATCCGTTCGAAAACAGATCGTCTTTTTGGTGAACAACAACACTGAATCACAACCCGAGGTTGGAAGTTGCAACCATGCTTTTCATGGCAAATATGAGCAATGTCATGGCCAGATGGAGTGTCAATTCTCCGTTTATTTTGCAAATATTCCCGAAGATCTGTAGGAACAGATTGGGAAGTACTTGAAGATAGTTTCTGTGTAGAAACTTGTCTTTTGTTCTTCTGTCTTCTCGGTTCTTGAGTGTATAAAGACTGATTAATTTGAGCCACATAGTTCTTGGCATATTCTGCATCAGGGTCTAATATACTTGTCTCAGTAGAACCGAGATGATTCTGGTTAAGCTTGTTACGAAGATCCGTAGGAGATATGACTTTGGTATCAGTTTTGGATACTTGTAATTTGCCTTTCTCAGATCGAGAAATTTTAAGAGAAGGAAGATGGACATTATTCCGACTAGGAGTCGGTAATAATCCATCTTTAGAGGAAGTAGCCAAAAGGCATTTTCCTTTGTTTGATCTAGTAAGAGTACTAGTCAAATTAACTCCAGAGGTAAAGACCTTAGGAGTAGAGGAGTTGACTAAAGAGTCTTTCTCCTTGGTTGGTACAAGATGTGCAAGTTGTGGGGGAATCATTTGTATGTTCTTGGAAGAGAACCCCCAGCCTGATTTTGAGAAACAGCCAAAGGACTGTACCTGTTAGCATACGCTGACTTCAGTTTGGACTTCTGGTCATACGCTGCCTTTTTATTAGCATACACTGGCTTTGGCTTAGCGTACGCTGCCTGCTGTTGGCTTTTGTATGCTACCTTTGCCGTACGCTGTCCTTTGACTGCCATACGTGCAGAGTCATTAATGGCTAAAGAGCCGACTGCTGTCGTAAGAGTAGAGGGAGAAGAGACTTTGACATGTCCAGAGATGGTTTTCCTTGGACACGCTGACTTGGTTAAAGAACCCACTTTGTCAGCGTGACTAGGAGAAGCCACTGTTGCCGTGTTCAGAGAAGCCGAAGTGTGCTTCGTTGAAGTTGAAGACGTGTTCTTGTCAGCATGAGAAGTGACAGAAACGTGTTGGGCTGTTGAAGAAGACTTAGGGACATAGACAGAGCGTCCCTTTTTCTTGACAGCAGGAAGAGCGGAGGAAGCAGTTCGACCCTCCTTCGCCTTGAGCATTTTTTCGTAAGCAGATTAGTCGAATTGTACGACCATCGTCTTCTTCGTCGAGCCGATCGACGAAGTATCGCATTGAGTTGTTGCTATCTCGTTGGAGGAGACAGCTTTCCCCAGCAGAGTCGCCAATTTATTTTCCATAAATAAATTCCTTTATTTATTGTGTATCTGGGAAAATTACAACTGTGGGAATCTGATCTAGAAGACGATTACTTTATCCCTTGGACGATGCGATGAAGAAAACTCGAAACTTCGAAGAACTTGGACAGCAACTGGGTAATCTCTCTGTTCTCTCTGAAATTGACTATGTGTCTGATGAAGATGAAGAAACTCTCTTTTATAGAGTTCTGGATAACTGTTCTGAAGCATACGCTCAGTCAGTTACTTGACGTGTGCATAACTGCAGGGACGCGTGACGAATTATGGTGGAGACACGTTGGAGTACAGTTGAAAGTAGTGGAATATATCTAGGAGAGATTGGTGGCATGGATGCCACGTTGTATAACTTCTGAATAACTGAGTAAATGACTACAGGACACGTGAGAACGTGTGTTGACTGTACATTGAAAGTCATCCTGGATGCCTTTGCTATGATACACTGTCTTTGAAGAGGAGTCATACGCTAGCTTTTGAAGGCACATGTCTTGCATACGCTGACTTGGATCATATAAAGCTGATACGCTCACTTGATTGGGAAGGAGTCGTATGGGGTCCATACGCTCACTTGGCTGGGAAGGAGTCGTATGGGGTCCATACGCTTACTTGGATGGGAAGGAGTCGTATGGGGTCCATACGCTCACTTAGATGGCAAGGAGTCGTATGAGGTCCATACGCTCACTTGGATGGCAAGGAGTCGTATGGGGTCCATACGCTCACTTAGATGGCAAGGAGTCGTATGAGGTCCATACGCTCATTTGAAGGAGTAGACACGTGGATGTTCTCACTCTTCTCAAACACGCCATATCTTCAAATACTGACAAATATTTCTTGAGCGTCGTGCTGCAGATATGATGGCTGACAGACTGTCAGAAATGACAGTAATGATGGCTTTTTATTTATGATGGCTGCTGAGCTGTCCTCGTAAGAGACAAAATCCTTTCTCGAAAACCTATACGACGGCTAATCTTCATAGGGCAGCTGTCTTTGCACGAAAGATGAAGTGTCAGATTCATCCTTCATTAAATACATGCTGTGCTGTCATCTCAAGAAATATTAAAATATTTGCTGAGCGTACGGCCTTTAGATGAGCGTATAGCTTTGAGCGTATGGCTTTGACTGAGCATATGGCCTTGAGCGTATGACTTGGGCTGAGTCTTATGTCAGCGTGTCATAATTTTCACACCCTACAATCCCATGTTCATGAGCCAACCTACCATTGGTCTCGGATGAAACTGCTGCTATAATGAACGAGGCCCAATCTGTGAATTGAGAGCCCGTAAAGACAGCAATAGTTGGTCGTAGATTCATCTTACATGTATCAATCAATGCTGAACCTGACATACCAGGAGGCATCTTCAAAGTTGCCTGTCGGAAACGTTCAATAAACGTCTGAGTATCTTCCTTCTCCGTTTGTTTGATTTCTATTAAGGAGGACATATTCATATACATTCCTCTCTCATAGAAGCGGGAGAGAAACATTGCTTTGAATTCGTCAAAAGATGATATGCAATTATCGGGCAGACTGCGATACCACTCATATGCTGAACCCGTCAAACACCCAATGGAAACTTGGGTGAGAAGAGCATCATTCTTTTGCAAATGTACAGTCATAATATCAAAATAATTGATATATTGACTAGGAAAAGCCTTTCCATCGAATAACACCATCGATTGTGCCTTGAATATTGGAGGAAAGGGTACATCATTCCAATGAGGAGGATAAGGTTGCTTAATCCCTAACCTCTGGAGCTGATCCTTGTGCTTCAGAACTTCAAACTGTGCTTTTAGCTCACGCACTGCTTGAATAGCTTCACTAGTTTGAGGAAGCACATTCGATTGAATAGTTGCTGGATGTACCGTAACCCCCACCGGAGGTGGTATATCTTCTGGAATGAGAGGATCTGGAGATGCAGAATTTTGATTGACAGCAGGCTCTTGACTAAGATTATTCAAAGGTACATCAACCCCTTGACTATCTTAAGTTTGTGCTGCTACCTGCACCGGTGTTACTATTGTCGGCTGAACAGTTTGCTGAGTCATTATTATTTGATGCATATTTTGCATCATAGCAAGCATGTCCTTCAGTGATTGTTCCACTGCAGTGAGACGTGTTCTATATTAGCAGTTGACGTCTCCGGTTCATCTCCGATAGCATAGGATTCAACCTCCCTTGAACATATAAAGGGATTAGTGTAGAGGTATGAATCAATGCTATCCGTTTCTGACTCCAAAGACTGGGTACCCCCAGCTTCTGAATCCGAAGATTGTAGTGATATTTGACTTCTTGACCGGGTATGTTGATATACCCCTTCAAAGGTATCAAGCAGTCGGTTGAACTGTTATTGGCTTGGAGTCCTGGACGAATTGCGTCTTGGACGTCGTCCTCTATTGATATGAGATGCCATATTAACTGAAGCATAGGACAACTCATGTTCTTGGTCATCAATTGGTTGCTGAGGCACATTATAGCTTAATCGGTCAAAAACTGGCCGTTTAGAAGCTGAACAGCAATATTTGATTACAATCTGGTGACACTCACAATGATGATTTTCTTTGGAGAGTGTCACAGGAGATTTTTTATTTTTACGCTTTTGTACAAGTAACTCGCGTAAATCAGAAGGAGTAGAAGGAGTCGTCTTCTTTATTATATTTGGGACAGAGAAACGTTTAGTCCCTTGCGTATAAAGAAGATTACTGGCTGCATTAGCAGAACCAAACTGTATATTTTTATGCGCCTGGAGTTGCGTGCGTAAATTCTGAGATTTTTGTGCACAAAGAACTCCATCAGCATTATGCGTAATTTGAAGGTTTGGTACCTTGCGTAAAGCAGTGTAAGAAGGTTGTTGGTGAAAAACTGAAGTTTTACCAACAATAGAATTCTTGTTTTTACGCTGCATGCATGCAGGCAAATTCACTTTAGATGCAAAGGCATCATTGTGAACTTTATCTACCATGTCACCGATAGGAGATTTATCCTTACGTGTAGAGCGCAAAACATGAACATCTGCCACGTCACAGACGGGAGATTTACCTTTATGCGTAGAGCGTAAAACTTGGGTGTCTACCACGTCATAGACGGGAGACTGATTTTTATGCACAGAGCGTAAAGCTTGGGAGTCTACCACGTCACAGACGGGAGACTGATTTTTATGCGCAGAGCGTAAAGCTTGGGAGTCTACCACGTCACAGACGGAAGACTGATTTTTAAGCCCGGGGAGCATCACTGAAGTAGAGACTGCCTCGTCACAGACGGAAGCCTCCACAACAGGAGTGGGAAGGATTCCTTTGCCTTCAGAGACAGCAGGGAGATCCGAGGATGCTTTGGACTTAGGAATCCAAACTTTTTGCTCCTTCCATAATTTTTGAACATTGGAGCAGCGAGTACTACCCCCAGTTCGGATCATTTCTTCGTAAGCAGTCTGGTCGAAGTGAACAACCAGAGTCTTCTTTGTCGATCCGACCGACACATCATCATATTGAGCAATTACTTTCTCGTCAGAGGAGAAAGTCGTCCCCAGCAGAGTCGCCATTTTTTTCACTTAACAAAATGCCTAAAATTGGCTTTTGAAAGAAAACGAGAAAAAGTACAAAAGTATAAATTGTTTCTGGGAAGTATTGCTATGGAAGTCTGATCTGAGAGCGATCACTTTGTTCCTTGGACCATACGATGATGATGATGAAAAGAACTGCTTGAAGAAGACGAACAATCGGAAGAACTAAATCACCAGAAAGGTATCGACATAACGACACTGATGGCACAGTCGAATGCTTTCCTGCTTTGCTTCACCCTGTTCTTGAGAAAAAGTTGAAGAAATGCTTCTTGGAATATCACTCTGAAAGTATCAGTTTTCTCAGAATCTCCTCTTCTGTATATCTCTCTTGATCATTTCTTGTGTTAAAATAAGTCTATTTATAGACTAGACCCTCTGTGCGTAAAAAGCAACATAATTAGGTCTCTACGCAAGTAACTGTCACCCATGATGAAAATCAACCTCTATGCGTGATGACACGTGTCCCATGTAGAGTTTTGGTCTCTACGCATGGTGACACGTGTCCCACAACTTCAGCAATATGGAAAGAGCACGTACACACGTTCCTCGATAAGTGTGGCATGAAAGCCACGTATGCAGACCACGTTCTCACATAGCAAGAAAAGATTGGGCGTAAAAATAACCCAAAACAAACTTCCTGCGTAAAGTAGTAGACTGGGCGTAAAATAACCCAAAATAGACTTCCATGGGAAGAGCACGTACACACGTTCCTCGATAAGTGTGGCATGAAAGCCACGTATGCAGACCACGTTCTCATATAGCCAGAAAAGATTGGGCGTAAAAATAACCCAAAACAAACTTTCTGCGTAAAGTAGAAGATTGGACGTAAAATAACTCAAAATAGACTTCCTGCGTAAAGTGGCTGAAAAGTAGCCTTGAGCGTATAATTAGCTCAAATAAACTCTACGCACACAAAAGCCTTGAGCGTAAAAGCTCAAATAGCTTTCGTGCGTAAAAGAAGCAGTCTCTTGAGCGTAAAGTAGCCATCTGCACACTAAACGACAAGCGTTGGGTTTGGTGAAAAAATCTTCTCGGCTTTTGTGCACTGTTTTGTCAGAAAATTATATTGTCAGATCAAATATCACGCGCACTAAATGCATGGTCTGACAGCCTGTCCCTCGCGTAAAAGCTGAGAATGGCTCTCACGTAAAAGAGCTCGCGTAGAATTTTGAATCTGGCTCAATAGGGTCTTTTAATGAGTCTTGCGTAGAGTCTGTCTTTGCGTAAAGTCTTTAACTTCTTTGACTTGGCTTATGAAGTACTTTTTACGCTCCTACACCCCTCTCCATTCCTATTTGCTGTGCAGGACCCTAAGCCCCCAACTCGAGCCTATGACCTTCTCCCTCCTCATGACTATAGTTAAGGCCCTAACATGTTACCCCACACTACTTACAACTTGATACAAGTGTATATACATGTATAGCTAGTACAATATATATATATTATAGATAGGACTGCAACTCAAAGGGAACTGGATAGTAAAGGACAGGTGCAACGAGGTTAACATGGACTAAACTCAAGATGTAGGATATTGCACGCTAAGATGCAGGACAAAACCATATGGAAGATGGGGTCTGATACATCCTAATCCCAGGCCACCATCCATACTGAAACAAGGAGACAAGGCAGATCAAAAGGAATTAGTTAATATGTAATACAAGGGCCTGTAGCATAGGAATATCAGTATCCAAGGCTGAACAAAAGGATGAGGGGACTGACATTGGTTTATTTAAGCAAGGCAAGGCAACCCCTCACATCAAGGTTCAGCTAGATACCATCAACTAACTAAACCCTATGATGTTCCCTCTCACAATATGCCATGAACATAGGAAGGTAAGGGCTAGACTAAGTTATCTGGACAAGGAAAAGAAAGGGGCTGATATGTAGATGTCTGAGCATGTGGTACACTATGGATTTATGCAAGGACAGATAAAAAGGAGCTAGGATACTGGGCTTTAGGGGTAGACTTATGAGGCAATCTCTGAACCATTCACTTGGTAATGGGTTATAAGCTCTCATCTAAAATAACTACCTGGACATGATCAAAAGAGTTATGGCAGATGGTTCTTAGAGTTTGCTCTTGTGTTCAGTATCTGAACAAGAGGGATTAACTAACATGATCATCTCACCAAGATATCCTACAGAATGGATGCATTGAACAAAGGGCTATGCAGGGGTTTGGATGTCCATGCAATAAAATCGAATGGGCAGAGGTATTACTGAACCAATATAGCAGGGGACAATAGGAAATGGCAGTACAGTTATATGGTGGATGAGAGAAAGATGTGTGGTGCAGTAAACTTCTAAGCTATGGACAGAACCTATGTCTAGGAAGTCGAGTAGGCCATGATATCTAGTGAGTGTCACACATGATACATTAGAGAATGTGGATCATAGGGCATTGCAAGATGTATCCAGAAATCTGAACATTAATAGAGCAGGTAATAAAGGGGTTAGTTTGTATATAGGTCAAGTATGTAATGCTGGTCATGCTTTCGAAAAGTTAGGATGCTATGTGTTCTGATACCTCATGTTCATATATGATCATGAAAGCAAGAGCAGTGAATCACAATATACATGTAATGGACTACACATTTGGGAATGCATTGGACATGGCAAGATGGAGGAATTCTATATGAAGGAACCTTATGACAAGGGAACTGCTATAAGTTAAAACAAGACTGAATAATATAAGGGAGGAACAGGACATGCATACATGCTAAGGTATATTTTTGCCTCACATGTAAGCAGGACAATACTGCTGCAATGAATCAACCAAGGGCTTAACAGTATTTGGGTTGCAGGACATGTAAGATGGTGAGTGAATGCAGTGGGTACGTGAGAGCAGGACATCTAAACGTGCAGGCTCTATGTGCAGTGGATGTATTAGTATAGGATGAGTGATGCACTGAAAGATAGGTAATGTGCAGTAAATCAAATACAATGCATGGATAGAAAAAATGTGCTCGACTGCTCAAGGCTCCCAGATCTGAATATTTGGATATGCACACAGATGTTAGGCTATGATTCTAAAGGATTTAGAAGGGTGAAACAACCAATACAAACCCAAATCTACTGTCTGTACAGCAGGACAGACCCAAACAGTGCACAGAACCTTGAACTGATTCTTTCCCTTGACAATTTAACCCACCAAACATACTCCAAATCCTATGGCACAATATACACACCAAGCATAGTATATTAGCAACACTTTAGACTAATTAAAATAAAAAATTTAGCAAAAAAAAGTCCTAAGAGTCATTTCATCGAACAGTTGGTGTGCGTATCAGATACTCTCGTGATACGCACATCAAATCAACCCAAAATTGATCCAACTCCTTCCTAATGCAAGAGGGGCCCTAAATGAATGCATCAACACTAGAGGAAATGAAATTTGAAGGGTTTAGGGGCTCTTACCAATTGAGAGTTGGAATCTCAATGAAAACCTCTAGATCTAGATCTCCACCAAGCTCTAATGGTCAAATTACTCCAAATGCTCCCAAACTAGGCAATAGAGGCTTCCTCTCTTCAAGGGGAGGAGATTGCAATTCGTTTGAAGGAATTTGGGCTCAATTTGGGGGTTGGAGGCAATTTGGGGAAGAACACAAATTAGGGTTAGGGTTTGTAATGAAAGGGGGAAGAAGGAGGCTAGGTAGGTGTTAAATAGGATGACTATGTATGGCAGGCCAAGGCTGCCCCTAGGGTTAGGTTTGAGTGAAAATGCCTCATAGGCTTCCTATTTGTCAATTTAAGGCCCCTTAAGGAAAATGCCCAATGTGGCTTTTATTCTAAGTCACTAAGTGGATTCAAAAATGATAATCTATCTAGATTAGAGTCTCACTTAAGTTATCTAATCTCTCTACTAAGTTTCTATAGAGGCATGGCTAACATCTAACCAATTTAGTTTCTAGGGTTCCACCAATTAAGACACTAAACACAATTATTAATTAAATATTATTAAAAAAATCAAAAAATTATCAATTACCAAAATACCCTTATTCTAGAATATGGTGGTGACAAATCTACCCCCTTAGAAAATTTCGTCCTCAAAATTTAAGGTGATCTTACTCCTTCTAGGTCAAACCCCCGACAATCAGAGTCAAGAAAATTCTATATAATAACATGTGAATCATGGTCCTACTAGTCGCAGTCTTAAGTAGGGTCACTACACCATCTAGCTAGCACAAAATATCCTGACAGGTGCTAATGGAATCATACACGAGATGGAAAAGAAGGACAGGAAATACAGACCTGCTAACACGTCACCCGCTGCATCGGTCTCCTCGACCGTCAGCGCAAAAGTTTTGTCCCTCTGGTGCTGGGTATGGTGCTGCACCACAGGTGGCCTAGCTTCCTCTCTCTGACCCTGTGCTCCGCCAAATGAAGGTGCGGTGGGGCAATCCCTTATCTGGTGAGCAGCGGATCCATAGAACATGCACACTTTCAACCTCCTCCTATAATCGTCCCAAGTGTGTCCCAGTTTCCTGCAGTAGGCACAGGTGGGCACCCTCCGGTCCTGTCCCCGAGGCTGATGTTGCATCTGCTGAACTCTAGCCGGTGCCAACAACTGCTGGGGCTGGTGCACTACCTTATGCATAAAGGGACGCTTCGCATTACTACTCGCCCCTCCTGAATCATCCCGGCTCCTCTTGGACTTGAGCTCCAAGTCATCCTCCGCTGCCATGGCTCCTGCCAAGATCTGCTCAAAGGTAGCTTCACATCACTCTTTGTCAATGACTTGACCTTGATCAAGCCCTTACAAAATCCCCTCGCCTTTGCTACCTCGCTCAGTCCCTCCACAAATCTGCCCAGGCGGCAGAACTCACCAGCATACTCCTCGACTGTCTGGTTCTGTCACGCCCCAGAACCAGAATACTGGTAAGTAGGAACAGACCAGGCCAGCTACGTATACTAGAGTACTCCAAAATACATATAAGTTGTCAAGACATGAGAGTTACTACTACAAGGCAACAGTCAAACCTGGGTCAAGAATCCTAGATATCTCAATCACAGACAAATATGCAAAGTACAAGAAGTATGATCATGAGATATAAAATAGTAAAGCATTCCAAACTATATATACATGGATGATCATGAAGCTAGTAATACAAAGTGAAGAACTAGCAAGAGTACTAGTCATACATGATAAGCTCTAGCTATAGTCTAGAATACGCACATCACGTTTTAGGCCCGTAGGCTACTTGTCAAGATCCCAAAACACGAGCTAAACACGTACTCGAAGGTTAAACGCCACAAAAGAATAATGTACATAACTAGTGGAAGAATGATATAAGAAATCCACTAAAGTACTCTGGTGCTCCGGGTAGTCACCGTCGAGTAGATGGTACGGAAGATCCTTCGGGCTCCTCTATTAGATCTGGCCAAACAAAACCAGTGGGGTCAGACCCGAAATAGCAAGTACCACAAAGGAAGCCAAATTTATGAACTAAAACCAGCAATAACTAACATAACAACAGATAGAGACAGAAATAAGTAAATATGGATCGAGATTCGTGCACTACCAATGCACTTATCCCGATAATAGAAAAGACAATAAGCAAAGCAACCTGGCGCATAAAGTAAAGGAAGCATGTGAACATATAAGATAAATTGGATATATGAGCATGTTAAGTAGTCGGGTCATATAAGCATATGAGGTAACTAGGACATGTGAGCATGTTAGAACTATATAGAACGACAATGGATAAGATGACTTAGGAACTATTCTGGAACCCAAGTTACAACCTGTAAACCAAATAAGGACCGGGATTGTAATCCTTCTCCTGAACATAACTTAGTCTTTAATCATTGCACAGCCTAAGGATCATGTATAGCGTATGAGTACTGAATAGGACGACAAATGACAAGATGACTAAGAAACTATTTCGGAACCCAAGTTATAACTCGTAAACCAATCAAGGACCAGGGTTGTAACCCTTCTCCTGAACAGAACTTAGTCTCTAATCATTTATCAACAAAAGTAAAGCATAACAATAATGTACTGAAATAAACATACGGACACTGCCTAGACAAAACTAGACTGGACTGGACTCCATCCATCAATTACGGCCAAACGATGAATATGGCTTAATACTTTAACTAACTAGGGTTATCACAAGCCTAGTTACTAACAAGATGCAATGAGATGTTCCCACAGTCACAAGCCCTGCAGACTATCCAGGTTATCCAGGCGAAAGTTACAAGAGGATTTATAGTGGATACATCGCCCAGGAGATAATGTATCCCACATACCTATAACAGTGGGTACATCTGTAGTGCCCCGTCCCACTTAGTCAATCAGAGGAATCGAAATACCGACGGCGTTCGGACTTAGCCTTGCAACGGCTGCTCGAAGGCTCGCTCAGTCGAGGCGACTCTTCGCTCATGTGGGGTAGTTTCGGTGAACTTGCCTCATCTTAGCCTTCACTTAATAACTCGCATGTTTTCAACTTGTACAAGTTAGCTTGATAATAAAAGAGACGCATCAACATAGCTAAGCGAATAATCTTAACGGGTCAAAATGTCTTAGAACATGGAAAAAGGTCCTACGGTCTGCTTAGAAGTCGGCTCAGCGTGGTTTCAAAATGACACTCGGCCCTTCGTCCCGTGGCTTGGAAGAAGGGAGTTGGCCTAAGTTGCTAAATTGCCACGACACTCGAGTTAGCCTAAGTCATAGGCGTCGCCCGCTTGAATGCTTGATAAAGCATGCACGGTCCCGTCGTTTTGCCCCAATGCTCGAATTAGCCTAAGTCATAGGCGTCACCGCATGAATGCTTGATAAAGCATGTACGGTCCCGTCGTCCAAGGCTTGGCATAGCCTTCACACGTCCTGTGGGTTAAGTCGTCTTGCACGGCTTATGGCTTAAGTCTAGGCACCCTAGAACTTGGTTGTTCCAGTCGAACGCGTGCACGGTACGTTCCTTCGATGCAAAGCTTGGCACAGCCTTGGCTCGTCAAGTTGATGCACATTTAAGTTAGATAAAGTTATGCCGGTCGGTCTAAGCCATTTTTAGCACTGTTCCGCTCTATCTGCGGTTGTCAAGTTGCGTAGTCCCTCGAATATAAGGCTCGTCGTATAAAGTATATGACTTGAGCAATAGCGTCGCCTAGAGAACAAGGTCCGTCTAAGGCACGAGATACGATTGGTTTAGCGAAAAGCATGCCACGGACAAAGGAAGTCCACGCGACTGGTTGTCGCCGAGATCGGTCCCGCTACTTGGGAGTCTCGATAAGTCTCGCACACGAGATCGATCCCGCTACTTGGCTGTCTCGATAAGTCTCGCACACGAGATCGGTCCCGCTACTTGGGAGTCTCGACGCACTCGCACATGAGATCGGTTCCGCTACTTGGGAGTCTCGCTAAGTCTCGATAAGGAATTACACAAGATCGGTCCCGCTACTTGGGAGTCTCGGTAGAAAGTTGGAAAGCATGGTCATGATTCAGGAAGGACTTAGTAGGTCGAGTCGAATCTTGCATGGTCATTGGACAACTTGCGCGCAAGGGCGAAATTCCTCGAGCGATCCCGGGGCGCCGGGTTCGTGTCGGCCTAGGAGGAATTACAGATATTAATACGGCCTTCACCGATGGTACGACTCGCTGAAGTGAACCGGCACAATATAGGCTGCGGGTCATTCGGTGGAAGCTCGTACCTCGCCACGCGAATGGTCACCGTATGCATAAGATCCAGGATAGCTTGACATTGCTAGTGACCACTCATATAGATGTGTCGGCAAGAGCAGCTATCTGCGTGTTTGTCTTTGGATTGTGTCGAGTACTAGCTGTTTGTAAAAATAAAATTTGTTTTATTCCAAACTTATAAAAGAGTATAAAGTACAATGAATTTTGGAGAAGTATAACTTTAGGAATCTGATCAGAAGACGATCACTTTATCCCTTGGACTATGTGAACTTGAAGACTGTAGCCTCTGGTGAATGCAGCAGCAATTTTGCAAGAGTTCTTGATCTCTGTCTATGTGTATGAGATGATGATTGGAAACTCTATTTATAGAGTTCTTGAAATAACTATTTTAGCAGTTATTCTGATGGTGCGCGAGGCTTGATTGCGCCACATTGGGTTGCGCTAACATCCTGTTGTGCCAACTTTTATTCAGTTTTCAATCATGTACTAACTGTATTTAGATGCGTGGCATCATATGATTGAGATGTGCGTGGTCGTGTACAGGATAGTAGACACGTCTTAAGAGATTAGTGGCATGTGCGCCACGTCATCCTGTTTTAGAATGTAAGTTGTCTCAACTTTATCAGGTTGTGCGAGCTTCAATCAACAAGTCAAACTGCGCTTGATTTGGGCTGCGCCTACACACGTGGCAGCTTCTGAGCAAAAGTTGTTCAGGTTACGCCCAGGCGCAACTAAGGATTTTGTTTAGATTGCGCCTGGGCGCAACTCACGAAGCGTACATGACAGTTGTCCACTACCTTCCCTTGAGCGGCACAATTCACGGGATTCGAAGAGATTTTTCTCGTTCACTGATGTGTCAGTCGTCAGTGTTGTCAGTTAATGATGACCATTAAGTGTCAGATGCCATGTAGGTTTTGGCACAAAAAGACTAGGCGCAGTCTGCTATCAGGCGCAATCTGATCAGTGGCACAGTCTGTTCTCTGAACTTCATATCAGTGGCGCAACCTAATTCTTGGGGCACAATTTGATCACTGAAGAGTATATTCAGGGCGCAACTTGATTTTTAGGCTCTACAAGATCCCCTTCAAAGTTTTCAAAACTTAAAAATATTGTAAAGTTTTGGAATACTTTGAATTTAGAAAAGTTTTGACTAAGTCAAGTTTCGTCGGATAATGCTCGGTCATCACGATTAAATACCTTTCTCGAAAATACTCAATCCTCTCTGCGTCTTCCGGAGTTTCATTGATTATTTTCAGTTTCCCATGAAGAAGAAGAATCCGAAGAGTCAATTTGTTGATATATGTGTAGTAGTCGATCTTTGTGCTTTATTCTTCACTTCTGTTCTTCAATGGCCCCCAAAAAGAAAGAGATGGAGACCAATGCGGACACCACAACCAAGTCTCCTGAAGCGGGACAGGATGTTGTGCCTACAACTTTTTTGTTGGAGGCTGACCCAGCTTTGAGGGCAGTGAACTTTTTGAACTGTTTCGATTTAACCCCGTCAGTCTTCAATCGCTCGAGTTGCGGATCATCCTCTGAGGAGCACGTCAATTCGGAGGGATTTCTTAACTTGATGCGGCGCTCGGGGATCCGCACCATACAAGAATTAGACGCCGCCCTTCGTCAGACAGATGAAGGCAAGGACAAAAAATAATATTCTAGGCAGAGCAACTTTTATTTTTATGTCCTTGACTGTAGTGGTCCACCCGTCTTTATGCAATAAAACAGAATTTTTGATTTTGTGTGGCTGTGATTTCGAATGGTGCTCATGGACATATTCTTTTAGCTAATTCTTCATTTTATTGTTTCTTCTGAAGAACACGTGGCAGTCGTTACACGGTTTTAGATGCCCATTTTTAGTTCTTTCCCAAAATAGGATCCTAGAATGATGCACCCACCTCATCTTCAACCTCTTTAAAAAAGGACATCCAGAAATGAAAGAACCATTCATACTCTCTCAAAACAAATGTCTTCCCATATGGTTTCACTTGCGCCACTTCATCCTGATGTTATTTGCCTGCATGCTGTGTCTTCAAAAATTGGTAAGTCTCGACGAAGAATCAATAGTATGAATATTCTTCTTTTGCACCACTTTTGGAGACAAGTATCGATCTGCATAGTGTAGACACTTATTGATATGCGCTAACTATTTCTGAGAATAGGCGTACACTGTGGTCCAGTATTTAGCTCGGATCAGAGGCACGTATTGTTGACATACACTTTTTTGATCAGTACTTAGTGTTGATATGCGCCTGTTTGTAGGCGCAGTGCTGATGTGCGCCTGTTTGTAGGCACAATACTGATGTGCGCATGTTCGTAGGCGCAATGCTGATGTGCGCCTGTTTGTAGATGCATAATGCTGATCAATTCTGCTAACTTCTCATGTTTCATTGATATTTGCAGGGACTTGGTTAGCGAGCTTCTTCAGAACTGGCATTGGTGATTTGGATGTTGTAGAGAGCATTTTTCTGACACTCACATCAGACAGCTCATGTGGTTCTGACACTCAAATCAGACAGCTTAGGACTCTTCATGTTAAGAAGGGTCTTCCTCAGATGGTAGGAAGAGCCTATACACATGAGAGTTGGATGGTGAAGATGCAGAACTAGGAATTGTATCACAAGGGTGATCTCGTTCCTAGTTTCCCTGGCGGGCTGTCTTCTCTCTACCAGTTGTATTGACAGCAGCTCATCTTTGGGCTGCTGCACTCTGGGGTTCTTCTCTTGTCTTTCTCAGAGAGAAGACCAGAGTTAATTCTATTGTCTGGCTCGTTGCTTCAGGTCGAGATGACAAGGAATTGCCACCAACAAATAAGAAGATCCAAAGATGTAATAGACCTTCATTATCGATGAGAAGATCCAAAGATGTAATAGACCTTCACTTAAAATGAAAATCTAAGATGTAATAGATTCTCATCAAGATGTATCTATGCTTTTAAAGAAGGAATAAAGAAATAATTGTCTCATTATTCTCTTTTTTTACAATTTGATTTTGCTATGCTGTCATAGATAACAGAATCCAGAGAGGATTACGAATATGGGAAGTTGTTCTGATGTGAATATTTGGAATTTAAGTTCATGACCTCTCACTATGATGAATGAATGGGTGATCATTCACTTCAATTTCTGAGGAAGAAATATTGAATGAATGAATGGTCGTTTAAATTTTCGAAGAAGAAAGCGAATGAATCAAGCACGTCGGTTTTGAAGAAGGGAGGATGAAGAGTCGGTTATGAATGAACCGTTAGAAATGAACAAACAGTTGTGCCTCTTTCCAAAAGTTGCATCAGTTCTCAAGGCTGATTACTTAGTTGTTCTGCCTATAAATTGTCAATCTCTTTTCTTCCTGTGTAAGAAAAAATGTCTTCCAAAGATTTGATTGCTCCGAAGACTGAAGAAGAAACCAAGACTTCCCTTGCTGAGCCTCCAGTGCCTTCTCAAAAAGAAAGGGGCGAAGGCTCAACTATTCCTCCTGCACCAGGACAGTATTTGATCTCCAAGTTAGTGAAGCCTGGAAAAACTGTCGAAGAAGAGACATTGAGGATGGCTGTTTGTGAGTTCCTGGTGCGTTCAGACAATGAGATGTTTGAACGGTTGGCGAACTTTGTATTTAATCAGGAAGGGTCAGGGCCTCCTCCCCATCCTTAATATTATGTAATTATATTCTGCTTTTGAATAAAAAATAAACTTTTATTTACATCATGTTTCTAAAAATAAAGTATATTTTGTCTTTATACATAATATTTCTTGAGAAATTTGCTATTGATGGGCATCATAGCAACTCTGCCATCCATATCTGTTAATTGATAGGCTCCATTGGAGAAGACTTTATTTATTACATACGGTCCTTCCCATTTTGCCTCGAACTTGCCTTAGCTCATATGTGTCATAGTCATAGGACGTCTGACTGTAAGAACCAACTTGCCTTCTTGAAATGTTCGCACTCTGACTTTGCGATTGAAAGCTTTTAAAATCTGGGCCTGATAAAGTTCGATATGCTGTTGAGCTAATAGCCTTTTCTCGTCGAGCGCCTCCAATTCCTGAAGCCAAAGACGATCATTATTGTCTGTAGTAAGCTCATTAGCAATGGCGATTCTCAATGATGGAATTTGAATTTCCAAAGGTAGCACATCTTCACATCCATATACCAGAGAAAAAGGTGTGCAACCTGTGGGGTTACGGACGGTAGTGCGATATGCCCACAGACACTCTCCGAGTTTATCACTCCAATTACGTTTGTTAATAGAGAAAAACTTTTTAAGGAGTTTAATAATGGTCTTGTTGAATGCTTCAGCCAACCCATTAGCCGTAGGATTATAGGCTGTAGAGGCGACATTATTGATTCTGTTATCATCATAGAACCTATTAAACTTCTGGCTGATAAATTATGGCCCATTATTATGGATGATTCGGCGAGGGACACCAAATCTATATATTACATAATGTTTGATAAAATTGATAACGCTACTAGTTTTTACTTCCGCCAAAGGTATAGCTTCGGCCCACTTGAAAAAATAATCGGTTATAGCTAAGATGAACCGATGTCCTTTAGATGAAGGAGGATTGATAGGGCCAATTATATCCATGCCCCAAGCTTCAAAAGGCCATGAGGCTGCAGTTGGATGAAGAAATTCTGACGGTTGGTGAATGAAATCCGTATGAATTTGACATGCACGGCATTTCCTTGCATAATCAATAGCATCTGATACCATAGAGGGCCAGTAGTAGCCCATGCGTCGGATATGATCCTGTAGTTTAGGACCAGGTTAATGTGCTCCACAAACACCATCATGAGCCTCACGTAATATCTGTTTCGCTTCATCACCAGCGAGACACCTCAAGAGTAATCCATCAAAAGTTCTTCGATATAGTGTCTTAGTAGTATGATTATAATAGAATCGAAGTGATCGACGACGGATACTTGTGGCTTCTTTAGGATCTTCTGGCAAAATGTCATACACTGCCAAATCAATGAAAGGTACTCTCCAATCCTCGCTAAGGACATTGACTTCAGTTAGGTTGCTGAATTCAATGTTGTGGTTGTTTTCAACACAAAATAGTTCTCTATTAGAGATAACAACCATCTGTTACCTTTTAACTGGAACTGCCAACACTGCAGCTAGGTTAGCTAAAGCATCAGCTTCTGTATTGCATGCCCGACGTACATGTTCGATGAAGAATCCTTTAAATGAAGAAGCTATCTTGGTTGTTGCTTCATGGTATGGTACTAGATCTTGATGTTGGACTTCATATATGCCTCTAACCTGATTAACAATTAGCTTAGAGTCACCATATACTTCAAGATATTCAATACTCAATTGTTTGGCTAATTGAAGTCCGATGAACAAAGCATTGTATTCTGCCACATTGTTGGAGCATGATTCTTATAAAGAATAGGCCATTTGAATAGTTAATCCATCGGGTGAAACAAGAACAATTCTTACTCCAGCAACAAGAGTACCTCCAGGTCCAATTCTAGAAGCTCCATCAAAGAACAACCTCCAGGTAGGAAATTCTTCTGAGATCATATTTGATTCTAATATTTTGTCCGGAGTCTCATCATAGAGTTTAGATGTCTCAGGGACAGGATGAGCTGCTAAGAAGTCAGCAAGTGCTTGGTCTTTCACAGACTTTTGAGGAACATAAAACACATCATATTGTGCTAGTAATATGGCCTATATGGCAAGTCTAGAATTAAGTGTACTTGGCTTCTTCATTAGAACTCGAAGAGGATTGACTCGGGATATGACGTGAATAGTTTCGCCAATGATGTAATGTCTTGTCTTCTGAACAGCAAATATTAAGGCTAAACATTCCTTTTCTACTGGACTATAACGATGTTCAGCTCCAATCATCGTTCGGATAAGATAGTAGATGGCTTGTTCATGACATTCCTTGTTCTTTTGAGCCAGCAAAGCTTCCAATGAATGATCCATTGCTCGGACATACATTAAGAAGGGTATTCCTGAGATCGGTGGTACAAGAACCGGTGGACTCATTAAATACCGCTTTATGTCGTCAAATGCTCGTTGACATTCTTCCGTCCAAACGAAAGATACACCTTTCTTCATTAATTGAGTAAATGGTCTGCAACGTCCAGATAAATTTGAAATGAACTGCCTGATGTACGCAAGCCGACCTTGGAATCCTCGTAGCTCTTTTAGGTTGCGTGGAGGACGCATCTCTTGAATGGCTTTGATCTTCTCGGGATCAACGTGTATACCTTTAGAGGTAATGACGAAGCCGAGAAATTTACCACTAGAAATACCCAAGAAAGACTTGGTGGGGTTCATTTTGAGTTGATGTTGGTGCATTAGATTGAAGATAGTTCTTAAATCTTGAATGTGATCTTCTTTGAGATGACTTTTGACAGCAATATTGTCAACATTGCATTCGACAGTCTTTCGCAGATGATCGTAAAAAATAGTACTCATAGCCTGCTGGTAAGTTGCACCTGCGTTCTTAAGACCAAACGGCATGACCGTATAACAGTACACACCCCGAGGAGTACGAAATGAAGTATGTTTCTCATCTTCAGGATTCATCCGGATTTGATTATATCCAGAAAACCCATCCATAAAAGAAATTCGTTCGAATCCACATGTATTGTCGATCATAACATCAGTAATTGGGAGAGAGAATTCGTCTTTAGGGCAAGCATCATTGAGATCCCGAAAGTCTATGCAAATTCAAACCTTTTCGGTCTTCTTCATGACTGGGACGACATTGGCCACCCAGTCAGGATGTTGTTCTTCTCTGATAAAACCACAAGCTATAAGCTTTTTGACTTTATCATCAATTGCATCCATCATTTCAGACTTGAATTGCCGTTGTTGTTGTTTGACCGGTTTGGCATTCGGCAAAATATTAAGCTTGTGAGTTGGAATTTGAGGATCTAATCCTGGCATATCTTTGTAACTCCAGGCGAAGACGTCAATGTATTCACGAATAAGGTGAATTAATTCTTGTTTATCATCCTCTGAGAGATTTTTGATAATGAAGATTGGTCGTGATACGCCTTTCTCTCTAATATCAATTTGGACCAGTTGATCCTCAGTAGGTGGTTCTCGTTGTTCAAAACGATGTTCCCACTGATTGTCCATCCTTTGTGCCCAAGGGTCCATTTCAGTAGCTTCTTTAATGTCACTTTCGTCATCTTCTGAGAATTCGACAGATACCATGTTAGAAGATACTATCACCTTATGAACATGACCGATGCTAGTATTAGAATCCCATGAGATAGAATCAGAAGAGTTTGAATGTTCTTCTTCATCAGATTCAGAAGGTTCTGGAGTTGGAAGTGGTGACGTATAACCTAGTCCTCGTTTCATTTTACTGTGGTATTGTTGTGATTTTCCTTTTGGAACAGCAATACGAAGAGGGGTTCGTCTTCCTTTACCATTGTTGAGACCTGTTCTGAAATCATAGCCCATTTTATGGATGAGGGCTTTGGATTGTGGACTATAGCATCGTAATTGTAGCCTTCCTGTATCATCTCTATTATCATTATAGAGCATGATTTTTGGTTCTTCTCTTTTGTTGAAGAATATAGGCTTTTCATCTTTTTTTCGAGACGGTACTAAGAAGTACGACTCTTGTATTGAATCCAGCGATACCACGTTTCGTCGAGATGATACGACTTCTATTGTAAGTGGTTTAAAGCTATCTAGCATATCCAGATAATACTGAGTATAGTAAAAGATATCAGTATACTGCAAAGGAGATGCTTTATTGATTTTTACACCATCATTTACAACAGGGACTTTAGCCTTAGCAGGTTTAGTCAGATTGATGACAAGAGGGAGAGAAGAAGAACGAGAAGAAGGAGGGAGCTTCTTGCGATGAAGATCGATTAAAGCGATTCAGAAGAGGTGAGCTCTCTTTGTTCCTGACTATCACCTTTAGGTCGCTTCTCATGGGAAGGTAGATAGATAGTCAAAGGTTTGGAAGACTGAGGACAGGAGGTACGTCCTTTGACCGGAATCACCAGAGTATCATTAGGTATACTCTTCTGTTCTTCATCTGTATCCATTGCTAGTACCACCTTCATGAATTCCTCTTTGTACATACGAGAATCGTTGCAGTATGCTTCAATTCCTTTGAAAGGATTCAGATCTGCAATCTCTTTTTGGACTTCTCTATTACCATCCACATATTTAAAACATTGGTGGAGTGTAGAGGGTACAATATTGTGTTCTTAAAGGAATGGCCTTCCCAACAAAGCATTATATGAGCCATGATTGTCAATAACATAGAAAGTTACCTTTGTACGAAGATTGCCAATTTGAAGTTTTAGGCATATTTTCTCCAAAGGTTCACTTCTCGATTGAATCCCAGGATGGTAGTGATAGTTGTAGAAAGATTGTGTAGTGGGATTTTTAAAGCATCCAGTAAGGACTTCGGCATGATGCTAAGTGCAGACCCGGGATCAATCAGAATGCGGTCGACTTTCATGGTGTCTATATACCCCGTGAAATAGAGAGGACGTTCATGATGATTGTCTTCTAACAACATGTCATCTTGTGTAAAAGTGACATTGGGCATTAATTCAAATATACTATGACAATGTGCACAGCTGACTGGCTCCTTTCCGGGCTTCTTGAGAAAAGTCAAACAAGCGTCAGCCTGCATCAAGGCTTCACTTAACGTCTCACGAGTTTCTTTTGAGAGACGTAAAAGTTCAAAGATTGACAATCTTGCTGGAGTATTGGCCAATTGAGCTAATATGTCAAAATTGTATGGCTTCTCAAGTCCGAGAGATGAGGACTTCTTCAATGCTTTATCAAAGCGGACAGGTTGTTTTCCCTTGTCGGCTGCTGTTGGTTTAAGAGGAGATGGCTCGACCACTGGCAAGGATGTAGATGGTATATCTTCAGCAGGAGAAGATGATGGAGGAAGAGCATCCGGGGATGGAGCAGGGTTCTCTTGATTTTTGGAATACTCCCGAAGATAGGGTTTCCCAGATCTAGTGCCCATTAGAATTTCTTCTTCTGTTATTGGTTCAAAGGATACCATGTTACAGTTCTTGGATTTAGACTTGGAATGCTTCTTTTGCTTAGAAGAGGAAGGCGTTTCAAATTCTGCCACCAGATCTGGATAAATCCACATAATCTCTCCTCTGTCAGTTGACAGCGAAACAAGACCTTCATTTTGAGGAGGTAGGATATTCACAATTTCTAGAGTAGTCCTTGGAATATGGACAGCACCATCTTATACGAGTTGTGGTAGAAAATCACCGAATTGAAGATAAACCACATTAGCAGTCACCGTTTTCTCGTCCTGCTGTAGAGAAATTGCTCCAGAGTTGACCAACTCCTGGATTTTGCCCTTGAGCACATAACAAGCTCTGGTTGGATGCCCTATGAATCTGTGATAAACACAGTATTTAGGGTGATTAGTTTTACCAACTTCTTCTGGTTGCTTTGCCTTTGGAAGCTGAAGCTTATTGCTTTTGATCAAGCAATCGAAGATGCTTAAAGTATCATCTTCATCGAAAGAATACTCTTCTTTTGGACGAGTTGACTTTTGCAGGGGTGCTGATGGGCTGGATGCCGTCTGAGTAACATTGACATCCAAAGACTCTTTGCCTTTGAGATTAATGGCCAGTGTTTCTTTATTCTTGCGGTTATTCTGGCGATTACTACCTCCGGGTGTAGAATGTTCATCTTGGTTAGGATGAGTCATCTGGACTCCTAACTGTTTGAACTTTTCGGCACTAACTTCTGCCGCCTTTGCATTAACAATGAAAGAAGGCCAATCCTGGAATTGTGTAGATCCCATCCATATACTGATAATAGGTAACAAGTTTGATTTGCAAGTGTCTATTGTTACAGCAGATGGAGTACCTAAAGGTATTTTGAGTGCCTCTCGGCAGAATCTTTCAATAAAACTCTTTGTGAATTCATTGTGCCTCTGTTTAATTTTAATGAGGACAGACATCGTCATGTCATTGACTCCCTCATAAAATCGTTCCAAGAACATTTGCTTGAAACCAGCAAAAGAAGTGATACAGCCATCAGATAGGCTACGATACCAGTCATATGCTGCACCGACTAAACAACCGACGAACACTCTGGTAAGGAGAGCATCATTTGGCTGTAATTGATCAGTCATCACCTCAAAATGATTGATGTACTGACTTGGAGAAGTGCTGCCATCAAACAGTATAATGGTTGGAAGTTTATATTTAGGAGGAAATGGAATTTCCTTCCACTCTGTAGGATATGGTTGCTTTATGCCCAGTCTTTGTAGGCCATTCTTCTGCTTGAAGGCCTCAAACTAAGTGCGTAAGAGTTTTATAGCTTCATTAGCATCCCCTGATGTTTGGGAATTGGTAGGCTGGTTAGAAGTGTTAGGAGGAGGAACAGCGTGGTAATTACCACACCCAGCACCAGACTGTTGGATCAGCTTGAATTGGCACAAAAGCAACCTGAGGGGCTGGTACCCCCAGACTAACAGGTACAGAAGATGCTATAAGCTCAGGATTTGTAACAGGGTTTACAATCGGAGGCACTGTATGTTGAGCCACCATTATGGTGTGCATGCTTGCAACCATTTCTGCCATGGTTTTCAATTTGTCTTCTAATGCAACAATTCGTTGCTCTTGGCTGGTTGACGTAGAGGCATCTTGATCTTCCGTAATGGTATATGCCGTCACTTCTCTTGCAGCTGTTGATAAGATAGTTTGTTCAGAACTTTCACTATCTGCATCAAACTCCAAAAGAGAGTCCTCTCCCACATGGGTGATAGGGAGATCTTCTTGATTAAAGACACCTTGGTTCAAATGTCGATTTCTCGATCTAGTGTATTGAAAGACACCTTCACTGGATGCATGGATCCGATCTAAGTATTGCTGACTAGGATTACGGGATGCATTACGTCTTGGACGTTTCCCATCCCAGTGCCTTGAGAAGTCATGTTAACAGAAGCATATAATAGTTCATCTTCGTCTTCTATTATATGTTCAGGAGTTGAAGCATAGTTCAGACGATCGAAGACAGATCGTCGAGCCGATTGGCAACAACAGTTGATGACAACTTCATGTAGGCAGTAGCGATTTGAAGCGCGATTTGGAGGTGAGGAAAATATTCTCGTAGTTTCCCGCCTTTGTGTAAGACGTTGTCGGAGATCAGTTACAACCACAGGACGAGAAGAAGTCAGAGGAACGTATTCCTTAATGATGTTAGGAATATGTCTCCTATTCTTCAGTTGTTTAGTTCCTTGAGTGTACAAAGATGTACTCAACTCATTAGCATAGGTAGATGGGTCTTTCTTTTCAAACTTTGGCTTTTGGTGCAGATTGGCCTTTGGCATAGGGTTCTTGCGTTTCGCCAAAGTTGATATTGGTTGACGCCTATTGAGATAAGTGCGTAAATCTGAAAATTCTGCTCCCGGTGTTTCTGTTTGTGATACCTTCAATTTTCCTTGCTTGGATCTTAAAATTTGTAAGGTAGGAAGGTCTTGACCAGATCCCATAGGGGTAGGTAAGATACCTCTCTGATCAGTATTCTTTTCGGTATCAGAGATCCGAGGACCTCTGTTTACAGGAATAGAATCTGATACGTCTTCCTCTGAGTCATAGACCAGGAAAGTTTGAGGAAAGACCAAAGGGTGCTTTCCTTTATTTTGAATAGGGTTAGCTAAAAAGCGTTTCCCTTTATTCTGTGGTGTGACCATTTTAGGCATAGATTGTGCCAATTGAGGAAATATTAAAGGACTTTTTCCTTTGTTTTGTCTAGTGTTGGCACTAGGACATGAATTCTCCAAGTTCAGAACTTGAGAATTGGAAGAGGGAATAGCCAAAAGACTAGTTTCCTTGAGTTGCGCCAGAGTAGCAGATTGTGCCTGGGTTGCCGATTGCTTGGGTTGCGCTATATTCCTACGGACTACTGATGGCGCCTTGGCAGCAACTTTGGTAGACTGTGCCTCGACAGTAGCTTGAACTGACTGCACCTTGGCAGCAAAGATAGTAGTAGACTGCGCATGGGCAGCAGAGTGAGCAGATTGCGCCCTAGCAACAGAAACAGGATGTACTGGAGCCACTAAGGCGGATTGTGCCTTGGTCATTGAGCACTCAAGTTGCGCCTGGGCAACAGCGACTGTGGAAGATTTAGGAGTCCACACAGTCGTATTCTTGGCGATAGCCACCGTGCGCTTATTGCTCTTGGTGTTGATCATATTCTCGTAGGCTGTCTGGTTGACTTGAACAACCAGAGTCTTCTGCGTCTTGCCGATCGACGCAATGTCACATTGAGTTGTCACTTTCTCGTCGAAGGAGAAAGTCATCCCCAGCAGAGTCGCCATTTTGTTTGCAAAAACAAAATTTGTTTTATTCCAAACTTGTAAAAGAGTACAAAGTACAATGAATTCTGGGGAAGTACAACTTTAGGAATTTGATCAGAAGACGATCACTTTATCCCTTGGACTATGTGAACTTGAAGACTGTAGCCTCTAGAGAATGCAGCAGCAATTTTGCAAGAGTTCTTGATCTCTGTCTGTGTGTATTTGATGATGATTGGAAACTCTATTTATAGAGTTCTTGAAATAACTGTTTTAGCAGTTATTCTGATGGTACGCGAGGCTTGATTGCGCCACTTTGGGTTGCGCTAACCTCCTGTTGTGCCAACTTTCATTCAGTTTTCAATCGTGTACTAACTGTATTTAGACACGTGGCATCGTATGATTGAGATACGCGTGGTCGTGTACAGGATAGTAGACACGTCTTGAGAGATTAGTGGCATGTGCGTCACGTCATCTTGTTTTAGAATGTAAGTTGTCTCAACTTTATCAGGTTGCGCGAGCTTCAATCAACAAGTCAAACTACGTTTGATTTGGGCTGAGCCTACACACGTGGCAGCTTTTGAGCAAAAGTCGTTCAGGTTGCGCCCAGGCGCAACTAAGGATTTTGTTTAGATTGCGCCTGGGCGCAACTCACAAAGCGTACAGGACAGGTGTCCACTACCTTCCCTTGAGTGGCACAATTTACGAGATTCGAAAAGATTTTCCTCGTTCACTGTTGTGTCAGTCGTCAGTGTTGTCAGGTAATGATGACCATTAAGTGTCAGATGCCACGTAGGTTTTGGCACAAAAAGACTAGGCGCAGTCTGCTATCAGGCACAATCTGATCAGTGGCGCAGTCTGTTCTCTGAACTTCATATCAGTGGCGCAACCTAATTCTTGGGGCACATTTTGATCACTGAACAGTATATTCAGGGTGCAACTTGATTTTTAGGCTCTACACTAGCAAGTTATGAGTTAGATTATCAAGTCATGCTTATTGCAAGCATAAGTCTTGAGTCGGCACAGGTTAGGGTATGCACGGTTGCATCACCATCTAGAGCCTAAGAGATGGCTATAGCAAGGATACGTGCTTCGGCATGAATGTGGTCTCGTCTCGAGTTAAAATCATGAAGGGCCGTAAGGCAACTTGGTTAAGTCTGGTTGGTACTTGGGAGACACGGCCTCAACTTCGTAGCACGATCAAGTCTACTGGCACGACCTGCACGAGTCGTCCCCCTTGGCGTCGGTGGCACGAGAATTGGTCTAGAGGCACTTGAGTTTAAGTGAAAGTCTTGGCACGGCCGAGTTTGTATAAGTTGCTCCTCGGCGAGGCACTGTCTCAAATATGTTAAGTCAGAATAGATGTTATGGCACGACCCTGCCGTCCCGAGTTGAAGTCCGGTCAAGTACATAAGCGATGAGGCACTGCCTCGATCGAAATACACGTTGGCATTATAGCACAACCATGTCGTTGCACATCGGTTGGTCAGGCGTCGTTGTCTTAAAACTGATCCTAAGGCAAGACTAGAAAGACAATCGTAAAGGGACTTATATTGCACAAAGTAAATGAACGTGTCGGTTATGTATGGGTGGGCGAGGAGCTCACTCTACTAGTACAGTTGAGTACTGACACCCACACAGTTTTTCATGTGCAGGCACAGGTACAAGCTCGTGGTGCGCAGCTCGCTTGGATGCGTCGAGCCACGGATTTCGTTGGCGATTCGAAGCGCACGGCCGCATGGAGTCAAGACTTATACGGGACATAATGTATGGACATTGCCTTCCGAAGCTTCTGCTGGCTCAAGCATTGTATCGAGAGATGAGAGAGAGCAGAGTGACTTGTAAAATGAAAGAAAAGTGAGCTTGAGAGACTTGTAATCCTGGCCTTGCACCCCATTGTAATCTGATTGTTCAATATCAATAAAGAGTACTTTTGAATAACTTGTGTTTTGCCTTTAACTTTCTGCTGCATGTTCAATATTTCTGCTTAGGACTTCTGTGCGACGACCCCGTCGCAGCCGCTGAAATCGGCCGTTATGAAACTGCCTTGCACGAGCGCAATCCAGGCTCGTGCGGCATCACGCCTTAGCGAGGGCGATCGCTCCTACGGGAGCGGGGCGTGACAACATCGCCCAGGAGACAAATGTACCATTAAGAGAGTTATTAGGTAGCTTGAATGGTGCAACACATGACAGTATGCTGAAAATGTGCCCTACTCGTCGGCAGACTACAAGTCCACTGGAGGCACCCAGATAACGAGTCGCTGTAACTGGGAAATCTCTCTATATGAACTACTTGGTCAATATAGTCATTAACCTAGTCAGATTTGTTATGAATTCCTGACCGTGGTAACCAGGAATTTTATGTCCTAGACATGATACAGACGAGACATGTAGCTTGTTCATACATACACAATAAATTCAACCACGGTGTCCAGAAAAGATTTATCTTAGCAAGAGAGGAATAGTCGTCGCAATAGCATCTTGATTGCACATGTCATGTTTAGGGTTACTTATCATGTCAAAAGTACTTGTCGGGAGTGCGCCTCGACGGACCACTGACATGTAAAACAAAGAAGTGACCTGTAACATGAGTGCACCACAATAGGCCACTATCAAGATTAAGCAAAGAAGTGACGTGTAGCATGAGTGCACCATAACGGGCCACTATCTAGGCAAAGATGAGACATGTAACGTGAGTGCACCACAATGGGTCACTTTCATGTAAGCAAATTATAGACGTAAGGATAGTACGTAAGAAAGATCTTGATAAAATGACGCATCATAACATATGAGAAGGAATAGATAAAAGTAGCTACTTGGCATAAAACAATAATTGAATATGTTCTAGTGTTGACTGTATAAAGGGTGTACAATTATTCTCTAACTGTACAAGATCATCAAATCATGTTAATTAATTCATTTGTTAAAGAAATATTAGGTACGGCCAAGTGCAGAAAATATGACAAAAGATCAAGAAGTATGATTTAAATTATCAATCACATATGAACTCTAATTAAAGTAAAACAAGAAGATTCTCGAAGCCAAGACAAAGACCTACAACTTTCATGTTTGAGGTTTTCCAAGATGCTAACTACAAAACAGCTTAAACAGTCAAAAAGGTCAAAATAGCCATGCTAAGATCGGGTCAAAGCTCAGGGCCTGGAGGGCGCCTAGGCATGAACCATTGCAATAAAGGAGATGCATGGGGGTAGGTGCACCACAAGGGCGCCTAGGCAAGCTGGGCGCCTAGATAAGTTGGGCGCCAGGGCCTGGAGAGCGCCTAGGCATGAATGGGCAACAGGGTCAGGATGGCGCCTAAGTAAGCTTGGACGCCAGACCAAGATGGCGTCTAGACTCGTAGGGGCGCCAGGGCCAAGGTGGCACTTAGGCACTGATGGGTGTTGGGACCAAGAGGGCGCATGGCCGAAATAGGCGCATGGCCGGAGAGGCTCCTGGGCACCAATGAGCACTAGGGCCAAAGTGGCGCCTAGGCATGCATGGGCGCCAGGGCCGGAGAGGCGCATCTAGTGAGCGCCTAAGAACCGATGAGCGTTAGGGTCGGCGCATCACATTAGGCGCCTAAGCACTCGTGAACGCTAGGGTTAAGAGACGCCAGGACACGTAAGGCGCCTGGGCCGAGTTAGGCGCCTGATCTAGTCTAGGCACCTGGGCCAGAAGAGGCGCCAGAGCCAGACTGGGCGCCCGGCACTGTGCTTCTTCTCCAACACAGCAGCGAAAGCTCTATGGAACCTGAAAACTTCAAAATGCTATAACTTGCTCAAAACAAGTCCGAATTGAGACTTCCAAGGATCTAAACTGCATAGAACGAGATTTTCTACAGCCTGGGATGACTGGTTTTAGAAAATACCATGTTTTAATAGATCAAAATAAGAAAACAAGAAAATATCAAATCAAAATAAAAAATTCCAAGTTCTAATGAGACTTAGAATCATGCAAGGAAGAGAATAAAACAAACAAAAATAACTTTCTTCAAGGTTTTGGCAAGATGTACTTGCCTTAGGTTGGAGGAGGAAATGAAGAGGAAGAAGATGAAGAGAAATGGAATAATGGAGGAGAGAAAGAGGAGTTGGATTTTATATCAACCCTCTCATCTCAAATCAAACTAAACCAAACCAAGCCAAGCCAAGTTGAACCAAACCAATTAAACCAAGTCAATATTTAAACCAAAACAAAAGAGACAAGTCAAAATACGGGTCACCTGACAATTGTCAGAATTCTGTACAATAAAAATGTATATACATCGATACATCGACGGCATGCCGATCAATGAAAAATATATACAATTTTGGAAAAAAAAAATCAAAGCATTCTGAAAATCAAGAAAATACTAAATACAGCACAAAATACGTATCTGTATATAAATACTGATACCGTGAGACGAGTATTACATGTTCCCCTGAACCAGACTCTCAAACTTAGTCTCCAAGGCGCCGAGTGCTACATCTGGGAAGAACTTTTCCTTGAAAAGCTTCTTGAAAGTCTCCCAAGTTTGACCCTCAACACCAACTCTGGGATCGGTGTTGGTACCAAGTCTGTGCGAGATCAAACATCTGACTGAATGTCGCCTCTATCTGTATCCCAGCCGGGATCTGTGTCAGTCAAAATATCTACTCAATGTGCTTTACCTAGTCGTAGGCGTACAGAATGCCCTCTGTACCCTTGAACTCCCTCGGCCTCATCTTCTGGAAGTCCAAAATATTCCTGGGCCGCTGCTGCTGAATCTGGCCTCACTGGCCTCCCAAGTCTGTCTGTGTCTGAGCAGCCACTCTCTCTACTGCCTCCATCGCCACCTGATGGGCATTTTCGATACCCTGCTTTATGTTTGCGGACTGGCGGTTCTGCGCCTCCATCATCTCGCGAACGAGCACAAATAGTTGTGCGATATCTATCGAAGCAGGAGGTGGTGGTGGATGCTGAAGTATATCTAAATGACTGGAGAAATCCTCGGAACAGGTGGAGGAGGACCCACAAAAGTAGTAGATACTCTCACGTGAGGAGCGGTGCAGTTTCAACTGCAGGCTGAACCGGACGAGAGGTGGCAGACCTCTCAGTATCCGTCGGGACGGAGCAATGTGACCTAGTCTCCACCATCCTGAAGACAGATAACAAGAGGTCAATAACGATACAAGGATGATATTATCAAGAAGGACAGGTATGCAATAGATTAGTTAGATTTGAACAAGTGTCAGTAGATTCAAATCCATGGAATTTTTCCTAGTTGTGATTGAATACCCTCTCATCTAGGGCCTATTCCTCATTTCCTATCACAGGCTCGTAGCAGTACAACTAAGTCGTCGTATTGCCACGATATCACACTAATGTGAATCTCGACTTGTATGGGCCACCACTAAAAATGTGTCACGACCCGCTCCCGGTATAAGGGCACGAGTGCGTAACAGCGTCCAGCCTATGTCGCAGAATCGGCAGTAGAACGATGTTCTAGGTTGCTGACTAACAACTCACACAAAGTATATATAAGGTATCTACCATAGATCTCAACTCCGAATGGAGGACAAGTATAAGGTATAGTAATACTCAATCACAGTCTAAGCATGATAAGATATCACAGAAGTCTAAATAACTTTAAGACTCAACAAACAATAAGTAATAATAATATTCAAACAAAACTCAAATACAATGTCAAAATCTCCATTTATTACAATTTAAGTTCAAAACATAAATCTAGAACAAGTCCTCTAAACTAGTCTCCTGGTCACTCCTGAAAATCGGGACCCAAAGTAGCTATCCCCTCCTCAGATCCATAGAAAGTAGGACACGTATCCTCAAGGCAAACATCTGAAAAATATATCCAGTCAGGATAGAATAAACACATCTCATCTAGCAATTTTAAGTAAATGACAAAGACTATAAAGCATTTATAGACAGTTATATTGATGAATCATGGAAAGTTTGAGACAGGTAATGAAATATGATAACAATCAAACAAGAAATGTAAATAAAGAAAAATATGAGGACATGTCAGTAAAAACTACAAATAGAGATAACTAACTAGAACAAAATGATACGAGTCCAATATGTAAAATATGAGACAATGTGATTCTAGTAAAATTCACTAATCCAGTGTGTTTGAGATATTGTTCTTGTCATGAAAACGAGTAGCGAGTAAATACGGTATGCTGCACGCTCAGTCAAGCGGCGATGGCTATCTTTCTTGTTTAGACGAGTAAATATGGCACATCGCACGCTCAGCCAAGCAGCGATAGCTATCTTTCTTGTATACGGTACATTGCACGCTCGGCCAAGCGACGATGGCTATCTTTTTGGTAATGTGGTTCTTGTTGAATACGACACGTCGCACACCGGGCCCAGCGACGACAGCTATCTTACTTGTAGTGATGATTCTTGTATGATTTGAACATTTAGTACTTGTAGGTGTTTCGAGTAGATGGTTCTCGTGAGTGGTTCAAGTAATAGGATGTCATGCCCCGCTCCCGTAGGAGCGATCGTCCTCGCTAAGGCATGATGTCGTACGAGCCTAGATTGTACTCGTGGAAGACGGGTTCTATAATGGCCGATTATAGCGGCTGCGACGGGATCATCGTACAGAAGTCCCAAGCAGAGACATTGATTTTACCAGCAGAAATTTAGAACAAAATACAAGTCATTCAAAAGAGGCTCTTTATTGATATTGAAACAAAGATTACATAGATGGGCACGAGGCCAAGATTACAATATCTCAAACTCACTCTTCTCATATTATAAGTCGCTCAGCTCTCTCTCATCTCTCAATACAAGGCTTGAGCTAGCGGATGCTTCGGAAGGCAACGTCCATATATTATGTCCCATATAAGTCAAGACTCCACGCGGCCTTATGCCTCGAATCGCCAAAAAACTCCGTATCTCGACGCATCCAAGTGAGCTCCGTGCCACGAGCTTCTACCTGTGCCTGTACATAAAAACTGTGTGGGTGTCAGTACTCAACTGTACATGTGGAATGATCTCCTCGCCCACCCATACAAAACCGACCCGTTTATTTACTTTGTGCAACGTAACCCTTTTGATTATCTTTCTACTCTTATCTTAGGATCAGTTTTAGGACCGATGTCTTGGCCTATTTTGTGTCTCTAGACCATCCCGTATTTGCAACAACAACGTCAACTTATACTTTGCCTCTAGACCCCTTCTCGTACCAACAATGTTAACCTATCAAGTCGTATTTGCCTTACAGCCCAAAATCAGAGACGTGACTACACGATAGTACTCAATTTCCTTGTGACCGTGCTACAAGTCCATTGTGTCGTGCCTCACAACTCAGTGTGACTTAACCATATCGTTGCCTCGCGGCCCTTGCTACTTTAATAACCAACTGACCCAATCAAGACTTGTGGGCTAAGTGTTACTTGACCGACTTTGCCTTGTGGCATTTTCTAACTTAAACTCAAGATGACTCAAATCCAAATTATGCAACTTATATTACGACAACTTAAGACTCAACGCCACATCTCGTGCCGAAGCACGTCGCCTACGTTGCAGCCAAATCATAGGCCCAACATTTTGTTCTAACTGTACACACATCCAACTCGACTCAATCCAAAGCCACACATACGGGTTGCCGCCATGCCGACTCATCTATATGAACTAGTCACTAGCGTCCAACGCTATCATGTACTCCTTATAGCTTTTGTTAGACGGACGCCCCTTGCTAGTGCGAGTAGCGAGCTCCGCTGCAAGCCCCCGCCTACCCCGTACGGTCATCCAGCACAGCTATTATGTCTACCATCAAAACAGTCACGTTGGCCACCTTGGTCGCCGTTCGAGAAACTTTTATTTTACCTTGTACAAGTTGTCCAATGACCATGCAAGACTCAACTTGAACTGACGTCTCACACAATCATTCTACTTCTAGTGTTACCATCTCTTTCAGGGCCAAGTTAAATACTTCTCACATCTGAGACCTCGCCTCGACGACCCTTGGTCGTGAGCATTCTTCTTTCTTTCCCTATCCTTTCATTCAACTCAAGAACGACTATTAGAAAGCCCTTTTTTCCAACTCAATGAATCAACCATGGCCTGTCTTAGAAACACTAAGTCCGTGACATCCTACCTTACGACAATTAGTATTCTGAATGAGACTACTGTCTAAGACACTCTACACGACGAGCCTTAAGGTCGTAAAATCAAGTAATTTTGACAACAACAGAAAATATGGGACAGTGCTTAAAAAAGACTTCGATTGCCTAACATACTCAGCCTAACTTAATCGCGCAACAACTTGACGAGCAAGGACTGCGTCAAGCATTGGACGATAGGACCGTGCATGCTTTATGAAGCATTTATACGGGCGACGCCTATGACTTATGCTAACTCGTATCTTGTGGCGAAGACCAACTTTTCCTTCTCCCAAGCCACGGGACGAAGGACCGAGTGTCATTTTCAAAGCACGCCGTGCACCAACTCTATGCCGACCGTTGGACCTTTCCATATTCTAACTTAATTCGACCTGTCGGGATTATTCCCTTAGCTATGTGGATTCGCCTCTTTTATTATCAAGCCTACTTGTGCAAATTAAAAACATGTGATTTATTATGTGAAGACTAAGATGAGGTGAGTTCACCGAAACTACCCCACCTGAGCGAGGGGTCGCCTCGACCGAGCGATGTCTCCGAGCAAGCCGTTGCAAGGCTAAGTCCGAACGCCGTCGGTGTTTTGATTCCTTCGATTGACTGAGCGGGACGGGGCACTACATCATACACCACTTAGAAAAAGTTTCATCCTCGAAACTAACTGAATACTTACTCATCGACTTATCACTCGAATGTTCAACGACTCTCGCGCACATTTCTCCTATGGATTTTTCAAATCCTAACCACGCTCGGGCTACCCACAATCTTTTCTTCAAAACTCACGATCTCAAAATCCTCGGCACTTTCCCATTCCTTAAGTCTTACTTGAATTCAACGTATCACTTAGTTGGATCGTGCACATATTTTAGGCGTCCCCAAAATACATGCATTTCAGCCAAGCCTCGTGATAAAGAATCTGTCATCACCACTCGAGTCGGATCGTGCACATATTCGGGCGTCCTTGATATACGTGGATGTCAACCGAGCCTCATGAGTGGTGCCTCCACAATTTTTATCGTTCCGCACCGGGACGTCTGCCTAACCGCTAGGCTATTTCTTTAGGCTAAAGTCATCCGTCAGTATTGGAATCATAGTTTTCAAACAACAATATCAACACTGACCCCATCCTAAGGTCAAACCAAGTTGATAGTACGGGGTTTTTTATCCAAGCTCGCATCACTCCAATTTCTAAACATCAAGCATCGATTCCCTACACACATCCCAACATTCGTCGCACGGCGTCTGAGTCATTCAGCAAAGCCATCCTACGATAACTCACGTTTCAACTAATTCCTCGACATATCAATATCACTCATTCATCAAGCCATTTTGCATAGTCTATCTCTTCGAACACGTTCGACATAATCCACCTATCAATCCTTCCAAGTCAGGCACGCTACGACACAATTTGTTGCTAAGTCATAATTCATGTTTCATATTTCCTAAGTCGTTCATCACAATTTACGTAATCGATCATAAGGTCATCTAGCTTAACAATATGTTGCATCTTGATCTCACGCGAGTCAGATTATCCACGGTGGGCATGAATCGCCATGCACGCTCCCGCGGGATAATCATCCTCATCGGGACGTAACTCTTGTTTTGTGTCTAGACTAATTCATTCTCGATACATAGATTGGATCTATTCAATTCTCAAGTTTACTCAATCATCAATCGCAAGTCCAAATATCCTCGAATTTTTCTTTGCATCAAACCAACAAGTCGAGACAATCAAAGTTGCTGCGTCCTGATTTTCTGAGTTCGATCATTCCCGCGACATGAATCACCATGTCAGTGCTCACGCGGAACAATAGCCCCAAATCTGACGTGACGCATGTGCGAGGTTAGAGTTACGCTCACACAAGACAAGAATATCGACGCTGTGGTTATTCGCGTAACTATCAAGACACTTCTGTTTTCATCCATATTTATTTCAATCAAAATCCTAAGTATAGCATCCGTCAGAACAATAACACTTGCACGATCGTCATTCCTCGAATTAGAGTGCCTCCGAGTTATCGCGTATCGATCTTTAATACGCCTCAATACCATCGATGATATGTGTAACCTGACGATCTTCCTTTGTAACGAATTTTGAGTCGTGTGAATGATGCTATCGTCCGACTGGATAATCTTCTCGACATTCAAATTCAAGTTCGATCATTATCCCTCGAATCATTCACAATATCAATTTCCTCAAATCCAAATTTGCGTATTGTTCATCCATCTATCTTAAGTCATCGAGCAACATTTTTTTCAAATCACATCATTTCCTGCTAACTCAAATCATCTAGCAACATCCATCCCGATTCCTTAAAGTTATTCTTAAATATTTGAATCAGTTCCATGCAGCTATCATCCGAT